>NIGB01000004.1:2837485-2880963 GCA_003055145.1 Escovopsis weberi
GTGGCGGGAAACGACGAGTCCAGAGGAGAAGAACGGAAATGGGTTCAAGGCTAGCGGATTCAGCTGAGAAGCGGAAACTGAATGGGGTGTGATGAGAAGGACGACAAAGAGGAGGGTCCCACCCCTCGCAAGAAAAGAAAAAGGGGTGTGGGACGGGGGGTAAGGGGAAGAATCCAAGCGCCGCGCGGCCTTGCGAGGCCATGGAGCGACTTTTCTTCACAAGAAGTAGTCTGCGACGGGTTTCTTGGCAGGCATGCCCCTGGAGTCCTGGGGCGCGGCCTGGAAGACGCGGTACCGCCGGGCAGGCCCGCTCTTGAAGGCCTGCGTCTCGTCGGGCTCGATGGAGAGCAGGCTGCGCGCCGCGCCGCCGCCGTTACTGCCGCCGCCGCCGCCGGGATCGCCGTTGCTGCGGGAGAAGACGCCCGTGCCGGAGGCGTCCTCTGTGAGCTCGAGGACGGCGGCGACGTTGCCGCAGCGGTAGCAGTAGTTTGGTGCGGACCAGACGGTGACGATGGAGGCGTCGAACATCTCCTTGAAGCCCTCCATGACGAGCTGGTGGGCGCGGGCGATGAGGCTGAGGTCGTTGCGGTGGTTGAAGACCTTTACGATGTCGGCGCCGAAGAGGAAGCCGGCGCCGCGCGGGGAGAGGCCCCAGCCGTCGATCTCGTCCGGGTCGGACCACAGCAGGTCGCACATGGCGCCCTCGTGGGGGACCTCCTGCTTGCGGTCGATGAGGCGGATCTTGTCGACGGTGTCGATGAGGGGGCTGAGGCCGCCGTGGACGCAGAGCACCGCGCCGCCGGGGTTGCCGATGCTGCCGCCGCTGGAGCCCGAGGCGCCGGAGCCCGGCGCGCCGATCTTGCGTGGGGGGGAGACGCCGTCGTCGTCGCCGCCGTTCCCGTTGGTGCTGCCGCTGCGGGGCGGGCTCGAGGTCGGTTGTTTCTGGGGCTCGGGGCCGTGGACTCTGTTGCCGCGCTTGCGCGGGAAGCGGCTGATGATGGAGCCGTTCTGGTCGCAGACCTCGATCTCGGTGTCGTCCTCGGCGTCGGAGCCCGGGGCGAGGGTGCTGGAGGCGCCGAGGACGATGGCGCCGAGGGCGAGGTAGTCGAAGATGTCGCAGCAGTAGCGCCAGACGTTTGCGCTGCCGTACTTGCGGAGGCACTCGTCGTAGAAGCCGTAGACGGTCGTGATCTGGCGGGACTCGTGGTTGCCGCGGATCAGGGTCATGCGGTCGGGGTATCGGACCTTGAGGCAGAGGAGGAGGAGGAAGGATTCGAGGGAGTAGAAGCCGCGGTCGACGAAGTCGCCTACATGTCGATGCGCGCGCGCGCGCAGGCGCAGGAAGTGTCAGCGACCGAGCCTTTGAGTAAGAGGGGAGATGGGAAGAGACTGCTCGTGGCGCACCCATGAAGAGGTAGTTTGTGTCGGGCACGTCGCCGCCGACTCTGAAGAGCTCCATGAGGTCATGGAACTGGCCGTGGATGTCGCCGCATATCTGGGTCGCCTCGGGGGTCAGCACGACGTGTCCTGCGTCCCGTGACTCCTCGTCAAACTCGTGGGGCGCACCGTAACGGGGGCCGTGACTGTGACGACGTTGCCCTCTTCGATCAGGAGCTCGCGCGCGCGGTGGCAGAGCTCGCGCACCTGCGTCTCCGGTATGGGCCGGCATGCGCGCAGCTGCGCGATCATTCTGGGCACGAGAGGGTCAGCCACATCTGGCCCGAGAGTCGGGGGAAGGGGGGGGGGGAGAGGAGCATCGGGTATTGGGGCCCGACAAAGCGTCGAGGGAGAGGCGCAACGCACTTGTCGAGGTCGCTCATGATGCCGGAATATGAGCCCGGGCCTGGGCCAAGCCTCCTGGGGGGGGGGCCTGACGAGACGCGCGCGCCGGAGAGCCTTGGGCGGGAGATGCGCGCGATCTGTTCAAATGATACCAAGCAAGTACTATTTCATTCGAAGCATGTAGATGCTGTCCGAGGAGGGCCACGAAGCAGGGGGAGGTCGTCGCGAAAGAGAGAGAGAGAGAGAGAGAGAGAGGAGAGGGGAGAGGGGAGAGAGGAGAGAGGAGAGAGGAGGAGGGCGTGTTGGACGCGTATGTATGCCGCTGGGAGGGGTCGACGATGGGGGCGGTTCGAGGAGGATAGCCGGATGGTGATGAGGAGGCCGGGTGACGATTGCACTGGAGCAGCGATGACGCTTATCGAGATCTCGCGATGGATTGCGGCGGGCGGGCGGGATGGAGCTGGAATCAATCAGATTCTGGATGCTGGATTCGACAAGGCGCATCAATCAATTCAATCATCTCGAGGCGGCATCGATTCGGGGTTCAGTTGATGTTGCCCCTGTCGCAGTTGCCTACCCTGTACTTGATTATGTAATTGACATTGATCGATATCGACACTGATCATCGGCTACCCTATACATGATCCACCTTCTCTGGAACCACCTACCCTGGAGCCCATCAGTGGCCACTCCCAGTCTCGTGCAGTCTCGGCGAATCAGAAGCAACGGATATTCAATCCTCGACCCACCAATGAATCTCACCTTCAACGACATCAATCAATTGATGGATTTGATGCCGCATCGCGAGAGGCAATACAACAGACAACAGACAACAGACAACATATTACAGACAATACAACATCGAGCCTCGCCTGGCCTCGCCATCGCCTCGCCTTTGCCATCCTCAGCAGGCACCCCGACCCCGACGCACATCCACAATGCCGCCGCCATTATGTACGCCCGCCCTCAATGGCACTCTCCAGCCCTTGGCTCCGATATGACACTGACTCCCTCTTCCCCCCAGAGCGCAAACCGAAAAAAAAAAAAAACACCACGAATACCAGCGAAGGACAGAGAGGAAAACAAGACGACCAGCCCAGGCGGCCCGGAGACGCACGCCATGCCGCCGCACCTCCACCCCCGGTCGCGCATGACCTCCTCCCTCTTCGCCACCACCGTCCTCGCGAGCTTCCTCGTCGTCGCCCTGCCGCACGTCCTGCCCTGCCCGGTCCCGCGCACGAAATACGCCGACGGGGAGGTCGTCGTCGACGAGCACGGGCGGCGCCGGCGCTGGAGGAGCAGCCGCGGGGAGCAGCAGCAGCAGCAGCAGGACCAGGACCAGCAGCAGCAGAATCAGCAGCAGCGGCTCGCGCAGCCGGACGCCCAGGGCATTGTGCAGTTCGACCAGGTCGGCGGGGAGAGGAGGGACGAGGCGCGCAGGGAGTGCCCCGTGCCGAAGCCGCGAGGGGTCGTGGGCGAGTGGTTGGGTTTTGGGAGTGATGGGGGCCGCGGGGGGTGATGGGGCGGCGTGGGGACTGCAGAGTCGCGAGGACATATCATTATTTCGAGGGGAGGGGGGGCGAAGAAGAAACACCACTGCGTCCTGCTCGGTGTACCTGTATACCTGTACAGAAAATGGAGAAAAGGGGATCCTGGCGTTGGTGCGGGTTGGAGCCATGCATTACGGGACGGGCGCGAAATGGATTTGCATGTACATGTACGATAGCTCGGAGGGCGAAACGCAGCATCATCTGGAGGCTCTAGGTACCACTTTGGAGATCCGAGAAACAAAGCCGTCGATGTATATCATCACAGGATCCGAATGCCTCCCCGGTTATCCATCGTCGCAGTGTGTCGGCTCAGTGGAAAAGTGAAGCAGACAAGCACGCACCGGAAGAATGCAGGCGAGGAACCAAGTTCAATAACAATGGAAGGGAAGAGGCCTTCACCCCACCACGGATTTCATGCTGAGGGTCTCGAGGAAATTGGCCAAGTCCTCCTTCTTGACCTCCACTACGGAATGCTCGAAGCTGTCGATTCGCACCCGCGCATTCGTCTCCGACACGACCTCCTGGAACGCGCTCCCAAACTTGTTCAGGCCGTAGCCTCTCCCGCCTTCGGGACCGTCCGCCTCGTCGGCGTCGGCGTCGTCGTCCGAGTTCGTGTCCGTGTCCGAGTCATCGGATCCGTCCGATTCCGTCTCGAGCTCGTCCTCCTCGGCCTGGCCCGCTGCTCGGCGCGCCGCTCGCTTGTCCTCTCGGACCTTCTGCTTCGCCTTGCGTTGTTCTTGCTTCTCCTTCTCCTTGGCCGCCTTGTCCGACTGTCGTTGCTGCTTCGTCAACTTGTCGAGGAACGTAGTGTCCGGCCCGCCGCCGCCTCCCGTGCCGACCACGATGTAGACCCCGCGCTTCTCGTTCAGGCTCGCCACCACAAGAGGCGTGCCCCGGCCCCCCTGCGACAGCCTCCCCTGCGATTCCTTCTCCTGCTCGGCCAGGGCCTCTCCGATCCAGAGAGCGAGCTTCGTCAGCGCGGCTGGGTGAGTGAAAAGCGCAACGTCGGGGCCGTCTTTGACGACGCACATGCGGAAGGCCCGCAGATGCTTGATCTGCTTCTTATTAATCAGGGACGTGCCCGTTCGGTAGATGGCGCGGTGCAGGAACTGGGCCGTGGGCAGCCCGGCCTTGAGCGCATCGATGCTTCATCAAGAGGTCATGTCAGCAAAAAAAAAAAGAAAAAAGGGACAGCACCCTCCACCTTGAATCGGCGGCGTTCGGATGAGGGCCAACTTACTCCTCAAGTGCGTCGTATGCCTCCCAAAAGCGGCCGACCCATTCCGCGCCTTGGGCGGCTAGCTCGACCTCGTCTTCTACCTCCCCGACCGCCTGGCTCGACCCAGCCACGGGCTCGGCGACGTGGACGTGCTTTCCGACCTCGAGCAGGGCGCCAATGACCACGCCCACATCCTGAGCGCTCAACGTCGCCCGCCATCCCCAGCTCCTTACGAAACCCCACCCGTCCTTGGCCCCGCCACGATCCCGACCGTCCGTGTCGACGCCCGGGACCATCTCGTCGAGGTTGTAGAGGGATCCGTATTTCAACAGCTTCGTTCTCAGCTCTCGCTTGAGCATCATATCCATGTGCGTGTAGCTTTGTTTGCATTGCGCGAGGCTGACGCCCATCTTGGCGAGAAGCTTGTGAAGCCGCTTGATCCCCGTGTCGCTCCACGTCTTGAGCCGTGAGAAGAGGTACGGCGAGTGGAGCATACTGTCATACAAGCTCCAATGGCGGATGAGGAGGAACCTCGGCTCTGGCGATAGTCGGATTCCCGTGTCTTCGGGGTTCCTGGCGGTCGTCGGTATGATGTCTGTGTTCTCGGCCGAGACACGCCCGCCGGACAGGTCGGGCGGGTTAAGTCGCCGGACCTCGTCTCTCAGCAATTGTCGCAATGCCGCCCCCCGCATCCCGAGCCAGCCGGTCAATCTGCCGGAGCCACTAGATCGGACTGGAGCCGCAACGCCCGCTGATGATCGGCCGTAGAGCTCCATTGACGTGACACCAACTATGGCTAACCACAAGAGGTCATTGTCCTCTCGGCCCAGTTCGGACGCGAGCGAGTACATCATGGAGGAGATCGGCTCGGAGAAGGAGGATCCCATCTTGTAGTACTTGTGCAATACCTCTTCTTTTTCCCGGCGCATTCGAAGGAGTCGTCTCCTCATGGAACGGGCCGAGGCCGCTGGTGCCGGTGCCGACTGCGCTCCTGTCGGTGGTTCTGCCGGATCGCTGAGAGCCGCCGGGGAACCTTGGCGAAGGGATATCAGGCCCCGAGGCTCGGGGCGGCGGGGCGATCCTGAAAGAGGACTCGACTGAATACAAATTGTGAGATACTCTTGGGGAAAAGCACGGGGAGGAAGGCGTTACGTACCCAATTACCCCTCCGGCGCTGATGTGGTCTTGCTTCGTCGTCGCTGGATTCGTCGCTGCCCCTGTTTGACCAGCTTTTCCTCTTCTTCCCTGCATGCGCCGGCTCTTGTAAGACGTGGTTATGATCCTCATCATCCTCGTCCTCGTCATCGTCGCTTGAAGCCATGAGGTCTTCATCTCGCGCATCTTCAATGTCCGGCATGTCCAGTAGCGCGAGATATGCATCTTTTTCCGCGGAGAGATCTCCCTCGATGTCACCGTCGTCGAAGACCACGATGCCTCCCCTGCCGCCCTTGTAAGCTCTGCTGATCGCTCCGCCGTCGACACCGACAGGACTCTTGCTTTGATGTGAGCTGGAGTCGACCGTCTCGGGGGGGAAGGCGCCGAAGATGTTGGCCAAATTCCAAGGTCGATGCGAATCCAGGACCCAGACCTCAACACCGCCGTAGGGCGATGAGTCTCCCTCGAGCTCCAACCCGAGCAGGGGCCCGAGGTCGACCATGCCACCAACGCCGAGACAGACGACCACGCCTCCGCTGCCGCCGCGGGACTCCATCATGGGGGCGACCAGCTCCCTGCCGGCAGTTTCCAGGTCGCTATAGCCGGCGACGGGCTGGATCTTGTGCGGGATGTAGTCATGTTTGAGAAGCCTCGTGAGGATGCGGCATGCGCAGAGGGCGTCGGGTTCGAGCGCGACGAGGATGAGGACCGGCGGGGACAAAGGGTGTCGAGTGTTTTGAAGATGCGCGTAGAGCTTCGATATCAGAGGCCGGGGAAGATACATGGCTGGGGTCGCGAGGGCGGATGGCGAAGGGCGAGCGCGAAGAAATATGCAGGTCCGCGAGGCATGAGGCTGCACAGGCGGAAGCTAGCTTCGAACGAGCCGGGAAGGATGAGGCGCGCGACAAGGGTGTATGCGAGAATGAACCGAACTATCGTCAAAGAATGTTTGCGGGCCAGACGCGGAGCATCAATGCTTGATGGCTAATGTCATGCTTGGAACGAGAGCTCGGTCGATTCGAGGAGCGGGCCGGGAGAAAATTAGGAGTGGATGCAAAAACATGTACGGAGTAGTACTCGTAGCACATGGATGGACAAGATAAGTCGCTAAACCAAAGAAGTTGGCGCGCCGGAAGGGATGTGCGAACGCAATGCTGAAGCCGTGGAACTCGCGAGGGTCAGAACATGATGATGCTCGTCGTCGATGAAGCTTCCAGTTGGACGACCTGGTTGAAGTGGTGATGCGTGGAGATGCCGGAATTGAATGTTGTGCGGCGGTGCGTGCGAGGTTGGATGATACAATGGATTGATAGGAAGGTACGAGTAAGAGGAGCTGGTAGTACCTTCTACGAGAGGTACTGGTAATCTTCGCGACAGAGAAACGCGCCTGCCGATAAAGAGCAAAACGCCAATGACGCGCCTCGCGAGAAGGTACTACTCGTACAAGCGAGACTCGAGTAAAGAGCCAAAACAGGATAGAGGGGCACTGCCATGGCAGGAAAGGTACGGAGTAGAAGATACGGGCTTTTCGGCATCAGAGAAGGGCTCTGGTAAGTACTGAGTACCTCTGTTGTGCCGGACGGACCTTCCGACTCCCGTGACTTTTTGAAAGGGGCGGGCAGCCGAGCCAAGGACGGAAGGCGCAGGGCAGCACGGAGGCCGGAGCCCGGAGGCCGAGGAGCTCCGTGCGTCGGACGGGTCAGGACACGGTGCTGGAGGCGGGTCTGAGATGCATCAATTGATCATTACAGGTGGAAAATTCCCAGTGCTTTTCGTCCAATGAGAAACACGAGTCGATTCTCAAGTAGGAAAATGCACCTGCGCATTTGCGCATTTGAACGTACGAGGACCACTGGTAGTCATCAGATCTGTCGTCGCTGGTTGGCAGGATACGAGGACAAGGCACCGGGTCGAAATTGGCACAGTGATTTGGGCGTACGGAGTACAAGGGAGAAACTTGAACCCGTCAAGATGCCTCTACTTCGGTACCTGTACTCCGTAATGTAGACGCCATTCAGCGAGCATCAAATCCATTGATCCATTGATTGATCCATTCAATTTTCCGCTCAAGTCAGATGGCACCGGCACCGGCACCGGCTGCATCGAGCTCTTTGGCGTTCATATGTACATATATGATACGAACCATGGGCGAGACAATTCCAGGTGCATATCGGCGGTGAGCCCACGTCCGCCACGCGCGGGAGGGAATGTCCAGCTGGGGATTGCAGGCAAGCCACTCACTACATTGATGTATGTTCCTTTTCCTCCAGGGAATCTCAAGAAGCAACATCATCTCCGGCGACCAGCAGCAAACAGAGTCGAGAAAATTCTGCCGGCGGGTCTAGAATCAGGGTGTGTGGATTGAGGCTCGGCCAAGCCAATTGCTTACAGGTACGGAGTAGTACTCTCGGGTGAGAGGTTGAGCCCGGGGTCACCCGTTACGGCAAGTCATGAGCATGAGCAGCATCTCCGCTTAGGAATTCCATCATGGGGAAGGGGGCCTATCAACATCCTACTCGTACCCGTATCAATACTACTCCGTACTAGATACTCCGTATGGAGGGAATCGATTGATTGATCACGATGCTGACTTGGCCGAATGAGCCGGGGGTCGGGCCCACGCAGATCTCAATGCATCCCAGGCCTTTGGTGCCGCCATCAAAGGGGAATTGGAACTTTTGTGCTTGTAATCTGTATGGAGTATTGCCTCTCAGAGTAGGTACTCCTAACTAGTACCTCTGCGTGCTCGTACTCCGTACAGATTGATCGATTCAATTCAGTTCAATGGCGACGAACTCCATCACAATCATCGCCAACTTCAGGGTAGCAAGTTGATCGCGAGCGATACACTGTATGAGCACTGTATGTACAGAGTACTCCATTTTCATCCATTCAATTCGGGCCGGGACCATCGCGACTGCCCTCGATGGAAGTCTGTCACATGGAGGTCTTGGAAGGCACCACCAACAAAGCGATAGGCTATAGTACCGCTGGCAGGAGGTACCAGGGAACTTCGCTTCTGGCACCTGCCCCTGTCAATGAAGACTCCCATCGCCTCTCGTCCAGCCTCCTCTTCCAACTTCCTCGCCTCATTCACATCATCTACTACTAGTACCTCCTTTGATCAATTGATGCATCGCCAGCGGACGACATCGCGCAGACGCATCAATTCGACGACACTCGGGACCTTGATGTTTCAAGTCCGTCACGTCCGGCGGGCGCCGCCCTGGACAACTGCCCATTGGGCCTTTACGAGCACCACAGCTGCACTCCAGACGACCCGCACCCTGTCCTGTCTCTACGATGCCAGCCTGGATGCTGGCATCTGCAGGGCCATATACCTGCATCGCCGACCTGCATCCACCATCACCCATCACCCATCTACCATCTACATATAATCCACTGCACTCGTACATACTCGTACGGAGTACAGGTAGAGGAGGTAGTACCTTGTAAGTACGGAGAACGAGCCCACATGTATGTACATACATACATACATCGTACTCGGCGCGAGTCACGCGAGACGAGACCGTGCCTGGACGAGATGCCAGCCTCTACCGAGTACGGACTACCTTACGGAGTACAGCCAGCTAACCCTTCCAGGCCACACGCTACGGAGTACGGGCACTGCTACCTGTACGCAATCTCAGACCGACAAGGGAGATGCTCGTCGACGTTCCAGCTGCTCGGGTCCAGACACGACCGAAACAGCCTAGAAGCGCTCCCGAGAACTGACTACCACCTTGACTTTATCCACTCCTCAGCCCGTTACCGAGACCAAGGGCCGGGGTTCTGCCCCTTTACCCGTTTGCCCTTAGCCCATGCCTCGACGGTCATGAAGGATCGAGAGAAACACGCAACGACAAGCCCTCGCACGGGCTCGACCGCCGGCCCAACAGACGCTGCCGAGGACGGGCTGGTTTCCGACGCCCGGCTCAATGTACATATCTTTGGTCTTGCGACGGTACATGCTCCGTACATACATTGACCCATCGGCATCTACCCATACCTACCCGAATGGTATATTGACAGGTTGTTCTCCCAAATGAAATCGACACGCACACCGGGCAAGGGAGCCTGTCCCCCGATGTACTCCCTACGAATTTGGGTACAGAGAATACACGCATTCACACATCAACAACCCCCCCCCCCCCTTCTTCCAACCGGGCCGCCCCCCCTCACCCCCCTGGCTGGCGTCCTTACCTCCTGTGGCAGGCGGTTCCTCTCCTCGTCTCCCTCCCGTCGACCAGGTCCTCGGACCTCCCCCCTCCATGATTTCTGTCAAGGTTGGAAGCAATCAGAGCGCTGTCCGCAGACGCGCCCATCGAGACGACTCAGCATCCCCATCATCATCAAGTTTGCAGTCATGGACCTTTGCTGACTCCCCGAGCTTGGCTCCCAGCTCAGGCACCACTTCCTCATCTTCATCCGTCCCCGACAACAGACAGCAGAGACACCCTGTGAGACAGCTGGTCCAACAGACAAACACACTTTTCGTGTATTCGTTTGTAAATACATGGGCATCGTACCATCACACTGCCTCCTATCCCTGTTCTTGATCTATCGACTTGGCATCTTGTGCTGCCTGGGATAGCTTCGTTACAGAGGAACTGTCGATCTTGAATGCCTGGCAGTTACCGGCTGCGTGGTACTCGGCTCCGCTCCCACTCACGGGAACCAGTAAGAGGGCGCTCACGAGACGCGGGTTGGGGGGGGGGGGGGGGAACGAAGAGGAAGAGGAGCGGCAGCGGCAGCGGCAGCACAAGGGGGTGCGGCACACGGGCGGAGCTCGGCGGCGTCTGCTACAAGCAATCCTGGCCAACAACCTTCTCGCTCTTGCCCGGCCTTCGCCGTCCTCATCAGCGCCTGTTCTCAGGTTCCGTCAGCAGAGGCAAGAGGCTCCGACGAAATTCACAGGCCGCTCGCTTGCTCGCTTACTCCCTGGCTGGCCCTCTTTCACGGCCCGTCTCCTGTCTCATTTCCAATCCTCGACGGTCCGGCACGACCCTCCTGACCCTTCACGCGTCCGCCTTCGCTCATCTTCGCCGACTCCCCTCTTCCTCGGGAGTTGATACTAGTTGCGGTCCCCCAGAGGGTCATTGCTCCTGGGTCTCTCCTCTGCATGAGCTCATTACGGATCACCTTCCCACTCCCCCGGGACCATTCAACCCGTGGATCCCTGAGCTTGCTTTGTTGGGCCAAGACAACAAGGGGCTCCGTCAATTTGGTGCTCGTGAGCCACGGGCGGCAACCCTGACACCCGGGCTTCTGGTTCAGCTCTTCCAATCCTTTCCACCCGCTTACGTATTAGCTGGCTCACCTCGGGCTCCGCGCCCCTGTGTCTTCGTTCTGGTCCAGGAGGTCTCACTCCAGTTCGGTCTCTCTTCGCCTTATCTGCTTTCAGTTCAGACCCTAAGGCTCCGTCGTTGCGTGGATCTAGGGTCTTGTGCAATTCCCGCACCAACTTTTGCGAGCACGTCATAATATTGACAACTTACCCTTTTTGGGGCGTCAGTCCTCGGCTCTTGGGAACAATTGCCGGGAACACCGCATTTGTATGCCCTTAGTCTCCCTCGCGAAATCCTCGTGCCCTCTTCCAGAGCTCGTTTTCGGTCGGTCTTCTTTCCAACTCACGTCGATGCCGCGGAAGACAACTCGACTTCCCCCTTCAATTGTCCGATATCCAGTGTTTCCTCCAATTGAACTTCCTGGAAACCAACAACTTCTCGATCCCCCGACTCGACCATCTCTGGACTCGAAGCTAGACAGCGTGCTCGCTGCGCTCTGCCGCAAGGAACTTTTCGGTCCCCTTGACTCAAGCCATCAGGTAGCTTGAGCTATGAATCCCCATCACTACTTCGAAGGAGAAGAAGAAGGAAACGGAACATTCGACGGAGAAGGGGGACACGACAGTTTGGATGGTGCCTCCTCGGATTACGATGGTTCCATCTACTCAGACCTCACTTCCATCAAGAGCGACTTGATCTCCTGGGAGTACGAGAATGGAAGGTACGTCATGGGCCTCAACTACTACCTTTCCGCCCCCCTAACGGAACTTTCGAGTCCCGGCCCCCCACAATCCCGATGCGCCCAAACTGATGTGAATCGCGTGCTGCTTCCAGACGATATCAAGGCCTTATAGCGAACCGCTACGGACTGCCCAACGACGAACTTGAGCAGAATCGTGAGGCTTTGAAGCAAAGGCTCTATTCTGACTACGTGCTCGAGGGCAGGCATTTCATGGCGCCAATCGATCGGTTCCCCCAGAAGATTGTGGACCTGGGCTGCGGCGCAGGATTTTGGACCCTTGACGTGGCCGAAGAGTATCCAAGTGCCCGAGTGATTGGTTGCGACATATCTCCCATCCAACCACGGTGGCTTCCCAACAACTTGGAATTCCATATCGAAGATCTCGACGATGAGCTGTCACCGTGGTCGGTTGTCTACCAAGAAGCAGACCTCATCTTCGTCCGGTGTGTGCTCCAAACAGTGCGCAACTCCCAACTCTTCCTGCGCAGAGCCTATGAGAACCTAAAACCTGGAGGGTGGATCGAATGCCATGATATTGTCCTCCCAATCACCTGGGAAGATGGCAAGCCAGCCCCAGACCATCCCTTTTCTAAGCTCTACGACCGCATGAGGCTAGGCTCATTTGCCAAGGTGTACGGATGGGAGATCTATCTTCCCAACCGTATGCCCTCTGCCCTGCGAGATGCGGGGTTTATCAACGTCTCGGAGAAGCATACCCAAGTGCCCATTGGGAACTGGCACAGGGACAAGAGGATGAGGGAAATGGGACTGCTCAACCACTGCGTCCTAGGTGATTGGATCCCTGCCGTGATGAACAAGGAAAAGGCCTGGGGCATGAATGAGGAGGATGCCGATGCGATTGCCGCAGACGTGCTTAACGCTTTCGACAACCCAGACTATCATGCGCGGTCAGACTGGGCTTCTTTCTGGGCGCAAAAGCCGTACTGAGCCTGTGGTGCTGAATGAGGATGCATCGCCACCAAGCACGAGGGAATCCCAGGAAAGGAGGGGAGGTGACTGCGCCTCTTTGTCCTAGGAACATCCTTGACGGGATCCAATCGCCGGGCCTAGAGCAGAAGGGGCCTTTGCATTACGCGAAACGAGATTCTGGGGGGAAGCTTCCTGAGCTGCCGACACAAGATCGGTTTTTGCAAAGGAGGGGACCTCCATCTCCAGGTCAGAAGACACAGATATCGGCAAACGAGACCCTGGATTTCAGGCGGTATGAGAGCTAGAGGGCGTTTGAAAGCATTGGTCAAAGCAGGAAGCGCGGCGTTGGGCGAAGGACGATACACATCTGGACTGGGGTGAGATGGGATGTATTTTTTGCCGATCTACGGAGTACTACCACACGACTCTATAGAATGGAAGGTCTTGGATCTTGGAAGATCGCGTGCGTGACTCTTTATTGCTTTCTCCGGACTCGTCTCCCTCATTGTATATCAGCGGTCGATGACCTCGAGAGTTGATCGATCCATACGGAGTATAATGAATTGTGTTTCGGATGGAATAGGGGGAGAATCTCTCTTGTGGCTGAGGCCAGAGACCGAGCCAGTGCACCAGCCACATATCAATGCATATACAGAGCTGAATGCACTTAACAAGTGTTATGCATATATGGGGGTTCTTTGGGAGTCGGACGGCGCCACTGGTCGGACGGCGCCACTGCAGTGGCAGTGGCGGGGCAGCCGTCACTGCCAGGTCTCTACCTGGACCGTCCAACGTCAACGGGCACTGCTTGGCCGACGACGACGACAACGACGACGACGACGACGACGACGACGACGACGACGACGACGACGACGACGGCGACGACGACGACGACGACGACGACGACGGCGACGACGACGGCGACGCAACCATTTCACCACACTTGATCGAAGCTCGATTCAACACAGATTGAAGCTCCATCTCATCCCCCATTCTCTGCGGCCGGCCCCAATCTCAACAACTCGCCGCGCATATCCTCTGGCGATCGACCTTCAACTCCCTGCTTTCCTCATCCATTGGAGAGACTCGGAGCGAGCAGCCCACGCCATGGATGCTCCCAGCATCAGTCCCCTGGTCTCGAGCCAGAAGAGTTCGCAGCTCCAGGCCGTGCTGCACCCGCTCGTCCTCCTCACCATCTCCGACTACATCACGCGCCACACGCTGCGGCAGATGAAGGGCCCCGTCATCGGGGCGCTCCTGGGGCAGCAGAACAGCCGCGAGATCACGATAGAGCATGCGTTCGAGTGTCACACGCGCATGGTCAATGAGCAGGATGAGAGCGCCGGCTACGTCATTGACCAGGCCCCCTTCCACGCGAGATTAGAGCAGAGTGGGCAGCCCAGCGTCTGATATTGATTTGATATTTTTTTCCCGTCATTGGTTTCCTTGGTTGGGCGTTGCGCTGACTGTCTATTTGCAGTGGTCACTGTGCACCAGGACCGACATCTGGATATCGTCGGGTGGTACACCGTCTTCCCGGCCACAGGGCCCACGGGATCCCTCCTGCCGGTGCACAAGCAGATCAGGAACATCAACGACTCGGCCGTCCTGCTGGGCTTCCACCCGGAGCAGGTCGTCAGCCACAACGTCGGCGGGAAGCTGCCCCTGACGATATACGAGAGCTACTTCGAGATGGACGACGCCAAGGTCCACGCCGACACCGCCGAGGACCGCAAGATGGACGACGACAGTGGCGCTGGCACCGGCCGCGACGACACCGATGCCGACACCGACGCCGACGACACCGACGACGGCGAGGCCCTCTTCCGGATCCGGTTCCGCGAGGTCCCGTACTCGGTGGAAACGGACGAGACGGAGATGATCAGCATGAACTACGTCGCCGAGGGAGGCGGAAGCGCCGCCGCCTCCTCTGCGCCCGCCAAGGAGGACCGCCCCGCGCGCTCGATAGAGTCCAACGGCAAGGGCAAGCGGCGGCTCGTCGAGGCCGAGGCCGAGGCCGCCGCCGCCGCCGCCGCCGCCGAGGACAGGCGGGACGAGCCCGAGGCGCCCGAGGACCCCGCGGGCGCGCTGACCCGCGCGGAGCAGGAGACGCTGGCGGCGCTCACGGCCAAGGCCAACGCCATCAAGATGCTGCACTCGCGCATACAGCTCATGACGGCGTACCTCGAGCGCCTGCCGCCGGCGTTCATGGGCCGCGGCGGCGGCGGCGGCGACACAGGGCCCGCAGAGCCCGCAGAGCCCGCCGCCGAAAGCATGGACACGGACCACACGACGCCGTCGTGGGCCATCCTGCGCCAGATCCAGGCGCTCGTCAGCAGGCTGGACCTGGTGATCCCCGCGGACAGGGAGGCCTACGAGCGCGAGGTGCAGTGCGAGAGCAACAACGTGCAGCTCGTGGGCCTGCTCAACTCGATCCTGCAGGGCGCGAGCGAGGCGCGCGACGTCGGCAGGAAGTTCCACGTCATCGAGGCCGCCGCCGCGGCTGGCCGCAGGAGCAACGCCGACTACGGCAGCGGGCTGTACGGCATGGCGAACACGGACTTGATACTCTAAGATGATCCTCCCCTTATTTTTTTTTGTACTGCTTCTTCTTCTTCTTCTTCTTCTTCTTCTTCTTCTTCTTCTTCTTCTTCTTCTTTTTTTTTTGCAAGCGTGACAAGGAAGCTCGGGAGTGGAGCTTGGCGCATCGGCTGCAGGGAGGGGGAATCCGTCGCCGGTGATGCAATACACTAGATCATTGCTCTCATGGATTCACAATACAGTATCGGTCTTATGCGATTGAGCGCTCGGGACACATGACACACGTGGCATCATGCGGTGAATGATCGATAAACGGCCCCAAGGGGGTCCCGAATCCAAAACCTCCTGCATGTCGGACACGGCTCGATCTTGAAACGGAGTACGGAGTGGAAGATGAGAAAGGGAGAAAAGGAGAGCCAAAGCACATGTACATATGCGCTGAGCTCTTGGCGGGGGTATATATACTCATCTATGCGAATGAAAATCATAGCCGTCGTGATCTCGTGGAACAAAATGAAAAGAAAAATACAAGCTCGCGAATCCTTGACTCTTGTCGTCGTCCATTTTCCACCTTTCTTTTTCTCTCTCTCTCTCTCTCTCTTTTGTCTTGTTCGCTCGAAACGTTTGTTCAAACATCCTCCTCGCGCATCTCCCGTTGAAGCGGCGCACTCGACCATACACATTGGTCTTTCGTGCTTCTCCTTCCCCCGAAATTTCTTGCTCTCCCCTCCCCTCCCCGGCCCAGCCCGTGCCGTCTCATCTAGTGGCTCTTGATGCCGTTGGGCTTGAAGACGGAGCCCTCGACGTGGGGGTGCTTGATGGTCAGGCACCATATGTCGAGGTAGTCGCAGATGGTGACGATGACGTCGACGACGAAGCTGCCGTAGACGCCGAGCGCGACGCCGAGCATGAGGAAGACGGCGGCGGCCTGGCCGGCGCCGTCGCCGGCGAACAGGGAGGGCCAGCCGACGCCGTAGCGGGTAGCGAGGAGGGGCCCCGCGGCGTCGGCGACGGCGAGGAGCAGGGGCAGGGCGAGGACGTTCCAGTAGGGGAAGTCGGCCTTGAGGAGGTGGGCGGTGATCATCTGGCCGACGCTGTAGGAGTTTACGATGCTGACGAAGAGCAGGAAGGGGACGAGGTGTGCGGCGAGGACGGCGGGCTGGAGGGCGAGGTAGGCGACGACGAGGGCCCAGACGGCGAAGAAGGGCAGCAGGCCGAGCAGGGCGCCGCGGGAGCGGTCGCCGCGGGCGCGGCGGGCGCGGACGACGTTGAGGGAGGACTCGAGGGTGTTGAGGACGAGCATAACGCCGCCCTGGACCATGTACCACTCAGTGAAGGAGAGGTGGTAGAGGCGGGGGGGGATGCCGAGGGAGGCGGGGACGCCGAGCGCGGGCAGGGCGGGCTGCTGCCAGATGTGGGCGCCGCCGAGGAAGCCCGTGAGGATGTAGATGAGGCAGACGAGCAGGACGCCCTCGACGGGGCCGTTGACGATGCCGAGTGTCAGCGTCTTGGTGTGGTACTCGTCCCACGTCTGAACGTAGAAGGTGAGGAGGGCTTGGGGGGGGTAAATCGTGTCAGTATGTAAAGCCTGCGATCTTCTTGGTGCAAATTACTGTTCCCGGCCGGGGGGGGGGCTCGCAGGGCTCACAGGCAAAGATGGACGCGACCGTCTTCCAGCTCATGCCCATGTTCTGGGACGCGGCGAAGATGAGGCACTCGAGGCCCGTGTTGAGCGCGTCCACGCCGTGGTCGAACAGCTCGCCCAGCGGCCCAGATTGTCTCGTCCGTCTCCTGTGATATTTTTTTGTCGCAATCGCAGCCCCATGGATCAGCAAAATTGACGCACATCCCAACCGAGCATGACGACAACTCACGCCTGCGTCCCGTCGACCGCGTCAAAGGTCTGGTAGAGGAACAGCCCCAGGGCCCACGAGTAGTAGACCCAGCTGGGGCAGTCCTGGTCCAGGGTCGGGTTGTACCACAGCATCGTGAGGAAGTTGGCCACGACGAAGCCGAAGCCGCTGAGGGTGATGAGGTTCGGGGCCATGCTCATCGGGAAGCACTTGATGACGACATTGGTGTAGAAGGGCTTGAGGATGTATTTCGACACGAGCGAGCGGTCGACCGCCGAGTACTTGTACTCCTTGAGCGCGGGGAGGTTGCGCTGCCGCACGTAGACCATGGTCGTCTGAGTCTCTGTGTGTCTGTGTGTCTGTGTGTCTGTGTGTCTGTGTCTCTTGCTCGATGATGCGCTCGTCGTCGTGTCTCGATGTCGTAGCCGAGGAGGCGTGCTGCTCAGGTTCGAATTTTTCTCTCGCTCGTCGTCGAGATCGCAAAGCTTCGCTCCCAGCGCGCGGGGCCAGACCGTTGAGCGGAGCCGCGGGGGTGGCACGAGTGGGGTCTCTCTCACAAGCAGTGCTCGTGCTCGTGCTCGTGCTCGTGCTTCGTGCTTCGTGCTCGTACCCGTACAGAGTATCCGTAGGGGCTCTCAGCAAGGGCCTTTTGTGGGTGGACGAGGCACTGCCGAGCGCCCTCTTGGCATGTGCGGAAGTGCGTGCCCGCGATGCATGTAGGAAGGCGGGAAAATGGGGGGGAAATGAGGGGGGATTTTGGGGAAAATAGGAAAAGTGTCCCCAACAACTCAACTCGACTCGAGGCCTCCAAGTTCAGGATCCCCGCTGCTTAGTCATGAGCCATTGATCAATCATGTCTCCGATTCTGTCCTCCGACTTCAACTTCGTGGGAACTTGAAACTTGGCTTGTCGCTTTGATGCATTCCTGAAACAAACCGCACCACGTCCATGGCCATGTCCGCGCTGGAGCCGTCGTCGACGGACTACCGCGCCTCCAAGAATCAATTCTTTCTCCTTTTCATGATAGCATGCAGGTTCGAACAATCAATTCATTGATAGGGGAAAAGGCCCTGCTCATTCTTCCATCATGGCGCCGCCATCGGCCCGGCCCGTCGAGCCACTACGGAGAGATCAATCATGTTATTCATAGTAATCTATTGAGGCATCTTGACGTCTCGCCTCCGGGCTCTCCCTGCTCTCTCCCTCCACCCTCTCTTCCAGGTTCGCAAGAGGCTCAATCCATTCGCTTGTGCCTCTTGTCCTGTCCCCTCTTTCTCGACACAGCTTCTTTCTAAGCATGCAACGGTATAACCATGCCAAACAATCCTCTAAGTATATCCACGTTCAGGTCTCCTACATATCTTCTGCTCTTCTCGTCGTCCCTATTGCTGAGCCCCTGAAATCCCCGTCGCCCAATGCATTACTCATGGCAGGTTGTTGTCTCCAAAAAAAAAGAATTCATCGTCTTGTTCTCCAAGGTCCCTCACTCGAATCTTCTCTGAAAGATGCATGTTCCGAAGGCTTGCTTGTGCGCAATCGTCCGGATCAAGCCTCTTGGACAATCGACCGTCTCTAGAGTTCGATTGATGTCGTTTGTGTCTTCGCCTCAGTCAATGGCCGGCCGTCTCCCACCGCACCAAACGGGCTCTTCTGAGCGTGGCTCTGCGCGGGCTGAGACGCATGAGCGTCGTTGGCAGGTCTCGCGAATAGCCCGGTCCCTTGGAACCACAATGAGTGGATTCTCTCGTTTCTTTCAGCAATCTGGTCCACCGATAACCGGCCAACACCCTCGTCGTAGTGCAGACGCAGATCTGGTGGATCAGATCTGCCACTCTCGGGGGACGATCCCGGCATCGACTTCCACGAGTCGGACTGCGGCGCGTTGTCATCGGTGTCCGTGGGTTCCCCCAATCGAGTGGTTCCCTCCCGCTCACTGGGTACGCGTGTGAGCGAAAGGAGCTGCTCATCTTGACGAGCTGCCGCCTTGAAGAGCCACGGATCCGAGCTCGTGTCTCGGGCGTCATGTGTCGAGGGCTCCCTCTGGCGAATCAAATCTGAGGGCGGGAACTTGGAGAAATGCTCTTGAGCCTCATGTGTGTATCGACCGCTCGTTGACGATGACGCAGAGGTGACTTTGGTTTCGTCAAGCCCGGCCAAAGCCGAGACGTTTCTCATGGGAGGGACCCCCTCCTCGTTGCTCAGGGGATAATTGGGAAGCAAGAGGTGTCTCGGTGACATGCCTCTCGGGATGGACCCCAAATTCGAGGGCCGGTACTGCCGCTGACCCGGTGGCCCAGCCGTCAGCGGTTTGGGGGCTCCCGAGCCCAGCGTATTCCCCAACGGAGATTCTTTGTGATCATCTGCCATGGGGAATGAGTGGCCCTGGAGATACCCGTCGAAGACAGAACACTCGTCTTGTCCCAGGGAGCTCTCAGGTCGTCGAGACAATTCGGAGCCAGAGGCCGTCGTTAACGAGCTGCCAAGTTTCAGGTTCTTCATCAGCTTCGGCTTTGCGCCCATGAGAAGTATCTTCTGGGCTTTCTTCTGGTTCGGGTTTGGGTATGAGGCCAGGTTGTGGAGAGACTTGACAGGCATGTTCATCAGGGGATCCATCCCCCAATCGTTCTCCTTCTCGCTGCCCTCGTCGTCCTGGCCATCGCCGCCGATGCTCTCTCCGTGCCCGAGATCCCTGGCATCGGCCTCCATCTCTAGCCTGCTCCTGGCCCTTCCATCGTCCCTATCCAGGGCGCCTAGTCTGTCCTTGCTGTCGCCCTCTTCCAAAAAGGCGCAACCTAGGATATCGTCCAGGTCGGGATCAAAGCGATACGATGGTAGGCCGTCCGAGACTTTCTTGCGTGACATCTGGACGGGCATACTGACGGGCCGCTGATGGTCGAGATCGCTGCAAGGATTGATGGGATTGATGGCCCGGTCGTAGTTCTGCTGCAGAGGGGTGTAGTTCCTCAGGGAGGCGGCGGTGGTCATGCGGCCGCTGCCACTGCTCTCGAGCTTCCCCGACGGGTCGAGAACGGACGCAGACCCGGCTATGAGGGCTTGGTCGGATAAGGGGATGGCAGGGCCGTGCTTGGAGGAGCGTCCTCGGCGATTAGGTGGTTGGATCAGGAGGCGAGAGTTGGGGTCGTAGATGGTTCCAGCGGTGGTATAAGTCGTCTGCAGGTTCTGGGCCTTGGTCTTGACGGGCGGGCAGAGGCTGCGGCTGGACATGCGCAGCGCCAGGTTGGGGAGAGCAGAACTGCCGATCTGAGGAAGCTCAGCCCGATGGCCCTCCGGGTACACACCACGGAGCAGCGCCCTGGCCTCTTCACTCACGTCCAGGGGTTCGATGTTCATCCGCACCTCGGCAGCGTTGTTTCCTCGCTTGGGATGGAACATTGTACCGTCAAGACATGAAAGGTGTGTAGTGCCTCCTTTCCGGGGATCGGGAAGCAAGTCTCACGGTGTCTCGTCAGTTTCAGGGAAGACTCGAGTTAGTTATCGGGGTCTGCATTCGAGAAAAAAGCAGTGACCAGGCTCAGCAGGACGCAGCGAGATCGGAAGGGGGAGGACTCCTTGAGAGGGTTCGCGGATCGGGAGGGGCTTGCCAGGTCAGCCGTTGCTTTCTGTATCAGATCGGAACTGTCGGGCAATATCCTAAGGGAAAGTCCAGGTCAGAAAATCAGTCGCGAGTCCAGGCTCAATCCCGCAAAGGATTTCAATGGAGGTGAGAGAGGAGGAGAGACCAGAGGAGGGGAGACGAGACGGGGGGGGACGAGAGGGGGGGGGACGAGAGGAGGGGAGAGAGGAGAGGCGGACGAGATGCGATCGAACCTCTCTCGAAGGAAAAGGGAAAGAGGCCAGGGGGGTCAGAGATCGTGGCTGCCTACCTCGGTGTTGCAATAGGTGGTCTTGAAGCCTCCCAAGGAAGCTGCCATCGCAGGTGTATCCGAGAATGGTTCCGTCGGTCCTTCCTCAAGAGTCCTGCCCTCCTGCGGTTTGAAACAGCAATCGGGAAGGAGCCAGGGAGACGAAGAGGCGACGAGGGGCATGCAGTTGCCAGACCTTACCTCTTACCACCTCTCCTGCTCGAGGAACGAGAAGGAGCAGAGGGCCGCTGTTATCAGGGCAGGCGTCCGATATCGCACTGAGGTCTCGGCAACGACCTGGCGACAGCAGAAGATTGGAAGGTGCGAATCTGAAACGAAAGATAAGAGGAGATGAAAATGCGTCAACGACTTGCCATGAGCTCCTTCCTTCTAGGAACCACAGCCGAGTTACCAGGCAAAGGCGTGCGGTGTAGGCAATTCGGTCGGAAGCCCGCGGTCGGTGAGAGCAGCCTTCACCGTCCCATCTCGTAAAGGGGTGACTGATGCGAGTCAATCACCACGAGGATGCGGAGATCCATCAATCAATTGGGAATGGCGACTCAATCGAGGCGATCACAAGGACGCGTTTGGAAAGCCATGGGGGTTCAAGTTCAGTCATATTCCGTTTGAACGCCCTCGGGACAGGCACTATGCCATTCGATACCTCTAGGTAGACATCAATCATCAATACATAGTAGACGCTGCAGCAACGATGAGGACTTCATATTACGGAATACTACTAGAGATTATCATGTCTTAACCAAAGGCGAGATGCATTGATGGGAATAAAATATATGTATGTCATTCACCTGTGCCGATAAATAGAGGTAGGTACTAATCAGTTCATGCAAATCGTTGAATCACTTCCTTATCCCATTTCCCGCGTCCATTACCAATCCTTCATCAATATAACAATGTCGAAACAGTAGGAGGTAGTATGCAAAGACGATGTTTGTGCCCCGGGCGATTGCCCGTCATTGTCAATCACCCCCTTGACTCTCCCCTGTCAGACATGGCACGCCGTCTTCTCGCCTCCTCCTCTTCTCCTATGAGGCATGCAGAACCCTGTAGCATTCAATCTCAACAAGACAAAATCTAACGGTTGATGGACCATGACATATGTGGAAAAAGCATCGAAAAGGACGACTTTTGTGGCACGCAGACGATCTGAGCCTCGATCACCTTGATCTCGGCCAAGATGCGTAGAACCAAAGGCACACGGAGGAGGAGTACAGCTTGGCCAAGAGAATGTCGCCAAGTCGATCCATCTCATCTCGGGACTCGCGCATGTGAGACTTAAATCAAAGCAGCTGTACTTGGATGCGAAATGATTGTATAGAATGGCAGAGAAAGGTATCTTGAAAAGAAAGGGAGAGAAATTATGGACAATGAAGCGCCGCAGAGGCCAAAGAGAGAGAAGAAAATCAAAAATCAAAGAAGCCAAATGGAAACAAGAAATCCGGGAATCCGGTGACGTCTGGATGGTCCCCGGCCGTCGGAAGAAGAAGAAGAGGAAGAAGAAGAGGAGGAAGAAGAGAAGAAAAGGAAGAAAAAGAAGAAAAAAACGAGAAAGGTGGTATACAAATGAGCCGTATTCATGATCTATTGCGTCAGATTGGACCTGTGGGGTATGCGCTCCCGGGAGTCATGCCGCCGCCGGGGGCCCGCGGCCTCGGCCCCCCCTCTCTTGCTCCCGGTACTCTGAAGTCGGCATTGTCCAGGATCATGTCGTGCCGTTGCGGCGGGGGCTGACGAACGGCGTACGGGGCCTGGGGCATCGGGGGATGGGGATCCCATTGTGGGTTGATATCGCGTTGCGAGATGGACGTGAAGCCTGAATTATCCGAGTCGGCAACGCTGCGTTCGCGATTGAGCCCGCTGCCATCTTCTGCGTGCTGCGGGAATTGAGTATGGGTGCCTTGGTTGTGCGACTGGTCGAATCGGGGATCCACGTCTTCATAATATCCGCCGTCGTGGGTCGGGCTCGCGGTGAGGATCTGCTCTTGGGAGCTCGAGTCTTCTCTGTTCTGGGCATTGGGGGGAGGTGGCGTTATGTTGGGAGATTCACTATGGGGCGATTGACTCCATACTGCTCGCGCTGGCACGTATTGACTGGACAAGGCCTGTCAGAACAAATTCTCACGATAGCGGGAGGTCTGTGAAGGGGAGAGGGATCAAAACAATTGAGAAGGCGTCAGCCAGTATTTGGTAAACTCACTCTGAAGTCGTGGCATGTGGCTCTGCAGCATGAGATTCTGGCAGCTCAGGGATCCGTTGGGTGTGGAGACCATGTGGTCCGGCAGCATCAGTCTCTCCGCTACTGGCATGGCCGATCGGACTTGGAGAGCTTGATGGAGCAGCCGGCGTGGCATCCAACTCTATGGGAGGCCCACCTATCTGGCTCTTCTCAGCCTCAGCCTCCGGCAAGCTTCCGTGCAATGGTGGAGGAGACATGGCTCGCGGCGGGTTGCGGTCTGGACTGTATGGTGTGTACGTCCTGGTTGGGACCCCCGGTGAACGGTTGTCCGAGCGGTCATATGCCTGGGGCGACTGCGTTCGAT
Organism: Escovopsis weberi; assembly: GCA_003055145.1. Lineage (NCBI taxonomy): Eukaryota > Fungi > Ascomycota > Sordariomycetes > Hypocreales > Hypocreaceae > Escovopsis > Escovopsis weberi. Next base: position 2,860,970 of record NIGB01000004.1, read on the forward strand.
AGGGCGCCTGCTGCTCAGGAGGGGGTCTCGAGTCGAAGGGCTCGGCCATGAGGATGTGAGTCAGAGGGGGGGTGCGGCCCTCTGTTCTCATGACACCGGTAGGTCCGTAGCCACCTCGAGGCGAAGGTCCGTACCCGCCTCTCCCGCCTCGGGGGCCATAAGCCGGCCCCCCACGGGGAGGCATTCCGCCTGGCCCACGCATCTGCTGCGGGTGGTAGCCGGGATTCGGACCCCTGTAGCTTCCTCTGTTCATACGCCCGTAGGGCATTCCTCTGGCAGGTGCGTAGGGAGGCGTATGGCCGTTCACGAGGGGGCGGTAATGGTCCTGGGAATTCGACCTCGTTGGGCCGCTGAGAGCGACTCCAACCGCTCCAGCAGGTGGCATGTCTTCATCCGACCTGTAAGTCGGCGCGGTCGACCGCTCCGACGTGGTGCGCATGGTCAGGGGGAATTGCTCGTCGCTCAAGCCCTCCTCTTTCCTGAGAGGCTCGAAGGTCGCGAACGCGGGGAGACTGTCGGGAGACCTGTTCGCACCGCCGATTACGGGTACGGTCGGCTGGCTGGAAGTCGCAAAGCTGCTGGGCTTGGGTACAAGATTGTGGATGTTGTAATAGTCGTCGCCGCCGCCTATTTCCGAGTTGCCCCTGGACCTTCTCCTGAAGCTTTTCCTGCGGATCATGTGGCGTCGGACGGCACATGTGCCCACGGCGCTGAAGAAAACAAGGACTGCTGCGCCAAGCACGATGTAGGTTCCCCATGCCTGGTGCGGGAGGAAGAGAAGCAGATCCACGACAAAAGCTGCTGCGCAGACGAGGAAGTCGATGAGGAGCAAGAGGAAGCACAGGAGCATGTATCTCGAGGAGTGAGACAGCGAGTGCGTGTGCGCGGCCAATGTCATGATGAGAGTGACGAGAGTCAAGAAAGCAGCGACAGGATGAAGTACTAGTATCGCGGAGAGAGTATTGCGGGCGCTCGGCGAGAGCGTGAAGTCCGCTGAGCTCCCCGGCAAGATGTCCTCTGCAGTTTCATATCAGCCTCAGGCCTTATGGTGTCGGCGAGCGGCGGCGAGCCCAAGACGTCAGAGGATACTTGAACCTACCGACATTGCCATAGCCAAGACGGAAAGCGCTACATCCGTCGGCGCTGCAGTATCCAAGGAATCCAAAGGTGACATCTTGAAAGGTCCCGAGAGGAATCGACTTTATGACCGGGGCCGACAAGACCGACACGAGAAGCAACGCGAAGGCCACGAGCAACAGCACGGAGAGCGGAGTCGCCGGTCGCAACATGGTGAGCACGACTGTCGCCGGGTCCTTTGCGCGCGATTTCTTCTTGCCTGCGTCGAGGCGAGGCGAGGCAGCCTTGGTTCGAAAGCGGCGGCCCTCGCAGGGGCAGTCTCGCGCGCGCCCTGGGGTCGGAAGCGAGGGTTGGATGCTCCAGGCTTCACAGCGGCAACGAGGGCATCATCGAGAGTCCAGCAGTCGGCCGATGTGAGGGCAAAAGAAAAGAAGAGAGAAGAGAAACAAAGGAAGGATCTCCGTGAATCCGCCGGCAGCGAGGATGAGGGCGCCGGGAGCGAGACGGTCTCGAGCAACGTCAATGAGGCCTCAATGCGGAATGGATGGATGGATGGATGGATGGATGGATGTTCACGAAGACGAATGTCGGGACGAGGCGAGGCGAGGGCTCCAAGACGGGCTGCTGCTCGACAGCTGAGGTGAGTCTGAAAGAGGGAACAGAGATTTCAGCCGTGGGAAAATGAGTGGGCGACTCGGACTTGGAGCGTCGCTGGAAATCGATCAACCAACGGGTTAGGCAGGTACGGAGTACCGCCTGGGATGTAATTTCCAACATCCAGTTCAACTTCCAGTCTTTGGGAGGGAAGGACACACGCACGGCCGAGCAGGCAGGAGCTGTAAGAGCTGTAATTGGATCGGCAGGATGTGTGGGCCAGGCTGGGTGGGTCGTCTTTGTATCAGCGTCGATGGATGCAACGCCGAGATGTCGCAGTGACAGCGGCCGCAGGTACTCGTGTGTACCCCCGCCGAGTCCACGATCTGAAAGGTTGCCAGAGTGGAAGCATGACACTGTGGGCTGCAGTCCCAACAGCCACAGGATGGACATTGATCATTCCAAGAATGCAGCCGTGATGGCCCTCGATCGTTGGAGGGCTGCAATGCGTCTCGTCTTCGAGAGCTGAGTCGGAGTCGACGACACCCATCGGCTCCGGTCGCTGCCATTTCCTCGTGGGCTCTCGCTCCAGTGACTCCCGAACGGCGAGGATTCAGCTGATGTACACGCTCGCGAGTCCGCAGTACGCCGTGGGCGCCCTCGCACCCCTGGCTGTACATACATACCTTAGCAGGCCCTCCTTGTGGGTGGCTCCTCTGGAGGCTGCAAGGAACAGCAATTTCCAGGATGGCAGAATCGATGAATATGCAGGTACTATCTGCGCGGCTCGAGGCGACCCACCAATCAAGGACCAGGGCTTCCCCAGACTCCCAGGCACTGGCCAATGAGGGGCCGTCGGCTAAACCCTTGCCGGGGCACTTCGCGGAGCACAGCTTACGAGTACCTATGTACAAGGTGTACAAGGTATTCAGGTGCCTGGCACAGTACGAGTACAGATCTCACAACAGTATGGAGGACGCATGCAAGGCACCCGACGCGAGTCACGCAGCACGGTGTCAGGTCTGTTAAATACATGGAGAGCTATAATTGGAGCTGGCGAGTCATTGATGGATTGATTGAACATATTAGTAGGTACTAGTAGTCATCCATTTGATCAACTTGAATTCTCCTTGTGGCGCAGCTGGGAATGGTCCACTGAGCTTCAGGCGGCAAGACCCCCGACCAGCGGGCAACTTGCACTGTAGGGCGCCAAAGGTAAGTGTGGCTGATGTCCACGATGGATTGATCAATTGATGATTGATTGATGCATCAGAAGTAGAGGGATCAATCAATCAATCAATCAATTGATCAAGATCTCTGAAGCTTTGAGTGCTCGTGGGTTTGATCACGGGTAGGTGTTGGTGGAATGGATCAGGTGACTTGATGGATTGTCCACATAATTGTTGATCAATTTCTCATCATGATCACCGCCTGACAGGAGCAAGCAGCCAGACGCCATGGAAGAGCCACGCTGTCAAACTGCCGATCACCAGGACGGTGCCCAGATCTAGGTGCATCGAAGCCGCCTCAGATTGACGAGGACTCGGACCCGGTCTGATCAATCGATCCATTGATCCATCCACTTGTCTGTGGTGGTGCTTCTTCTCGGTCTGATATTCACGGTCCAACTGGAGTTTCCCGCGTCGAAACAACGTGCAGCTAGCTAACAGCGTCTACCGGTAGGAAGCAATCTGGATGCATGCCGTGTTGCATCACCCATCTCCTGCTTGATACAAACACCAGATCTTCATTGCACGAGAAAGTGCCAATGCCTTGCGGGATTGTCGATCACATGGACTGCCCAGCCTCTCATGACTTGCGCACCCTCGACCCCTCGATTTCAAACGAGGAAGGACGATGGAAGCAGAGGCAACCTCTGGACTGCATTCCGCGCGGCGGCCAGCATCGGGAGCGAAATGAGACCGTCCTGTGTGATGCGGCCCTCCAGCCAACCCGTGATACATACACTCTCTGGTACGACGTGTCTCTGCTCAGGGGCAAGAAGTCCAAGAAATATTTGGGTCCCACCCTCGGCATGAAGAGATGCAGGCATGGCCACGGCCGATACTGTTGATACTGCTGGGTACCGCTGGTACTGCTCCGGACGTGGAGCTCGCAGTCTCGCATTCTTGCTTCACATTTCGACGTGAGGCCGGGCCTCGATGGCAAAAGTCCAACATTCGACGTCATCTTTGGTGCCACATGTGGCATGACAGACCGGACCGGGCTGGGTAGCAGGAAGAAAGATGGCTCATCTGGCCGCAGATCCGTTGCAAGGCCACTCTGGAGAGAGGCCACCTTTAGGAATGGAGGCAGGGGGGAGAGTCCACGATGATGAGGGCATATGGTGATGTTGAGCCTTGGGCGTCAACGTTGGCGATAGGGTGTCATGGCTCATGGAGCCGTTCGATTGGAATTCTCTTGCTTCTCCGGCTCGTCTCTGCATCGAAACCATCAGCGCTTTACTGGCTGGCCTCGAACATGAGATCTTCGACCAAAAGGATGGCGACACGTTGTGTGGTTTCTTGCGATGATTTTGACCCTCTTTCTCATCGAGCTACCCTATACTCGCAACATGGCCAGGATCGACCGCTTTTGGAGACAAAAAATTCACGGAAACCAAGAGTCTTTTTTCATATCGTCAGTCCTTGTCATGCCTGGAAGATCATGGCGCTCGGCTAATTGCTACTTTCTTCTTTCTGAGCAGATGCTGGAGGTTCTAGGTCCTACCAATGATATGCACCGAAAGCGCGCCGTCGATGCCAATGCAATATCGATGACGCACATCGCGCAAACGACCGGATCCAACGCCACGTGCAAGACTCTCCCAAAGAGAGGGATTGAAGGAATCGAGAATCAAAGAAGAGAAGATGATCGGGAAATAGAAAGTCAAGCTCAAGAAGAGAGAGACTCTCAGGAAGCAAGGGAAGATCCTCTCTGCTGGTCTCCATTTCGATTCGTTTGCGACAAGTGCGGGCCCATCGTTATAGTACCTGAGCGAGACTCCCCGGACTTTGGGGACGCAAAATCCGGGGAGGCAATCCACTCGAGATCACAAACCCACCGATTTTCAAGGTCGCCTCTTCTCGCTCGCATCGCACCGCTTCCCGCTCGTCCTCCACAACCTCGACTAGTATAGTACGCCGCATCCTCCAGATCGCTTCACGGCAGCAAGTCGCCACGCTCTCCTCGATGCTGCGACCGCGCAGCTCCAGCAAGTAGAAGTCATGTTGGGCGTGTCTCGCCGCGGCGCGCTGGGCTCCGCCCGGCTGTGTCGCGTGCCTGCGCATGCGCCGCGCCGAATCGACGTCTTCCAAGATTTCCGCCTCCCTCAGAGGCGGCGCATGCAGAGCTCCGGCCCGTTCCAGCCCTTGCGACCGCCGTCGCCGAGCGATCTCGGCGCGCCCCGCGCGGCCAGGGAATACAAGCGAAGCCGGAAATGGGGCCGCCGCGTGGGCTATACCGTTGCGATCGCGGGGCTCATCTTCATCGTCGACCGTGAGGTCTACGCCTCTGGCATAGGCCGATCCCTCCGCTCGTTCGGCACGGCGCTCGTCGTGGCGCTCGACTACAAGATCAACTTTCGGCCCGAGCCGTGGACCGGCGGCACGGTGCCGGACCTGCACAGGCGCAATGCCGAGCGGCTCTTCGACCTGCTGCGCGCCAACGGCGGCCTGTATCTCAAGATCGGGCAGGCCATCGCCATGCAGAGCGCCGTGCTGCCTCCGGAGTTCCAGGCCATGTTCGGCCGCATGTTCGACGACGCGCCGCAGGACGACTGGAAGGACGTGGAGGCCGTCGTGCGGCAGGACTTTGGCGGCAGGAGCGTCGAGGATGTCTTCGGCGTGAGCTTCATAGGCGAGCCGGGCAAGGGTCTCATGGAGCGGAAAGCCAGAGCCAGTGCCAGCGTAGCCCAGGTCCACTGGGCGAGATTGCCTGACGGACGAGAGGTCGCCATCAAGATCCAGAAGAGGGAGATTGCGAAGCAGATATCCTGGGACCTGTGGACATTCAAGTGAGCCCTTCCTTTGTCTTCCCATTCCGATATCCGGGCACTCCCCGGACCCCCACTGCTTGCTTTGATACTGACGCCGACTTAGGACTGTCACCTGGATCTACTCGCGATGGTTCGACCTCCCTCTGTACACGCTGGTTCCCTTCATCACCGAGCGGCTAGAGCTGGAAACGGACTTTTTGAACGAGGCCCAGAACTCGGAGACGATGCGCCGCCTCATCCAGTCGGAGAAGCGGCTCAAGGGGCGAGTCTACGTCCCCGCGGTATATCCCGAGTTCACCACGAAGCGCGTTCTCGTCACAGAATGGATAGAGGGCGTCAGGCTGTGGGACAAGAAGGCAATCACCTCGCGGTGGCTCGGCGGGTACGGCAGAGGCTCCCCGGGGGCGGGCGCGCCGCTGCCCGGCTTCGACATGGCGCGGGCGCGCCGCGCGCAGCGGACGGGGGCGCACCAGGAGAAGATCAAGCCCGAGCGGCAGGAGTGGAAGGGCCTCCGCGGCAGGGGCGGGCTCGGCGTGTCGACCAAGGAGGTGATGACGACCATTGTCGATCTCTTCTCGGCGCAGATCTTCCAGTGGGGCGTGGTCCACTGCGACCCGCATCCCGGCAACATCTTCATCCGCAGGCTGCCGAGCGGGCGGGCGGAGCTCGTGCTCATCGACCACGGGCTCTACGTGTACATGACGCCCAAGTTCCGCCACCAGTACGCGCGGTTCTGGAAGGCGCTGCTGGCCTTTGACAACAGGACGGTCGCCGAGGTGGCCGGGGAATGGGGCATCAAGGCGGCGGAGCTGTTCGCCAGCGCCACGCTGATGCGGCCGTACGAGGGCGCCGGCGATGCCACGGGCGGGCTCGGCGGGGACGGCGCCGCGGCGATGGAGGGCCTCGCGCCCGCGGAGCGGCACTACCGGATGCAGGAGCGGATGAAGCAGGGCGTGCGGGACATTCTCGCCGACGAGGAGAAGTGGCCCAAGGAGCTCATCTTCATCGGGCGCAACATGCGCATCGTCCAGGGCAACAACCAGTACCTGGGCTCGCCCGTCAACCGCGTCAAGACCATGGGTCAGTGGGCCAGCAGGAGCCTCTTCGAGGACCGCGACCTGCCGCTCGCGCAGCGGCTCGTCAACGCCTGGCGGCACCTGGTCTTCACGTCCGTGTTGACGGTGACGGACATTGCGTTTTACTTTTTCAAGGTCAGGCAGTGGCTCGGCCTGGGCGGCGGCATGGAAGATGAGATGGAGCGCATGATGAAAAACGTGGCGTCCGACTATGGCCTGGAGTTGCAGCACGAGGTCTTTGAGGGGTGAGCGGCTTACAGTACGGGGTTTTCCGTACCGTGTCCCAATCGTTTGTGTGCTCAGAGGACTCGAGACAGACGCGTTGGCCTTGTTCCTCTCCTCTCTCTTCCCCCCCCCCCCCCCCCCCCCTTTTTCCACACTTCCTGCCGGAGAGCAAACAGGCATGGCAAGACGGAGGTGCGGCGTTGGGCATTCACGGCAATTTTATATATAGAGGACCGGACCCGCGGGGTTGCGTTGAATCGGCCCCTGTACGGAGTACGGAGTCCGGGAATACTGTGCATAAGTAGACCATGCCGTTAGATGAAACTCTTCTCAATCATGCACCTGGACGAAGCACTGTGCTCCATGGCGTAGAGCTAAACCTGGATGTGTTGGAATTGGGATAGCAGTGGCAGCCACAGGAGCCCCCACGCAACTGGACTCGTATCATACTGTACGAATTCCCCAGCACTGTATATCCAAGACTCCCAAATCCCTGCGTCTTACGGAGTACCGTATCATGCGATCTGCTGGCCAGCTCAACCGTGGCACTGGGGTGGAAATTGGGGATCGTAGAGAGGCCGCGGACGGCGCAGCAGGCCTGCAATCTCAGTCGGGCTACTCCACATACATACACGGAGTCCCTACCAATTCAACAGAGTACAGTACAGTACTCCGTACGCGCGGCCCCAATTCAGAAGAAGAAGCGAAGACGTCGAACAGCCAGCGATCGAGTTCTCTCATGGCAAACTTGACCCGGCCGATGATTCTCGATTTCTTTTGTTGGGGGGGAGAGTGCCAGATCTGAGATTCCAGATGAGACATCACTCGTGCCAGTGCGGGGCACTCCGTAGTGAGTGCTCCAAACAGTACTCCGTACGCGTCGGTCGAGGTGCGCAGCGAGCGCCTCACATTCCCGCGCGTGGGATGGATAACATCTCGTTCCAGCACGTCCTCAGAATGCGTATCCGAGAACATATGCAGCTCGGGCAGTTGAAGTGGAAGCTTCACAAGCTCGTGTTTCGCGTCGCGCAAACAAGGGACGCCTGCATCTTCGTATGACGTAATCCGGAATAGAGTTTCGACTTGGACCTCCTGCCGAATCGTCAGATCCGGAGAGCGGGAAAGAGCGGCCTGGCTGGAAGTTGAGGAAGTCGCGAAGGGGGGGCTCAGATGCTCGAACCTCGCAGCAGGGAAGGAGCGGTGCAGTAAACTTGAAGGCACCGCCGCGGAAGGTGCGGGAAAAAAAGGACAGCTGGCCTCTTCTCGTCTGCTCTTCAGCTTCAGCTTCACTTGACCTTGACGATGCAGGTCGAGGCGGAGCAGTTGGTGTCGGTCGTGATCATCATGGGTACGGAGTACAGTATGTATGTGATCGTCTCCCTTTCTGACTTATGGTGGTGCCTTCGCATGGAAGAGGAGAGGCTAACCGATTTCAACCTCAGCGCGAGTCCTGCACGCGACGAGGGCGAATCTTCCGCACAGTGCTTTCCGATCCCTGAGGTCTCGGGCTGTCTCCATTTCGCAGCTGCAAGGAGACGTCGTCCAGCATGGGCGAGATCGTTTCGTCCGAGGGTCTCGGGCTCGCGATTGGCCACTGCTCGGTTCGCGCCGGGCTGGCACAGGGGCCTGGAGTATGGAGTACTCCGTACGAGTAGTGCGTGCAGAACGTGAGGATTCGGGAGGACCAGGAACGGGTGGCCCCAACCCCTTACATTTCGTGGACCCCTGCGCTCACACCCCCGGCCGCCTTGTCGTGGACTCGTGGTGCTAAGCCTGGGCGGGCCAGCTGGGCACTGGGCAGAGCACCGCTGCTGAGCTGGTTACGCGCTGGCCTTCGTTTTCCTGCTTCAGTCGATTCTTTCTGACACGATGCAGAGTTCGCCATTCGATTACCGCTCTTGTTGAGGATCCCTCACGATCATTGCCGATCCCTAGACAGGCCTTGAGCGATCGCAGAAAGCGGGGAAGCAAGTGGAAGCTCCAGAAGCAAACGCAAAACGTGAGCCATGGCTGCGATTGCGTTTCTCCTCGTGCATACATATGTATGTACGGCGTACCCACAGGACAATCAGAGACATGCGTCATGGCGGGACTGGACCGCATGCACTGAAATTCTTCCCCCTTCGATTTCATTGGTGCGCCATACGGAGCGCGCAGGCGGCTTGCTTGCTTCGCTCCTCACGAGGTTGAGAGAATACCTGTGCTTCCCTTGCCAGCAGACATCAAGTCCACGATGCTACCCGCCTGGGCGGCTGTGAGGCTGAGAGAAAAAAAAAACAAGACGCGTTGGGCCTTTTGATCAAAGTCACAATCGGCATGCGCGGCTGGGAGTGGATTCATAGACAACGACAACATTCTAGGCGACAGATGCGCGAGCAGTCGGGGACGCTTCTCGGGCTTCGATGACCTGTTCATTCTCCTACCGACTCACATCTTCTCGTTGATGGCATTCACCTCACATATCGATGCTGGTGCCGGCAAAACAACATGATTCCCAACAACCAAACCAGCCTGGCAGAAATATTCACCTCATCATATTCGTCGTGCCCCGACTTTCACTCATACATACATACCTGTGCAATTCTCAAAGCTGATTGCTCCCCTCGACTCTTAGTCCCAACGCCATCGACGCCAGTATCCGCTTGTCCTGGTGCCTTGGAGCCAATCTCTCTCTCCAAATCTGCCATTTCCTTATGTACGGAGGACGGAGGACGGATTACATACGGTCTCTCCAGCAAATCTACAGCACCTATCCACCTCATACAGGTGCGTGTGCGAGTACGGAGTAGGTTTGCCAGCGAATTGGAACAATCTCCGTACCAGGCCTTGCCAGGGATTACCTGCCTACCTCCTACGGAGTACCTGTGGCCATCGCACCACAGAGACATAAGGGTCTCATTGGGCCCGCATCTTGTCTTGTCAGAAGGTGTTACAAGTTACGATTCTCACTTGTGATTCAGATTCTTTGGAAAGGCAAGAGAAAGAGGGGAGAGTGTGTATTGTGTGTGTGTGTGTGTGAAAACGCCTGCCTCTTCATCAAATTTTTCTTCACTTCTTTTCTCTTCTTTTCTTTTCGTTCCTTCATTCCGTTCCTCTTTCTCTTCGTCTCTTTCATTCTTCATGCGGCGCATTCTATTTCCAACCAAATTTGGGGCGTCAGCTTTTCTTATACCCGCGAAATCGACCTCGTCCTCGGACCAAAAAGTATCAATCTACTGGTATTAGCTCCCACCCCCAACAGGCCTGGCGCAGGATCTAGCCAGGAAAATATCCAGCGTCTTCGCCAGGAGCTGACATCTTTGAAACAGCCATCACCAAGCTACAGCACCCCGGGTCCTCCATTTAAAAGCCGGGGACGTTCGCCCGCCGGGTGCCCCACACATCCCAGACGTCTCAGACTTGGTTCAAATACATTCTCGCGACTCGACCTCCCATTCCTGGAGCCTGTTGTCGTCGCATCGAGTCACCGGTTTGCTCAATACCCAGACGAGGCCGGCGACCCATCCACAACACCACTGCAGCAAAACAACCGCCTAAATTCGCGACTGGAACGCGCCCTCCTCCTCGAGTTCTGATCCTCCCTGTCCTCGGATAATGACCCCCCGGACCCGTCGCACCAGTTTCAGCATGTTGCTCAAAGGATCAAAGAGTAGCGAGTTCGACAAGGAGCTCAAGAAGGGTCACAGCCCCAAGCGGCTCACCTTGTCTCGACAGAAAATCGCAACGCTCCATCCTCCCCCAAAGCTTCCCGAATTCATCTCAAACGGCCAGTTGCTGTCCAACTCGCTCGAGCCCAATCTCCCTCCTGGCAACGCCATGCAGACCCAGCCTATGTTCGACTCGTACCCCCGTCCTTCCATGGACCCAGGGCCCGTCTTTCTCGATGGGCCGCCTCCGATTCCCATCCGCGGCGGCGAACTCAGCGATAGATCCGAGAGCATGACACATCGCAGTCGAACAAGCTACACCAGCATGAACACGAATGGTCCGAGGCGAGTGCGCAGGAGAAAGGATCCTACTCCTTTCAAGTAAGTGTGAAGTTCCTCTCCAGAAAAAAAATTCAATCCTTTGAAATCAATCGCAATCTCTCGCTTTCTTCGCGGCCGAAATATCATGGCTAATGCAGAATTCTTCCATTCTAGCATCCTCATTCTGGGCACCCGAGATTCCGGAAAGACATCTTTTATCGAGTTCCTCAAGACTGCGCTCGCCCTGCCGCCGAAGAAGACATCGAAAAAGGCGGAAGAGGAAGCAATTCGCGTCTTTCCTCGGCCGTTGGGTAGCTTCATCCCTCATTGCTTTGAGACGGAAATCGATGGCGAGAGGATTGCAATCACCCTCTGGGACTCGGAGGGCCTTGAGAAAAACGTCGTCGATCTCCAGCTTCGGGATCTGTCGGCCTTCGTCGAAAGTAAATTCGAGGAGACCTTCGCCGAGGAGATGAAAGTCGTGCGCTCGCCGCATGTTCAGGATACGCATATTCACGCAGCTTTCTTGCTCTTGGACCCTTCGCGCTTGGCCCGCAATATGGCGCCTGCAAAGGGTCCATCCAGCGATCCATTCTCTGGGAATGGTTTCCACCCTGCAACTCACTCTTCGCGATCGCTCGCCGTCCTGGACCAGGAACTTGACATTCAGACCCTCCGGGCGCTGCACCACAAGACCGCGGTCATTCCTGTCATCTCCAAAGCCGACACCATCACCGTCAAGCAGATGGGTGTTCTCAAGAGGGCCGTCTGGGACAGCCTCCAGGCCCTCAAGATGGACCCTCTGGAAGGACTTGGAACCGATGAGGACTCGGACTCCCTGGAGGAAGATGAAGACGATGAGGACCAAAGGCCGTTCCACAACAACCAGTACATCGAGCAGCTTTCCACGATCCAAGGCCTGGCAATCTCGCCCCCCGCGACCCCCAACCAGAACCCGCGACTTTCGAGACAGTCGCTTCGCAGGCACAAGGCTCAGCAGGACCTCAAGGAAGAGCACAAAGAGGAGGAGACGCCTTTCTTCCCGCTGTCCATCATCAGTCCCGATCCGTGCGAGCCAGACGTCGTCGGCCGCCAGTTCGCTTGGGGCTTCGCAGACCCCTTTGACGAGAGACACTGCGACTATCAGCGCTTCCAGGAGGCTGTCTTTCGCGAGTGGAGGGCCGAGCTGCGCGAGGTGAGCCGAGAGCAGTGGTACGAGGAATGGCGAACCAGCAGGCTCAAGGGTACCGGCATGCCAGCGAACCGGATCTAGTCGGGAGTCCATCCGTCAGCGACTCCTCACCCCGCAATTCATCCTTGGCGAAGACTGAATCATCAAATAGCCCCAGAACGACCTTCTCTTCATTTTCTTTTCTTTTGTTCACTTTCCTTTTGTGTCTTTTTCAAATGATTCCCCACTTTTGTTCATCTTTCATCGGCGGCTCTTTTTCTCCGACTGCTGAGGAGTTGAAGCTCTGTCCCACAGGATTGGGCCGAGACTAAACAACGAACTGGACAGACGGACACAAATGTGTCTTTCGAGCTCTGGACGAGTGCAATGCGCGTCAGGACTGCTGCGGCCCAAGAGCCAAGGGTCCTTCTCTCATTGCTGATCTGTCAAGGGCACGAACGCCTTCTGGACGAGGGCTGGCCTGCGTGCAGCCTAGGGTCTGGGCGCTGAGATAGATCACCCTCTATCCCTCATCCTTCTCGATCTTCATACCCCTGTTTCTTCACTTCGTCTTCTTCCTTTTCCTTTCTTCTCTTCTCTTCTCTTCTCGTTTTCTTTCTTCTTGCTTTCATGTTGCTGCGTCTTGGTTGATTAATCTGGGATGGATCACGCCGAGGTGGACAGCGCAGGAGCCTGTGTAGATTGGGTCCTTTGGTTTGGGTGGCACGGTGGCAGGAAAAGAGAGAGAACCATTGAAAAGGGGAGAGGGGCCGGGCGCCGCTAATTTTCTTCTGGACACAATGTACGGAGTAGAGTACCTGGATTCCATCTTTTGTTTCATCGCAATTCACGTTGCTGCGCGCTCGTCTCTTTCTATAATCTCAAGTATCTTGTGATGCGGCCGTGTGTGTTCCATCTTCTGCTCCGAAAGTGTCAATACGTGTCGCGGCCACGTGAAGCACTGGATCTGGTGAACGCGCGCTTCGACGGGTCGCACACAGTGGGACATGATCTACATCACGATTCTGCTGCGATGCTTCTCGGGATCACATGTCGGAGCTCAGTCTATTCACGGGCGGTTGGGATTGATTCGGACAGTCATCGGATCCTAGGGAGCCCCTGGACCGCTTCGTCATGGAGCGCGCATTGCTTTCGTATCATACATTGATCCTTTCTGCCAGGGTACACGAGACACGGGGAGAATTTGGGGGAAATAAAAAGAGAGAGAGAGAGAGTGTGTGTGTGTGTGTAAGTTATACAGGATACGGACGATCGACAGTAAAGAGTATACAACTTAATGGAACTTTTCTTGTGCTGAGGGGGTCTGGATCTCGGGATCAAGCCTGGGTCGGGGCCACGGATTCTTGGTCCTCGCGAGCTTCTGCCGTGTGGGCCTCCTGCGTGGGGCGGTCCTGTGTTGGGGCTTCCTGGGAAGGCTCGGCCTCGGCGTCGACTTCAGCGTCGGCATCGGCATCAGCGTCGGCATCCACGTCTGCGTCTGCGTCTGCGTCTGCGTCTGCGTGGGGATTAGGATCGGGATTGGGATCGGGATCCGGCACCCTAGGCAGCACGCTCGTGTTGACGGGCGTGCCGTGCTCGTCGACGTCGGCCTCCTTCCTGTAGGGGTTCTTGTTGCACTTCTGGAGGCGCTCGACCTCCTTCCTGCCGAGGGCGACCTTGTCGAATTTCGGGGGCAGCGGGGCGTCCGCGATGAGGAAGTCGACCTTGAGGTTGCGCGCCTTGTCGCGGTAGGCCTGCTGGTTGCGCGGGATCTCGAAGAGCGCCTGGTCGTGCTTCTCGATGTTGGCCCACTGCGCGTCGCGCAGGTCGATGCACTTGATGAGCCGCGTCGTGTCGTGCTGGGACCACACGTAGCGCGGCTTGGGCGACGCGGAGCTCTTGGCGCGCAGCTCCTTGAGCGTCTGCTCCTTCTGGCGCTGGACCTGCTCGATGTCGGGCATGGCGGAGGAGGGGGGCGCGTGGGCGTGGGCGTGGGCGTGGGCGGGGACGGGGGCGGAGGAGGAAGGGCGGTGGGCGCGCGGCGGCCGGCCGGGGCGCGGGCGCTTCGGGGACGGGTAGGCGGCGGAGGAGGCGGCGAGTGTGCTGCGGGGCCGCTTGGTGCCGGGCGCGAAGCTGGCGTCGGCGTCTGCGAAGGCGTCGGGGCCCAGGTCGTCGTCGTCTTCGTCGTCGTCGTCGGGGACAGCGGAGGCGGTCTCGTTGAACAGGCGAGCGATGTCGGCTCCGGATTGGAATAGGCTCCTGTTTATGGAATCAGCCCCGGGCTCGTGAATTCGCATACAGTGGATGGGGTATTTGCGAGGGAAATTCAAGGGGGAGGGGTGTTGAGAGAGAAAGGGGGCGAGGGTTGGTATCTGGGGGTTCCAACAAACCTTGAGCTTTCTCTCGCCTTGGACTGCGCAGACAACAATTGATAATACGTGTCTTCTAAGAGAGTTCGAGACGAGGAGTATATCCGCGTGAGCCACTCCTTGAGGCTGATGAGGAGGGTGTTCAAGGGAAAAGCGTCTCTCAGCTTCTCGAGATCGCTTGGGTCCTTGATGATGAGAGCGCCAATCTTGGGTGTCGGCAAGAATGCCAAGGCACTCACGACCCGCTCCGAGCAGAGCTTCACGAGTCCCTCGTCGCGCAGGTTGCCTATCCTCCTGAAGGGCCCCTCGGTCATGAGAACGGTCCACTTGTCGGAGTCGTAGTCTGCCGTGTCCCCGGCCGGCTCGCAGAAGACTTGCGCGGCGGCCACGCGCGGGCTGCCCCCTTCCCGGAGCATCTTCTCGATCCAGAGGGCCGTGCGGATGTCGAGCGCGAGCTGGCTGAACTGGCTGCCCTCGCGGCCGGGCAGGAGGAAGAGCCGGGGGAAGGTCTGGTCCAGGATCTCGAGCATGTCGAGCGGCTGGGGGCCCTCGGGGGGCGACGACGGCGACGAGAAGATGCGCTGGATCCAGCCGAGGGCGTAGGCGATGTTGGCGAACACCAGGGCGACCTTGGCGTGCCGGACGTACTCGTGCGACGCATTGCGCGCGCCGCGGAGCCACTCCCAGTCGGCAATGGGCCTCGAGGGGTCGTCGAGGTAGCTCTGGTAGACGGCGAAGAAGATGTTGCTCTGCACCTCCAGCTTGCCGCGGGAGAAGAGGGTGAAGCTGTCGGGGTTGCAGAGCGACTTGAGGAAGTCGTCCGAGGCCTGGGCGAGCTTGGCGAGGAACTCTTGCCTGACGAACGTGCGGGCTTCCTCTTCTGCGGAGCCCTGCGCTGGAGCCTCAAAAACTGGTCGCCGGGCACCCTCCCGCGAGGCTCCTCGTTGCTCCCGGGAGGATGGCCGATGGGAGGGACCTTGAGCGGCGGGAGCGGAGGAGACTTGGTGCTTGTTTGCCTGGCCGCTGCTTGCTTTGGGGGCATCCTTGGGATGAGCCTCATCATCTTCTTCTTCTTCTTCCTCCTCCTCCTCCTCCTCCTCCTCATCATCATCATCATCCTTGTCGCCCTCCTGGTTGCCATCTTCTACTTCTGCCGCCTCATCCTCATCGTCCTCGACGTCCTCCTCATCATCCTCGTTGGGCCGTCTGCTCGCGACGCTCGGCGCGATGGACAGCGCGGGGTCCTGGTTTGGCGCACCGCGGCGCGCGGGCGTGAATTGGGCAAGGGAGGCCTTGGGCCGCGTCTGGCCGGCCTCGTCGGCCTCGTGGTGCAGCTGCTCTGTTGGGTCGGGGGACTCATCGGCTGCAGGGCCGGCGGCCGCCTTGCCGACCGTCGGGCGGGAGCTGCGCGTCGCCCTCCGTGTCTGAGGTTTCTGGGGAGGTGCTGCTGCTGCTGCTGCTGCTGCCGCCGCCGAGGCCGCCGCGGGTGGGTTGGCACCACCCTCCTGACCACGAGCGGTAGCGCGCGTCATCGTCATCGCGAGAGAGCTCGAGGGCGGGCGTGTGTATATTTTGTCCTGCGACCGCGGCGCGGCGACGGGGCGGGCCGCGCAATGTCGGGACGGGGGGATGGAAGGGGTGGGCGTCTCTCGCTTGCGATGCGCAATTGCGATGCGAGCGCTGCGCCCAGTGCTTGGATCGGATCGGATCGAATCAATGGATCTAGCACGTAGGTCCTCAAGTTGGTATGGATTGGTTGATTGATTGATGCTTTGTTGGTCTCGAGATCTGGCGTGCTTCCGTCGATGGGAAGGAGGAGGGTTGTAACCCTATGAAGTGACCCTAACCCTCCGCGCCAGGTATCCACGGTGCAGCGCGCTAGGCCGGGAGAGGCAAGAAGCGGGTCTCCCGCCCTGCTCCTTCGAGCGCGCAGCCGAGCATCTGGATAGTCACGTGCTCTGCCTCGACGTTGAGACGAGCCCCCCGTGAAGAGCTGGGAATTGAGCCCAGCAGTGAGCATTGAGCACTGAGAGAGAAGACGCGGGTTGACGAGAGAGAAGAGAAGAGAGGAGAAGAGAGGTGTCAAAGATGGATACATCCAGGACGAGGGCAGATGGTCTCGGTGGTGGGCCTCCTTTGCGAACCTCCGCTGGCCAAGTTCGTCTCTGTCTCGCCGCGGGTGTTGAAATCATACGATTGTCCATCCATCCATCGATCTGCATCGTCTGATGGCTTACTCATGGCTTATCTGCACCCAGGATCCGAGCTGTTTGCTTGCTGCATCACGTTCATCGTACGTACCGGACAGCAGCTCTGCAAGACGAATCCGGCTTCATGTTCGATGCTAGCTATGAGAACCAGCATGAGAAGAGTATGACTCAGTATGGCCGTGTAACGGTGACCAGTAATCGGAGAGCCACTGGCGGTGGGAGGTAGGCACGGCAGTGGGTGGATGACGGCGAGGGATCCAAGCTCCCCAGCTCCCCATCTCCCCATCTCCCAGTCCCGTGAAGAAGCTTGACTGTGTGTGTGTGTTTGCTACCGAACGCGTCAATTCGCTTTCTTCCCCGGGGCCTTGGCGACCGGTCTATCGGGGCCGAACAAGCCAGCCAGGTAGGCCGAGCGCACGAGGCAGAGCAACGACTGCAATGATGAAATTCGACGCGATTAGCTCCTTTTTCGACAACGACGTACTCGTACTTGTAGAATGTACGAAAGTAAAAAGATGTACGATCAGGGAGTACACATGTGGTTGTGATGGGTGTGTCTTTTGGTGGTGTCGGTTGCAAACGAGCGTCGCCCGGTCCACGGTCCAACAAAAAATCCATCCATGATTTTCGCATGCAATGGCAGGTTCTGTGTAGCACGTACCGTGGCCCCAATATTGCCCCAGGTCGTGGCATTCCATCCGGCGGGATCGAGCAATTTCTCCCTACCCAGACCGTAACACGAGAATGCAATGTGTCCGATATCCGCCAGCCATAGTGCGACCAAGTAGTTTCGGACAACCCTGATCTCCGAGGTGGTGAAGAGCACGGCGACGCCAACGAGGAACATGAGGAGGTACATGTTGCCCAGCTGCAAGGCGAGAACGACGCTCTCCTTGGTGACGGGCGCGGGCGCCTCGAGCGGCACCTGCTGTTGGACGAACCAAGACGGGTCGTGGACGGCACCGATGAACCCGGCGACGCTACACGGATTTCGAACCTTGGAATGAGTCAAGGAGAACAAGGACGCGAGGCGGCGGGCAATGCCCGAGCTGGCCAGTGAGGGTCTCGAGGTCCTGGCCAGAGGGGATGATGCAGTAGCCGGCCCGCGAGGCAAGGGGGCGGGCAGACACTCACAGGGAGAGGGGTTCGAGGACCGTGAAGACCAGCCTGGGTATCGACGGCAGAGACGCTGCCATGTTGTTTTCTTTTCCCTGAAGTCTCTGGATGCCGAATGAGACAGCGACGAGGTACGGAGTAGACGAGGAGCTCAGGACAATGTAACGAGAAGTGCGTCGTGCTCGAGAGGGATCGATGTGATTGTGCGAGAATGTGTCCGTTTGTATGTATGCATGTATGTATATGTACGAGTACGGAGTACATATGTATCGGATGATGTATCGTGGAGGACCGGCAGGTCGAATGCGGGGGCTCCTCGGACAATGAATGATGAGAAAGCAGAGGCCGAGCTGTATGTATGTATGTACGAGTACGAGTAGGACCTCGGTGTAGCGGGCCAGCCAACGCAAGCACCACAACGTTGCAGCACTTCTTGCCGGGAGGCGTTAGGACTCAAGACTGGACAGACTGGCTGGCGAGGTGGAGGAGGTCTGGGTGAGACGGTCTCTGATGACAGATGATGGATCAATGCATCAATGAATCCGTGGTAGCGCGTCCAGGTGCCGCGGAGCGTTGTTGGATCTGCGGCAGAAGTCAGAGGTCAGGACAGGCGAAAGGCTAGCAGCCCGAGGTTGGTGGCTCGACGGGATTGAGCGGAGCTGGCAGGATGTAGCCTCGACGACGCATGGTCAATGAGAAAGGAAGGGATCGTCGAAGTTGGAAGCGTATGTTCGATCGATCCGTGCATTGCATCGCGGTGGAATTGAGCAAGGTGAAGTCGAAAGCAGGGGGGGGCCAAGCGATCAAGACTCGCATCGGAGTACGGAGTACATGTACATACTGAAGTGCACGTGCTGGAGGGCCTGGGATGGATCAAGCAGGGCGACTCTCGCCAATTCGCAGCGCCCAGCTCTGACAACTTGAAGAATCCGAGCATGACCTTGCGAGGACCTGATAGATTGATGACTGCATCCATCCATGGGGCAGATAATGAATCATCTCCAGCCCGTGTCAATGTATCAATCAATTGATGCATCATGTAGAGAATTATCTGGTCGCTGGATCATGTTGGGCCTGATCGTCACATTTGTACATATGTACGTACATATGCACGTGTAGAGGCACAGCTTGGAGCTACCCTAGAACGGAGCGTCGTCCGGTCTCTGCAGAAGTACAGGGCGTCCCAGGACCAAGTATCGCGCTACATGCCCTCCACGGGTGAGCGAGCGCGATGTCCAAAGTACAGCCCAGTGTAAGGCGACCTCCCCGGGCGCCGTCGAGTACAGCGAGCGTGCTTTTCGGGGACGGGGCGGCGCTCGTTGTAGCGGCTTTAGCAGCTCGAGGCGTCTCGGCGATCCCCCGCAGCCACTAACATCACCGCTATTCTGAACCTGAGAAGGCCTGGTCTGTATCAATCAATTGATTGATCAATTCAATGTTGATCAATTCAGATTGATCATGTTCAACTACATATGTTTGCATCTGGATTGAACTACTGGCTACCTACCCGGGAGTCCGAGTCAAGCTGATCGTGCATTCAATCATTGATCCCTCCATCCAATCGATTCCGGCATCTCACGTGCAGGCGCTTGCATCTCGCAGAGACAAAGAAGAAGAGAGAGAGAGAGAGAGAAGAGAAGACCAGCAGCAGCGGCAGCTCGTGCGATGCATCGTTCCCATTGATCCCTCCATCCATCCATCCATCCTGGCATCCTGGCATCCTGGCATCCTGGCATCCTGGCATCCATCCATCCATCAACCGTCCACCCATTGATCCATCCATCCACCAATCCGGCCGCCCATCCATCCATGCCTCCTCCTCTTCCTACTACCTAGTACTCCTCCTACTCCTCCTATTCCTATTCCTCCTCCTCCTCCTCCTCCTCCTCCTCCTCTGTCCGCCTCCTGCGCGCTCTGCTCTCCCGGCCATTCTCTTCAATTCAAAAAGTCCACAGCCTGAGTCGGTCCCGAGGATATGTCGAGCCTGGCCGGGAGACAATCCCTTGATTCCCCTTCATCCGTCCTCTCCTCCTCCTCCTCCTCCTCCACTTCCTCTTCATCCCCCCCCTCTTCTTCCTAATCCTCCTCTTCATCCTTGTCCTCCCCTGTCTCCCCCCCCCCCCCCCCCCCCTCCCCTCCACCCCTTTTCCCCTCTTCCGCCATCCTCTCTCCCCCTAGTCGTTTCTCCCCA
>NIGB01000004.1:2893577-2906572 GCA_003055145.1 Escovopsis weberi
ATGGAGTTAGCACATGAGCCACTTGCATGCCGAGCCGGCACCCACCCCTGCACCATCGCTACGGAGTACATGCAGCATCGATCTATGTACGGAGTATGGAGTACATAGATGCGGGATCGTCGGACGTACTGCTCCCGGAGATGAGGATCCCGTCGACCTCGTCGATGTCCGGGTAGGCCTGGGCATCGTGGACGTCCCACTTGCTGACCTGGAGGTCGACGGAGGCGCGCTTGTCGCCAAGGTTGCGCAGGCCGTCTGTGAGGAGGGCGCGGAAGATGTCACCGTAGGAGCCACGGGCGGCGAGTGTGTTTGGGAGGGGGGTCTGGGCCTCGAGGACCGCGAGGCGAAAGGACTGTGACATGTCGTTCTGCTGATGAACCTGGCTTTGACGCCACGGACAGGGGCGGGGAGAGGTACGGAGTGGTATATCCGCAGTGCCAGACGGAGCTCACGGAGATCGTGGGTAGTACCGGCAGCTTAGTAGCAATATCTGGTGGAAGCTGCAGTGTTGGGCACGTGGGGGTAGTCGTACTCCTTGCTCCGTAGATATGTAGGTAGATGGCGACGAGGTTGGATGCAGAGACTGGAGACTGGAGACTCGGAGCATGAGGCATGGACAGAATGGATTGATGAATTGATTTATCAGTGAATTAATCACGAGGGGATGGTAAGGGCAGGAGCGGGCTGATGGGCTGGATCTGACCTTCCTTCTTTTCCGGGAAGGCACAGGCAGTGAGAAGGAGCATACGGAGTACAGAGAAATAAGAATAAAAATAAAAATAAATTAAAAAAAAATAGAGCAAAATACGGGGGGAAAAGTCAATGCAATGCAGCAATAAGAATTGGAAATCTTTTAAGTCACGATGCGAGATCTGGTCGAGTCATTTGATCCCTGTCAAGTGACTGCAGTGGGCCGGACAGGCTGGACCGGGCTGGACCGGCCTGAGAGATGGGGGGAAGACGAGGGATACAGGTATCCGTGAGGAGCAGCATCAAAACTCCAAACAGTCTGTATCATGATTCATGAGGTCATGAGCATTGATCCTGACTGCGGATCATGGACGCGCCGACTAGCAGTTTGATCCTCCCGTTCCCGGTTCCCGAGATGAGGGTGGGACGAGGCCGTCTCGAGAGGGATCTGCGAAGGATCTACTCCCTACGGAGTCAGAGCACTCCTGATATCATACCGGTAGATCAATGGTGTCTGCCTCATGTCGACGACTCCTCCATTCCCAGGAAACCCTGCCCTGCATTTGTTTCGTCTTGATGCTCCGAAGGATATCTCTATCGATGTAACATGGAGCATCCCATCGTCGGTTCGGCGATCTGACCCCACCATCTTCAAGCTGCTCGCGATGGATTGGGTCCCATCGCCTCCGATTGCGGGGGTCTTGCTCGAGAGACCCCACGTGCAATTGGCCGAAGCTCGGAACGCGTCACTGCGAGGAACTTTTGGCCCAACAAGCCTCGACCAGTCGAAACATCGATTGATTGATTGATTGATGGATTGATGGATGGATTGATCACGCAGCCGACATCAATTGCATTCGAGTTCTACGAGCGCGATACGAGTACGGATCTGTCCTGGGTGCAACCAATTTGACATCATCATCAACTGAGCAGCCACCATGTCGATTCGCACGCTCCGCATCGGTGAG
The DNA here is from genome assembly GCA_003055145.1 of Escovopsis weberi. Classification (NCBI taxonomy): domain Eukaryota; kingdom Fungi; phylum Ascomycota; class Sordariomycetes; order Hypocreales; family Hypocreaceae; genus Escovopsis; species Escovopsis weberi. Next base: position 2,895,236 of record NIGB01000004.1, read on the forward strand.
TCCTCGACTTCAGACACCTTCCGACAGCACGAGGCGTACTCTAGTATACGTCTGGCTCTCTGACTGACTGACTGACTGACTGACTGACTCGTGCTCCTTCAAGGCCTCATCCCCGGTGATGGCATCGGCAAGGAGGTCATCCCCGCGGGGCGCCGCATCCTCGAGGCCCTCCCCTCGTCGCTCAACCTCAAGTTCGACTTTGTCAACCTGCACGCCGGCTTCGAGACGTTCGAGAAGACGGGCGCCGCCCTGCCCGACGCGACCGTCGACGTGCTCAAGGGCGAGTGCGACGGCGCGCTCTTCGGCGCCGTGAGCTCCCCGACGCACGCCGTCCGCGGCTACTCCTCGCCCATTGTCGCGCTGCGCAAGAAGCTCGACCTCTACGCCAACGTGCGGCCCGTCAAGACGGTCGCCACGGCCGCCAAGCCCATCGACATGGTCATTGTGCGCGAGAACACCGAGGACCTGTACGTCAAGCAGGAGCGCACCTACGAGGACACGGCCAACGGCGGCGGCAAGGTCGCCGAGGCCATCAAGAAGATCTCGGAGCGCGCGTCCCTCCGCATCGCCGCCATGGCGGGCGACATTGCCCTGCGCAGGCAGCGGGTCCGCGACTCCCCCTCCTCCTCTGGCGGCATCCACGCCGGCGGGCCCCTCGTCACCATCACCCACAAGAGCAACGTGCTCGCCCAGACGGACGGCCTGTTCCGCAGCGCGTGCAAGGCCGCGCTGGCCGACGCCCGCTTCGCGTCCGTGCGCGTCGAGGAGCAGATTGTCGACTCCATGGTCTACAAGCTGTTCCGCCAGCCCGAGGACTACGACGTCATCGTCGCGCCCAACCTCTACGGCGACATCCTGTCCGACGGCGCGGCCGCCCTCGTCGGCAGCCTGGGGCTCGTCCCCAGCGCCAACGTCGGCGAGGGCTTCGCCATCGGCGAGCCCTGCCACGGCAGCGCGCCAGACATCCAGGGCACCGGGGTCGCGAACCCGATCGCCACGCTGAGGAGCGCGGCGCTCATGCTCGAGTTCCTCGACGAGCCCGCCGCGGCGGCGAGGATCTACGCGGCCGTGGATGCCAACTTGGAGGAGGGGAGGTTGCTGAGCCCGGATCTGGGAGGCAAGGCTTCCACGGACGAGGTCGTCGAGGACATTTTGAGGAGACTCTAAGCGATGTAGATCATAGAAATACGGCGTGATTCCAAATTCATCAACGAACAAAGGCTTCATGATGGACAAAATCTGCACATGTTCGTGACTGCACGGATCAAACATCAACATATTCAACATATGCTGGAAACATGCCGTTGGGAGGCTACCCTGGAGATGCAAGGAATCGTCAATTGAACATAGAAAATGACGATTTCTTCCAGCTTCCAGTCAGTCAATTCATCGAACCCTCTTGGAAGGCCGCCTGCTTGCCCGCTACCATGGGCCAAAGTGAATTCATCTTGCATGGAAGCAATTGCGTCTCTGCTTGCAGATTGCCGCAGACCACGGAATGCTGCCCACAGTCACGGCTTGCCGTTTGTCTCTGTGATCCTAAATGAATTCCATCATCGTCCATATTGCACGAATTCCATGTCCGCAGCCGTCAATATCAATGTTGATTGATCTCGGACGTGTTTCTTTGCCTACCCTACACCTGCACTTGCTGTTTTCCCATTGACTGCTTCAATCACAATGTCACTTGCGGACAGAGTTACCCCGATTCGTGTGCAATACAGTGCAAAGAATTTGTATATGCGTACTCAGGTCCTCCGTACAAAGATTGGGCCCGTACAGGTTGTCCGTACTGGCTTTCTGAGGCACTCAAACTCCGAACTGGCCGCCAAAGTGAATGGCGATGACATCCAATCCTCAGTATCCTCAGCTTCCGAATCTTGCAGACGCGTCCATCATGATTCATGACGGCCAGCCATTGATCAATCAAGGATCCAAGGCTCGAGCATTGGCCAGTGTCGCCCTCAATCCACTGCAGTCACAGTCACTGTCGATTGCCAGGCCCCCACTTTCGTCACCCACCGCGATGCAAAAAAGCGCGCAGATTGGAAGAGCCATTCAATGAAAAAAAAAAAAAAAAAAAAAAAAATTCCGGCCCGTGCGCAGGCGGCAGAACAGAAAGTCCGGTGGGTGACGAGCTGATCGTCCGTCTCACCGCCCAGCCGCCCTCGCTCTATATAAGCGGCCCTCCCCTCCCATCCTTTCGAACTTTTTTTCCTTTCTTCTTCATGTCGACAATACTTCAGTATGTGCACCCCCTACCTTGAACACTCTCCCAGCACAGCAACACCACCACCGCTTTGGCTTTGGCCTTTGCCTTCCATTCCATCCACTTCTCGCTAACAGCCTTTGCAGGAGAATCATTTCTATAGTATTCGACCCTTTCTTGGTTCCCTAAAAGAGCCACGAATCCTACCCTGGTTGATGATTGCATATCCTCGGCGCCTCAAGAGTGAATGCTCTTTTGGTCCTCCCGCCCTGTCCGAAAGGATGGCGGTAGAACCCGGCGAAAGCCTGGGATCTGCTGTATAGGGAGTGTTTTGTTGATGATCTCGACCCTGCTGGTGTTCGCCCTCTGGGCGTGCCAGCAGGGTGGGCGTCGATGGATGTCTGACAGGCAACTTTTTTTCGTTACTCCCTAGGGCTTGCCCTGGGTGTGAGGAAGAAATCAATCAATCAATCAATCCATTCGAATCCACCGCGCATGGCCGCTGTACCAGTAAATTCCCGATCTGTGCATCGTAGGGCATCAACGCTCCAGGTATCAATTTGCCTGCACCTCCGACTAAGCCACCAGCATCCTTCGCTTCTCCGCTTTTCCCTTTTCGCATCGTCTTCAGCAGCCAGAATCCCCTACGCGTTTCTCCAGTCTCTACGGGGTACAGTCTCTCACTCGAGGACTCGTGCTCCGTGCGGTTGGTTCGAATAGAGAACGACGTCGTGCAGCCGTTTTGTACTCCGTATCGCCACGATGATTCCCACCATCGCCCAAAATTTCCTCCGAAGCCTCTCCAGCCTCTTCTTCTCCATCCAGGGCGACCGCGATACCCCGCAAAACGCGCACCTGCATCTCCCAAGGGAACCCAGAGTACTTGTACGGAGCACGGAACACGGAGTTCTGTACGTTTGTAGAAATCTTCTCGAGCACCGGCGACTCTGTCGACCAGGCTCTGTCCCCGCTCTCCCAGGGTCGTCAGGGTCGTCAGGGTCGTCAGGGTCGTCAGGGTCGTCAGGGTCGTCAACAGGGTTGCCTCGCGTACTCCGTACTGACCATGAGATCCCCATTTAGAACATCCGATTCATCTTAGCGGCGAGGGACAAAGGCTTATTCAACCCGCGAGGCATCGAGCAGGAAAGTCCGGGCTGCCAGAGATTGGACAATCTCGCTCGACCGGATTCTTTAGCTTCAGGCCGGGGGCCACACACCAGACCCAATCCTACAAATCAGGTCGAGCAGCTCTGCAACTTGTGCGCACCAATACTCGTACAGGCTTGGGCGCAGGAAAAATCAAAAGAAAAAAAGGAGCTGATCTGGCCGAAGACTCCAGCAATCCCAGTCGCTCCGGCGAGAGCTCTCGGATGGGGGATCTGCGACAACCACCAGCATCACAGTACGACAAACCCGTCGGATGCCGGGTTCTCCTGGTTCGCTCGCGCGATACGCTATGCCATACTCACTCGAGGGCACTTTTTCAGCGCGGCATACAGTAGCTGACGAAACTTCGCGCGGCTTCGGCGCCTTGAGGATGGCCGCTGTGGCGTCCAGAGGATGGCCAGCGATAGACATTGCTCTCGGGGCCCAGTCACAATCGATGGCGTGAGGATTTCCCGGCGATACTGGTACCAGCAGTACTCCATATCTCCAGAATCCATGCGGAGAGGTACTCCGTGCTCCGCGCGCCGTGCTCCGTACTCCGTATGGACTCCATGTGATCCTGCGGCGCGACGAGGATCGGGGGTCGAGGAGGTTGACGCGATGCGCCGTGCCTGGCGTAGCCACCGCACCGTGGCAGGCCAGGGGCCCACCTCGCCCGCGGCGGTGCTGCGTCCAAGGCCACGACGAAGACATTCTCAAGGGGGGGGACACGACGCGGGGGGGGGGGGGGGGGGGGCGACTGATGACTCCTCGTCTTCCAATCTGCTCCGCCAGCAATTTACGAGGGCTTTACTTCACCGAGTGACCGTCGCCGGACTGCCCTCTCCCTCTCCCTGATGCTCGAGAGACACGAGTACGAGGCATCAAATGGCCTTCATCTCCACGGAGCTCGCGATCTCTCCTGTAGCGCCAAACCTCCCGACAAGCGATCCTGTTCCAGAGGCCGGCGCCCCCCCTGGTCCGTGGCGCCGACCCCTAACAAATCTCACCTCTCTAGTCCCCGAAAGCTGCGACGGCCGACCCCGAGCAAGATCCCTCCTGGGTCGCCCAACACGCCTAGCTCCCCTGCCCGTCCCGAAGCTAAGCACATCGATCGGCTAATATCTCGATTTCGTACAGTATTCCCCGTCCTCGCTACGACCCTCGACCTTTGCAAACCCAAAAAGCAAGGGAAGAGCGTCTGGTTGGAACGCAGCTCAGGGCGATGCCAACGCGATTCAGGCGAGCCAAACCTTATGTGGCCCCGACAGACGCTCTTGGGGGCCCTCGCAACATGTGGCGACCACGTTATCAGCGTCCTGTGCGGCCATTGCCCTTGGAGATAGGCCGTCTGGATCTGCAGTATGCCGAGGGAGGTCTCTGATCGGTCTTGATTTGCCGCCTCGTTCTTTTCGACGCCGCTTCCGGGGGTAAAGGAGCTTCAGAAGGCACCGGCAGCACCAGAAGCAGCACCAGCACCAGCACCAGCCGCAGCCGCAGCCGCAGCAGCAGCAACAGCAGCAACAGCAGCAGCAACAACAACAACAACAACAACAGCAGCAGCAGCAGGAGCAGCAGTACGAGTATGGAGTAGTAGCAGCACCCGCCTCCATCGTCGGGGGCCTCTTTAGCTGTAGGTACGGAGCACCGGTATGCCAGCCGATCAGCCTCTCTGCGGTTTTACTGTGCAGCTCGGCACGACATCCTCCGTACGGAGTACTTGCGCAGGCCCTGCCCACCGACCGGGCGAGCTGTCTCCCGCTGTCAGGAGCACATACTTCGTACAGGTATGGACGATGCTTGGCATGGAGTATAGAGTGCTGCGTCGATTGTTCCTGATGCGGAGAATGCATGAACGCACAGAAGCATTCTGTGCCTCTCCCAGAACAGGCGCCGAGGGGGAGCTCCAGCTGCTCGACAGTGTGCTTACGTGTATGTGGCTGCAGCCCGCTACACGTTCTGAGACAGGTTTCGTTGGATTCATCCCTCTTCGTCCATGGAGGCCTTCCTACTCGGTCGTATTTTGGTACACCTGCTTCCAGGCTTCTTCCATACCCTGCTTACGGAGTACTGGTAGGGTCATCTCGGGGACACTGGTGAGATGGTGAACTTTAATGCTTGTCGACGCCAGCAATCCCGCCCCGGGATGGGTGTGCTACCCCACAGGATGAGAAGCGAGGGCATACAGTAGAGCCTGCGAGGGAAAAAAAAGGATAACCTGATACAAATAATGGCGATGGCCTGCCCGCTGGTGGCACTGGGCCAACATTGCACTCTTCGCCAGGAACACGAGCCCCGTTTTCCCGCCCCCGCCCTGTATGCTTGCCCTCTGATTTCTCAACGTCGTCGCCCAAGGAGGGCCCTCCCGCGTCCAAGCTCCCGAGCACTGTGCCTCGATTGCTGAAAGAGAAGGGATAAGAAGAAGGGGACGAGGGAAAAAGAAGAGGACGAAACTAAGGAGGACGAAGAAGGAAGAGAAGAGGAAGACGAAAGGAAGAGGAGAAACAGGGGGGAGAGACGAGGAGACGAGGTCGCAGAGCGAAGCGCCAAAGGAGACGAATGCCGCCACGAGGCGTACCGGACCATCCTCACCAACGACCAAGGGCTCACACACCAGCACACACCTAGCGCCGCTCTGGACGAGACACCCGCCCTCGATGAGTAGCATGGACGACGTGACCGGCCTGGTCACAGCACCCTTCCACGACCTCGTCCAGAAGAGCAGGATCGCGCTTCAAAATGCAGGCAGCCTGCAGCCCATGGCCCAGGCCGCCAGCAGCCTGCTGAAAGAGGGACAGCGTGCCATCACGCGCCTGGAGCCCATGTGTCAGAGGTACTGGGAGGACCATGGCATCTTTTTCGTGGGCCTCTTGAAGGAGAATGGTACGGCAAAGAAACCAAATCAGAGCAAAGAAAAGAAGAAGAAGATCGAGAATGAAGAGCCTTGCTACGCCCCCCCTTTTCATGCCCTCCTCATATCCAGCGCAATCCCTGCATCCTGGCGACGTCGCGATCGATCACGAGTGAAGCTCCATTTCCGCACAGGAACGAAGACTGACTGAGTGCAGACGAGCTGGCGAAATACCGCAAGCTGATGATCGGGCTCTTGTGGGAATTCGATGACTACATCCACCCCGAGGACTTTGATGTCGAGAAGTTTGCCGAGCTCCAGGCTCTCTCGCGAGACCTCGCTCCCAGGATCTACGACATCCTCCTGACGTTCAAGTTTGATTCTTCGTCGCGGCTCGGCTCCCAGATGGCGCCGGAGCCGTCGCCGCCTCTGTCGCCCTACTCGACCTCGGCGGTGGGTTTCTCGCCCGTGGTCCCACAGGTCGGGCCCGCGCGCGGCGCGAGCCGCTTGGCTCGGGACTCGGCGTCTAGCGGCTGGACTAGCAACTCGTCCGGCTCGGTCATCAGGAGTCCGGCGGACGACCTCGGACCCATGCTCAGCAAGGTTGACAGCTTTCCCCCGATCCCCTCCTCCTCGAGCCCGCCACTGCCCATGCCCAGGAAGCTGTCGCAGGGACATGTCGCGTTCGAGGGAGAGGTGTTCCGAGCCCCGTCGGCGATCCCGTGGGACAACGATCCCGGGCCCAAGCGTGATGACGCGGCATACCAAGACGCAAAGAGCATGCAGGAGGCAAAGCAGCTGCAGGAGGCGAGGCAATTCCAGGAATCAAAGCAGTTCCTGGAGGCGAGGCAAACCACAGACCCGACGCAGCTCGCCAGGCGGCCGCGCCCCAAGCCGCCCATGGAGCGAAGCGCCAACCTCAACCTCGCCCCGACCATGGGGCCCTCTCCATACCCGAGACGCAACGTCTCGCTGCCTCGCCCGCCGGGCCACGCCTACGGCGACAACCGCCGGAGCGGCGTCGTCCTGGGCCCCATCCCCGGCGAGGGAGAAGAGCCGCCGCGCAGTGCGGGCCCCGAGTCCGCCATCTCGGTGGATGGCGGCCTGCAGAAGATTGCTCTCCCGCGGCCCCCGAAACCGACCAAGAGCATCCCTCCCATCCCGGGAGAGGACGCCCCGATGCGGAAGCAGGTGTCCCGCGACCAGTTCCAGGGCATCGGCATCCCCAATGACGCGGTGCAGCCGCCGACCGCGAGGGGCCGTTCTCCCTCCGTCACCGAAAGCCTCGTGGACCCGGACCCCCTGCCCATCTGCACGAGCCCCGTAGCGCCCTTCAACGACCGGATAAGCGCCCTGTTCCCGGACGTCATTCTGCACGGGTTCCCGTCGCCGCCGGCGCTGAAGCCATTCGACACCCCCATCGATTCGATGATCTCCGAGGAACGGCCCGAGGCGGAGGAGGCCAAGGAGGAGGAGGAGGAGGAGCCACCCTCGTGGATGGCCATGTCGGAAGCCAAATGCATTATTGACGAGGAGAGCTCGTTCAGACTCTACAAGGGTTTCTGCCCGGGCGCCACGGAGGTAATAAAGGGTGGCATCGGGATCAGGAAGGCGAAAAGGGCAGGGGTATGCTTCGATGCGGCTTACGATACTCTGCTCTTTTTTCGGTTCTTCGGAATGACGTGCTAACAAAGACGCGACAGGCCCAGGGCGGCGCAGGGACGGTTGCCAGATGCAAGCACTGCATGTACGAGTTCGACTTCAAGCAGCTCGAGCTGGACCTCAACAAGACAAGTAAGCTGCCATCATGCTTCCCCAGAAGAAAGAAACCAAAAAAAAAAAAAGAGTTTTTATGTGTGCTGCGCGTCCACCATAGACATGAGACGTTCTCACAGGTTTCGTGCCGAGACTGACGCCGCGCAGAGGAAGGCTGCCTGACCAAGCACGACGTCGGCTACCGCCAGCGCTTCCTGCAGAAGAGCCACATGCCGCCGCGCAAGGTGGACGACGTGACGTACGCGTGCGTGTTCTGCATCCACATGGGCCGCACGCCCGACCCGGGCGACGCGACCGTCTTCACGAGCGTGAGCGCGCTGCTGCTCCACATCTCGCGGCACTCGCGGCCGCTGCCGCAGGTCGAGGGCCTCGTCGCGGTGGAGGCGGCCGATATCACGCCGGACCAGCGCAACAACTACGACCTCTGCTTCTTCAAGCCGCCGGCGCGGCACCCGGCGCGCGAGTCGGCGGCGGAGATCGCCAACCTGCCGTCGGCCGTGGCCAAGGAGGGCCTGGGCCGGATGGCGACCCAGAAGCTCCCGCCGCCGGACCGGGCGCCGATGCTGGAGCTCGTGCAGGGGGCGCGGGTCACGGGCATCATGTGGCCGGACGAGTACGACGGCGAGTGGTGCCTCGGGTGGCATGAGGGGGTGCGCGCAGCCGTGCCGTCCGACATCCTGAGGCTGGACCGGCCGGACTGGGATGAGATGGGGCGGAGCGGGTCGAGGAGCGCCATCAAGGGCAAGGCCAAGTGGAAGTTCTCGCCCAAGGAGAACAAGAAGGACTGGCTGCGCTTCGAGGAGGACGAGCTCATCACCAACATCACCTGTGAGTCATTCCGGCCTCTCCCCTTTTTCTTTCTTTCTTTTCTTTTCATTTCCCCTTACACCTCCCCATACCCCTACGCAGAGTCGAGAGAGTTGAAGAGCATCAAGAGGGTATTGAAGGTTTGAATGAAACGAAAGACATCGAGGCTAACGTCATGATGCAGGGACGCGCTTCGAGCACTGGTGCTGGTCCGGGACCAACGCCAAGGGCAAATGGGGCGTCTTCCCGTCGGCGTTCCTCGACCTGAACACGCTGCAGGACCTCGCGCCCGGGTCCTCCGGGGGGTCCGGTACGGCGCTCAGCTCGCGGAGCTCGTTTGACCGGCAGAGCATCATCGGCACCGGGAGTCTGAAGGCGCCGTCCATCTTTGGGAAGATGAAGGGCAAGTTCCGTGCGGCGTCGGAGAGCGTGGCCTCGAAGAACAACAGCGGCGCCGACGACTCCTTTGGTTACTTTATGACGAGATGAGGGGGGGATAGGGGCTCTGAGTTTTGAGTAACCCCCTGTCTGTGACGTGGACGGTGTTGGGGATGAGGACGGGTCTGTGGACCTGGAGAAAGGAAGATGCGGTATCTAGGAGATGTGGTTGCTTTAGGAGGAACGTGTGAAAGTGTGTGTGTGTGTGTGTTTGAGTGAGAGTGAGAGTGAGAGTGAGAGTGAGAGAGATTGAGAGAGAGAGAGAGAGAGAGAGAGAGAGAGAGAGAGACGAGACAAGACGAGACGAGGAAGGATGAAGTCGATGTGTAATAATAACGACGTGCGTCCAGAATAAATTCCTCTGTGCGGAGTCACTCCTGGGGTCGAGAAAAGCTGCGAACAGGACTGACGCCCCTTAGGTTGATATGGAGGCTGCTATGGGAGTGACGGGTTTTCAACAAGATACAGTACGTAATATATTCAAACGGGGATTCGAAAGTCAGCAAGTTCGTTGCGCGTGGATGCAGACCACGATGGTAGGGGCCAGACACGCAGACCAGCAGTTTACATATACGAGTCTGTACGTACGTATGCCTCATGACCTCGGGACAGGGCGTTGATTGCCCCGAAGCCACAGAGGAGCACGAGTGAGCATCATGACCGGTCGAGAAGCAATAGCGGACGTGAGCTGCTAGAGTGATGGCCTCGGGCACTCAGCCCTCTCCGGAATATGGCATCTAAATCACGTAACAAAACGAGGGGGAAGGAGAGCATGTGTCCGGGCCGCGGCGGGCAGGCAACAGGCAACAGGCAACGTGAGATAGGAAACAGGCTGAAATGAGGTTGAGGATGTGTTGCACGGAAAGAGGAGAGTGAGGGGGGAAGAGAAAGGGGGGGGGGGTGGAGGGGAGGTTGGACGCGGAGAGGTGGAGGAGGCGAGGACATGTGGGACGCTTTGTTTCCGTGCTCCGAGGGTGTGCGACCGGCCAGCTGGTGCTGCGACGCAGCGCAGATACGAATGAGAAAAGCCCAGAATGGCATCTGTCGTCGTCCGGGACTTGGTGTTGGGAGGAGAGCATATGAGGGCATTCCCGGGCTGTGTCCTCGAGGCCCCCCCCCGCCCCCCCTTTTTTTCCCAACCATCCGCTTTGCCCTCTTTTGCCCGTAGCCGCGCTTTGAGAGGCCGCAGCCGTCGAGGTCTTGGACCGTGTTCAGGAACCGTGGGACAGACTGGGGAGAGACGTGCTGGAGCATGAGCATGAATATGAGCGTGAGCATGTGCATGTGTCCATGTGCAACCGTTTTCAGCCGCACGTGTCGCTGCGCGACGACCGGCTCCGCACCGAGAGCGACATCACGGACCGCCCACGATGTCATGTCGCTCTCCCCTCTCGCTGCCCGCAGGTATTCCCTAACCCTCGGTTTTCCCTTCCGCCGGTGAGAGGCGTTTCTCGACCAGCTCTCGACGTACAGGTGGACTTTATTCAAGTTCGTTTCTTTTCGTCGGGGGTGAGACACATGCAGGGATGCAGGCGCGCCGCGAAGATCGCATGCACTGATCGCCGTCCCGTCGCCCGAGCTGTACATACGGACAGCGCCCCCCTCCCCCCCTTTTTCTTTTTTTTTTTCAAATTCCTGCTGGACAAGACGGAAAGTCAGCGGCGCCGTGACGATGATCTCAATCTCGAGGCATATGCATGCTGATGTAGGTCATGCACACGCAGTACTCGTACTCGCACAGGTATGAGCATCGGGGAAAAGGGTGCAGATACTCAACAGAGGTTGTGGGCGCAGGAGGACACATCCAGGATGAACGCCTGCAAAAGCCCGATTCGCTGGGGGCCGCCCTCCCGCAGCGCAGCTCCTACCTGGTTGCTCCGCAGGGTCCACTTGCAGATCGTTGGCTTTTTGTTGGCCCGAGACCCTCTGCCATCGCCTTGCTCGTCCACACCCGAACTTCTTGGCTCTTCATCCTCGTCTCTGTCGAGTTTTTTGGGGGGGGGGAATAGAGGAGGGACTCGGAGGTGGTCATTGATGATTTTTTTTTTTTGGGGGGGGGGGGGGGGGGGGGTGGTCCCGTGGGTACAGGGGTTAAACCCCTTTGGAAGGG
>NIGB01000004.1:2915014-2929660 GCA_003055145.1 Escovopsis weberi
AAAAAAAAAAAAAAAAAAAAAAAAAAAAAAAAAAAAAAAAGAGTCAGAGAAAGATTGGAAGACAGAGGACGAGGGACGAAAATCGGAGAAGAGAGATGGAAGCATTGCATAAGGTCCGTGCCGGGCAGTGCCGGACATGGGTTCGGATGACGTCGTAGTCGTATGTACGGAGTAGAGGGAGAGCATAAGGGTTTTTGACTTTGGCCAGAGACGGAGCATATGTATGTGAATGAGAGCGCGGCCACGGGGAACACGGAGGAGGAGGAGGTCCTTGCAGTCATCGTATCAGAGCTCACGATCCTTTCACGAGAGAGGAGCATGGAGCCGTGATCTCGGACTTGCATGTCGTCTCTGGACTAGTGGCGCGTGTGGTTGGCCAACAAGGTCGATGGGAGGTCGTCAAGGTAAATTCGGAGTGCTAAATCGAGTCATCAGAGGATCGTCCCGTCTGTTACGGACGCCTCAAGACGGCCAACGGAGCAAGGAGAAAAGAAGGGAGGGAAAAAAAAAAAAAAGAAAAGAGGCCGTCGAGCGTTACGGCCCGAATGGGATGGGTGGAGTGCGACGGATCGCTAAGATGGAGCCAATGGGGGCTTTCGATCTCGGGCGGGAGGGAGCTGAAGTCCTGAGATGGGGCCAGTCTTGAGCATCATCGACAACGTGAAGCTGACGGTTCCCCGAGGAATAGAGCATTGAGCAATACTCCGTACTCCGTAGAGCATACAGGACCGAGTCTTGTTGAGGGGGCAAAACGACAGAAAAACGGTCGGGGCAGAGACTTCCGAGGCGGGGGCTGGTGAGATGGGCCGGCGATGAGTCGCTGCGATGTCGGTCTCGGTGTCGTGGCTCCGGCATCGTTCTCCGTACTCCGTACTCCTTACTCATACCGGTACAGTAGTCCCGAGCTTGCGGGAGGATCAGCGTGCCGCGATTCGTGGGTGGGAAATATTTCGGGAATGCGGGCCCCCGACTGATTGCTGCGCGCTGAGCTGAGCTGAGCGGAGCAGAGCAGATCAAATCAGAGGAAGTTGATCCTGACGCTCGCTCCAGTTGGCCGGCCCACTGCACAGGTCCATACAACTGCACAGGTCCATACCGGTAGAGGCGGCCTCTCGGGAGCTCGGGATGCTGCGCATGAGCAGCCCCATGATCGAGATCCAATGAGCAGCGCTCGTTGGGAACTTTGAGGTCCTGCAGGAGACTTCTTTTAGCCTTTTTGCCTTTGCCCCTATCTGGTTGGACCCCGGCGACAGAAGAAAAAGGGTTCGCGCAAATGCACCATGTGCAGGGCAAGAATCGCTCCGGCATCACAAAAGCCATCGTGCTCGTACGAGTACAGGCACGGTATTGATCGTCGGGGTGGTGAGCCATTTTGCGGCAAATCCACGTGGAAGAAGACGATGGAAACCCTCGGAGCCTCGGAAAGCAAGTCCCCAGAATGGACAGGTATCCGTTCGGAGTACGGAGTACTCGTACGAGTACTGGAGGCATTGTTGATGCATCGTACTCGTACGACGACCAGTACTCGTATGGGCGAGCCCATGCGGAAACTTGCCCAATTCCCTCTAGCCTCTGCTCACCATTCTTATCCTCCCGCAGATAAGGACGAGGAAAAAAAAAAAAAAAACAGGACGACCGGGCGAGACGTGAGGGAACCTTGTCCTCAACAGCACTGGTAAAAAGGCTCACATGCCGGGCAAGACTCTGTGGGGAGATGGAAAGTACCGAAGCACCATCCATCATCCTGTATGACTGGGCCTTGATACCAGGACGAGTGAGACTCCCAGCAATGAACGGCCGAGATGAGCCCTCGCACAGAGACGGAGCTGGGCGGAGCTGGAGTAGGAGCAGGAGCAGGCATGCATCTGTATGTATGCACAGCTGCCTCGTGGGCTCGTCGCACAGCAGGCCGTGGTGATTTCTCGGGATGCGATTCTGATTGGAGGAAGTCCTCGCTGGGCTGAGCCGGGGATGTGGCCTCTGGTGTAAAGAATGAGATCTGCTGATCGCTCGAGTCGGGGCCTCGGTACTCGTACTCGTACTTCGTAATTCCTGCGCCCTGACCCGGCTTGGAGATTTTTGAAATGCGTCTTGTTGGTCTTCGCACGAGGTACGGAGTAAAGAGTACGGACCCTCGTACTTTCCAGTATGTATCAGGTCCAGACACTTGCGATGGACAAGACATCCATAATTATCGTGCTGATTTTGGAGTCTGAAAACAAGGTTCTGATTCTGGTCTGTACTCGTACGAGTACGAGTATTCCCGGACGTGGGAGATGGGTGTTTCGTGATCGACATGGGCCTTGTTGAAACCGGCTTCGACGAGCAGGCGTGGGAATGTGACGGAGCGCTCGAGCCAGCTGACGCGTTTCAGAGAGGTTGGAGAATCTCGAGTGGCCGCCGAGTGTCGGGCTCGCGGGGCCAGCGCCGGGCGCACAGGTACGAGTACAGGCGAATCCCTCGTATCGTTCGAGTGCATACAGAGTACTCCGTACTATACTGTACATATGTGCTGGGATGCCGCAGCTGATTGATGATGGGAGCAGGCAGAACTTGTGACATGCACACTCCGTCCATATGTAGATTCATCCGTGTGCTTGTGCTCGTATGTATGAGCATTTCCTCGTGTGGAGTATGGAGTACTCGTACAATCAGAGCACGGAGTACAGGAGGTAGTATGCAATCCCGCCCAGAGCTCGGCTGCCCTGCTTTTCGCCTCCTGCGCGTTGCGATGCGTTGCACGAGCATCACCTGGTTTCTGGTCACTGCTGGCTCCAAGGTCAGCTAGGGAGTCTGGACTCTGGGAGTAAAGGATGGATGGATCCTTCTTCAGATCTAGCACTGGCACCAGTACTCGTAGTCTCGGGTTGTTGGTTGGGTTTCCCGAATGGTTCACGCACTGCAGCATCGACCACCTGCTGGTACTCGTGTGTGCCGGGAGTATCGTACTCGTGACGACGAAATCATCTTTGGCGAGCTGCTGTCATCTTCTTGACATTCCAACATGGTCTGTCGTGATGAATCGTGAAAGTCGTGCTGCTTCTCGGAGGAAGTTCCAAGTTTGCGGTCGACGATGGAGAGTCTGGTGTTTCCCTCTAACTTGAGTTCAATGTTTGTGAAGCGAGTGAATCCTTATATCGAGGCGCAAAAGGGACTCGGAAGTTGGCAGGTGCCATGGACCTCGGAGAATCGAGCCACGATTTCTCGCATATTGAGATCTACAAGTACCTCCTTCTATGCATTTACCGAGTACCACCTGTACAAGGAGGTACATACGGAGCACTACATGTGCTGACTGCGCCACAATTAGTACTGTTGCCCGCATGCAGGCTGATTGAAGCCAACAGGTTGCATTGAACTGCTCATGCACCCTAAAGTTGGATCTGAGCACCGATCAATTGCATCTACGAGTATGTACATACGGATCATTATCTATACATATGTATGTTGATACTCCGTACTCCGGAATGCCGTTGGGATGCGGGAGGCTGCTGCTACTACTACTGGGCCTCTAGCTTGACTCCATCCGTGGCGAACCCTCGTAAAGCTCGTACTGTGCTTTCCATTCGTCCTGAGGCTTCGTCTGAGGCTGGTGATGCGCTGCTCTTGAGGTAAATGTACCTCTCCGTACCCGTCCTGACAGGCTGTCTTTCAATGGGCAAGACCGACCTCTGATTTTCAAGTCTTGGAATCAGTGATTTCAACCCGTCTGGTCTTTGGAAGGAGCCGTTACGGAGGGTGACAGAGTACAGGTACGAGTACGCGTAGGCTCCAGGTTCCCGGCCTGTACCGCCAAATTCCATCTGCAGCTAGAGACGAACCGAAATGAGCCAACCCTCGTCCTGCAAGAGACCGCAGGGGAACCTCCGATGTACAAGGGCCGGCTCGCGCCCACGGCAGGAGCGACAGGTCGGCCTCACAACATGTACCCACACCCGCCCAGGTTGTTCCCTTGTTCGTTCCTGGACGCTAATGCATCCCTAGCGCCTTCCGGGGCACCAGTAAATCCTCTATCGTGCCTGCTAGAGAAGGCAAGAGGCACCTACCTTAGTAGTACTCGTACTACTCCGTACGCATCGCAAGTTCCCATCTTCAATGTCCATTCGAGATGGCAGGAGCATGAGGAGGGACCTTCCAAAAAATCATATCGGCACTCGGTATCGTGGAAGGCACGAATCACCACAGGTACGCGCCTCAGGTCCTGCCTGCCTGGATCGCCAAACACGAAAGCGCCTCGTTTGCAAAATCTCACGATGCATCAATACTGGTATTAACTGGACTCCGCACGACTTTGCCTCCTCCCATCAATCGACGGAGCCAGGAATCTACGCGATGCGCCATCCATCGCCAACACCCCCCGTGTCAATTGTCCACCCGGGACGAGCCATTTGAGATCAATAACTCGAAGTACTACCTCTTACCTCCTACTCGTACGATATCGATACCGCCAGCCTCCGTCACATCCCGCCTGGCCCTCCGACCATCGCCTCCCGCCATCGGAAAACCTCCTGTCCAGTCCTCGCCCGCGCTCCAGACTTCAGACTCCAGACGACTACAGACTCAAACGTTGCCATTGTCAACCTGCCTAGCCCGGCACGCCTTCAACGCCACTTGCGTCCAATCCGGCTTCGTCCCGGTTGGCTTCCCACGTTCCTGATCCGGCTGCGGCTCTCTTTGCAGACCCTCGCCTGTGGCAATCCTTGTGCCCTGCCTCATCCTTCGGCCAGCCCTTTTTGACTGCGCATCGGACCACGCCCCCCCCTCCTCTTAGACAAACGTTCGCCCACAACAACCTGAACTTTGCACTACACCGAGCTAGGTATGCATCTACGGTGGAAGAGCGCTGCCTGCATTATCGTTGCCCGCCCTGAATAGGTATCCATCCATCCATCCATCCATGCCTTGCCCCTTCTAACGCATCCAGGCCCCCGGTAAAAAAACAGGCCTCTCGCTCTCATGGGGTACTCGTACATACATACGAGTACGAATATATTGCTCCTGGACCAGGCCTGCGGTTATCTATGGCTCTCCTCTGAATCTCATCGTTTCCTTTTCGAGTTCCCTCCCTCTGCCCACAAAGGCCGTCACCAACTTCTCTCGACCGAAGAAGAAAAAAATCATCATCTCTGTGGGCTGGACCCCTTCAACATCTCCTCTTCATCGCGGTTTTCGCCGGCCTCTTCCCCTCTCTCGCCACGATCGTTCAACCCGCGATTTTACGACCTGCAGCCTGCAGTAGCTCATGAGTGGCCCGTCCGCGATCTTATGCTGAGCCAAAAGCAACAGTCATTCAGCATCGCTCACACTGGCGCTTGTTGCGATTTCTTGCCTCATCGTCCTGACGCCACCAGAAAAAAAAGGGGATTTTACTACTCGCGGAAACGATTTGCAGAATTATAAATCGGAATTTGACAAGGGAATCAGCAAAGAATCTAGAGAACGGACAAAGGAAAATAAAAAAGGCAAATCTGGACCCCGGACACAAGTCAGCATACGGAGTACTCGATTCAAAGTTCAGAATCACAAGAGAAGAACAAGCGCATAACCAAATCGGCCTCAACGGGCCGCACATTCGCCTCCTCGCTCGTCGTTCCCTCCACGGAGGGCGACGGGCGTAGGCCTCGACCCTTCACTGCGCCATGTCCATCTACTCCGATCCTCCACACCTGCGAGACTTCAGGAATGACAAGCCTACCTTGCTGGTCTGCTGGTGGGCGACCTCCTTTTGTTGTGCCATGATCGTCAGTCGCCTCATCGGCCGCTTCCTTCGAACCGAGAAGCTCTTCCCCGAGGACAAGGTCGCAGCCTTTGCGCTCATTCCGCTGTTTCTGCGCATGGGATGCGTCGACTTCATCCTCAAGGAAGGGACCAACAACGCGAGCTTCGACAACGTCGTGCTCTCGGCCAGCGAGGTGCACCGCAAAGCCATCGCCAGCGGGCTCGTCCTCGTCAGCAGGGCTCTCTACGCTGCAACGTGAGTGGCAATCCAGCCCTTGAAGAAGAGGAGGAGGAGGACGAGGAGGATAGGAGGTGGAAGAAGAAGAAGAAGAAGAAGAAGAATGAGGGATCTCGAGCAAGGGTCCAACACCTGGCAAGATGGCGCCGAGAGCAAATGATTCGGCTGCGAGAGTGATGCGGAGGATGGATGCTGACTCTTGTACCAGGCTATGGCTTCTCAAAGCCACCATCCTCGAGTTCCTCAGGCGCCTGACCGACCTGACTTGGGAACGATCCTACCACACGACCTCCGTCGCCATTCGATGGACCCTGGTCGTCACGTTCTTGGCCGTCATCGTCAGCGATCTCGTGGAGTGCAGGCCTTTCCGTCATTACTGGCAGGTCTTGCCCGATCCCGGCGGCCAATGCCGACAGGGCTACGTGCAGCTCATCACCATGGCCACTTGCAACGTGTTGACCGACCTCATGCTTGTCATTTTCCCCGTGTCCATCATCATCCGAAGCAAGATGACGCCCTGTAGGAAGATCCAGCTGGTGCTCCTCTTCTCCCTCAGCCTTTCCGTCGTCTGCGTCACCTTATTCCGAGTCGTCCGTGTCATTGATCGACACGGATCGCAGCAATACCGATCCCTCCTCGCCTCCGTCGAGCTAATCTTCGCAACGGCCTCTGCCAACGCCCTCATCATCGCGTCTTTCATCCGTGACCGGGGTGTCAAGAAGAAGAAGTTTCGTCGACGCTCCACCCCAATCTCCTACGAACCGCCCATGACCGCCCACCGATCGCGCCGGCCTACCATCCGACGCCACTGGGGAAGCGATGAGGATCTTGTCAGGGACATCGGCCTGGGAATTGATCCCCAAACGCGAGAGCACTCCGAGGCGCTGTCGCAAGGCCTCTTCCGCAAAGCTCCCGTCTTCACCCCCCTGAGCAGTACGGATGACGGACAGTGGGATGTCGTGAAGCAGGAAGAGATGCACTCGACCAAGGCCTTGAGCCACCCCTCAAAGCATCTTTTGTTTTCAGACGTTGGTGGCCTGCTCGAGGAATCCGTTGGGACCAGCAGCAGCGGGAGCTATCGACGAGGAAGCCTGACCTCATTCTCCGCCGACCCTCTGTCTCCAGCCATCCCTCCCGCCTCCCGGAGTGCCAGCATCAGCGGCCCGCGCCGCGGCTCTACCGCCCTCTTACAGGATCTCGGAGGCTCTGTTGCCTCTCCTAGCCACAGATCTTCACCGCCAACGAGAAGTGGGACCGATCTGGATCCCATACCGCAATCCCGGCAAGAGCACTCGCTGAACGGAGGACAAGAGGAGCCAACCCTTTCTGATCCTGGTGGTCTACTGAAATAAGCACCGCACCATCGGAGGTGCCACGCGCTGCGTCTCTGGCTCGTTTTCCTTTCTCTCCCTTGCCATCTTTTCTCGTCTTTGGAGTTACCGGACATGGCGTTCACCGGCGGATGAATTTGTGATGATATCAAGACCCCCCCCCCCAGCAGATGGTCTCAGCGGCCGATTAATGTCTGATTTCCTCTTCTTCTTGCTACGAGATTCTTCTTCTAGCGCCGAGTTCGAGAGCAGGCGAACGAACTTGTTGACTCTTCTTCTTTTTCCGAGCATAGGCTGCACAGCTTGTCTCGTCTCGCTTTTTTTTTTCTCTTAAGGGTGGCTCGAGGCCCCCAGATTTTGGACCTTTTCCAGGCAAGGACTATTTTGAAAAGACTATTGAGTGGGTCCAAGTTACTGGGATTGGATGCTCTGCTCTGGATATATGTATAAGGATACCCCCAGGAGTGACGGCGAACACCAATCCTCGCAGGATAGGAGATGTACGGTTTGACAATGGTGAGATGAGAATCTACCTCGCATGGGGAGAAACTACTGTCACACTTGACCAAGATGATTGAGCACGAATAATACGAATAATGGCAAGGATCTCAACGAGCACTGGTCTGCGTGAAAGGCCCTGGGTCATCGTGAGCGGGACCATGGGCTCTTTGCAGCGGACGTGTGATGACTCAGGGGTACATTCGTAGTGGACTTGGTTGGAGCCATGCTGCGTCATTCCGTCGTGCAATTTGTAGATTTGAGAAGGCCAAGAAAGAGACGCAAAGTCTAGACAAGCAACCGATATAACAAGGAATCGAAAACAAGACAAAATGAAAACCAAACTTCACAAAAGACGCCAAGAGCTTTTTCAGGGCCCCCAAATGCAGCTTTCAGCCAACCCGACCAGTATTTCCTTCCCCGCTTCCCTTCCACTTTCAATGCCACCCAGCCCGACCCAAGCCAAGCCAAGCCAACCGAACCGACCCGAACCGACCCGGAACAGTCCATCCCCGAAGCTCAGACACACAGGCGATAACTCGCATACCGGCCGGCGGTCTCGCTGTTCCTGATGATCTTGACGACCTGACCCCTCTTGAGGCCGAGGTAGCGGGCGACGGGGTCCTTCTGGAGGATGCGGGGCAGCTGGGTCTCCTTGAGGCGGTAGCGCTTGAGCAGGGCAGCCTTCTCCTCCCTGGAGAGCAGGACGTGCCGCGGCACGAGCTCGTGGTGGGTGATGTTTACGAGGAGGTCGTCCTCGAGGAAGCACTCGATCTTTGCGAGGCTCTCGACGCTGGCGAGGGATTTGCGGGCGGCGGGGGAGAGGGCGACGTGTGTGACCATGATGCCGGTCTTGTAATTATTGGAGATTGTGTACTTTGCGAACTGGCGGATCTGGCCGACGCCGAACTGCTTGTCGGTGAGGAACTCGACCCAGACGGGGCCGCAGTCCGGGACGGGGTCGGGGTTGGCGGGGGTGGGGAGGGGGGTATGCTTGCGGAGCATGGAGTCGGAGGGGCGGGCGGAGAAGGAGAGCTTTGCGCGGCTGGGCGATGTCAACGACGTTAGTCCTGGAGATGCGTGCGACGAGAATGCATGAAGGTGGCCAGAACTGAGGAGGGAATGTACTTGACGGAGCCGTCGGGGTGGCAGTATTCGCTGCGGAAGCGGTCGAGGGAGATGTTGACTTCGTCTTCGGCGAGCTCGTACTCCTGGGGGCTGGGATTAGCGCGCTGGGCTCGAGGCTGCAAGGGAGCCCGGGGGAGGGGGGAAGGGTCGCGTTCGGGGATGATCAGAGGGAGCGGGCTCGACGGTGCGGGGGGAAAGGCGTACTCGGTCTGCTACCATCTCGTGGACGGTCTTCCAGGCGCGCCATAGGCGGACGACCTCCTTGGACTTGGCGTCGTTGGGGACGAGATCCTCCATTGCTGCAGATCTGCCGTTGATCGATTTCGATGAGGTCGTCGCGAGGATGGAAGAGCCAAGGAAGGAAGGATGCGGGTGGACAACAAGTGGCGGGAGTCGGGTTTGGTGGTGAGAGCGAAGTCGAGGCGGGAGGGATGGATGGATGGATGGAGGGATCAATATGGAGTGAAGTTGGGCCAGTCAGCCAGCGTTTACCAAAAATTATTTGTTCAGCCTCGCAGGCGGTGGATCGAGGAGACCGGACGAGGCTGAAGCGGTGGGCTTCGCTGGATGACGGTGATTGGACGAGGGCTTGGGTCAGGTCATGTGACTGATTACGTGATACGAGCTTCGATTCCATCCAATGAAACGTGTTTCCGTGCTGGACGGGCCGAGCCAGCTGATTGGTCGATTATGGGAGCTCCAAGGTTCCCCAGACTTTTGGCGGACGTTTGGACTCTGCGCCTCTTGAGGTTTCGGGGATGTTCAATGGATTGAGTTCTTCACGCAGAAGCACGGGTCTTTACGAATTCTAGTACTCCGTACTCCATACATGTACAAGGGAATCGGTGCGAGTGAGAGCTGGCCTCGCCAATTTCAATCCAACCAATCCCGATTCGCGATGGCAGACTCCAGAACAATGAACTTGAGAGACGCCGTCTCGCGCCGCGCTCTCATTCGCTCGCTGGGCTCTTTATCCCCACTTCTTTTTTTTTCTCCCACCTCCGATTTTCCGAGGAATTTTAGTACGGACTCGGAGTACCTGCGACTCGCAGGCTGTTCCTGGTGAGATCAATTGATTATACCACCTAGTATGTTCCATCTGCTACCATATTGATCCATCAATTGCATCCATCCATCCATCCATCCATCCATCCATCCATCCATCCATTTGCTGGAGGAATTATAGCAGAGACAGCGCGAGGCCAGATATCACCTCGACTGGGCCGCCTCTCTGTGTATCCTTCTCTGTATCTCCCTCTTTTCTTCCTTGTCCATCCTGACGTGCTGCCTCTTCACGTCTTCTCTTCCTCCTACTACCTGATCGACACAATGGCCGCTCCCGCTGCGATCACCACGGCTCCCGCGCCGGCCACCACGGCGGCTGCTGGCCGCCCTGTCAAGCCCGACGAGAACGTCTTCAAGCAGGATCTCGCCAAGGCCGAGAAGGAGCACAAGGCTTCCATGGACAAATATGTAGGTCGTCTTCGCTTCTCCTCGAATTCGTGCCGTCGCTCGTCTCTTCGCTGCGCTGGAAATTCTGCAATCTGGCGACTTTAGATTTTTGGTGGAATTTCCTCCCAAGGGTCATCAATTGGATCATACCTTGGCGTCGTGTCTAGGGTATTACTAGCCGAACGCCCTCCGTGCAGGCGCACGAGACAATTTTTAAGACAATGGGGGAAAAAAAAAAGGAAGGAAAGAAAAAGAAAGATCAATTAGTAGCAGAAAGAACACGGGATAACGAGCTCGAGGGACCGGGAAGCACGAGTGATCAAGAAGCCAATTGGAAGGGACCCATGCTGACGATTTTTGACTCTTCGCTCTTCGTCGCAACACACAGAACGCCATCAGGGCCAAGATCGACCTCGCCCAGCCGAGCAAGAACAAGGACCAGCCCAACCCGACCCAGAAGCGACGACAGGAGCTCATCGCGCAGGCCAACGAGATCCGCCAGAAGCAGGCCGGGACCAAGAATGCCCGCGCGGCCAAGCAGGAGAACATCAAGCGGCTCGATGAGCAGCTCCGCAGCCGCATCAACGAGCAGAAGACGGCCAAGGCCAAGGTGCCGTTCAAGAGCGTCGAGGACATCGACCGCCAGGTCGAGACGCTCGATAAGCAGGTCAACACCGGGACCATGAAGCTCGTCGACGAGAAGAAGGCCCTGGCCGAGATCTCCAACCTGCGCAAGGTGCGCAAGAACTTTGGCCAGTTCGACGAGGCGCAGAAGCAGATCGACCAGCTCAAGGCCAAGATCAAGGAGATCAAGGACTCGATGGAGGACCCGGAGCACAAGGCCCTCTCGGAGCAGTACTCGACCATCCAGGCCGAGCTCGACGCCATCAAGGCCGAGCAGGACGAGGCCTACAAGGGCCTCTCCAGCCTGCGCGACGAGCGCACCAAGCTCCAGGCCGAGCAGCAGGAAAAGTTCGCCGCCATCCGCAAGATCAAGGACGACTACTACGGCGCCAAGAAGGCCTTCCAGGCCTGGGAGCGCGAGAACCGCGAGAAGATCCGCGAGCGCCAGCGCCTCGAGCGCGAGCGCTTCCTCCAGGAGAAGAAGAAGGCCGAGGCCGAGCGCGTCCTCGCAGAGGCCAGCGACCCGGCCTACCTCGAGGAGATCCGCCGCTCCAACAGCCTCCTCCAGTTCCTCGACCCCTCCCACAAGACCGAGAAGGGCCCCCTCCTGGCCGACACGGGCCTCGGCGCCCAGGCCCTGCGCACCGTCGACGAGTCCGGCCTCAAGGGCACCCGCCTCGTCCGCAAGGAGGACCGCGAGGACGACTATCTACCCGCCGTCAGCAAGGGCAAGAAGGGCAAGAAGGGCGCCGCCGCCGCCGCCGCCGCCGCCGCCGCCCCCGGCAAGGGCTTCAACTGCCCGCCCTCCGTCGTTGAGGACTGCACCTTCCTGGGCCTCGAGCCCCCGATGGGCAGCGCCGACGTCCCCGAGCTCATCGAGAAGGTCAAGGCCAAGCTCGACCACTGGAAGAACGACCAGGCCGCCCAGACGCAGCGCGTACGTGAAACCCTCTTCCGCTCCAAGTGATTTCTGAAGCCTCCCTACTGACCCTCATCTACAGAACATCGAGAAGGCTAAGAAGAAGCTCGAGGAGCTCGAAAAGGCAGAGGCCAACGGCGACAAGGTCGAGGAGGTCACCGTCGAGCTCAAGGAGACCACCATCGAGGCGCAAGAGTCGTAGCGCAACACCTGCACCCTCCGAGTCCCGGCCGCCGTCCCCCTCGAAATCGAACATGACGCTCTCCAGACAAACCTCCTAGTAGTTGCCGCCTCACACTGAAATCCGAATGCCTCCCTACTACTACCTCCCACGAAATACCTCAATCTTTGACCGATACCCTTGGGACCCCCTCCTCCCCCTTCTGACCTCCTTCTCCTACTACTCCTCCCTCCTCCTTCCACTCCTCCTACTCCCCCTCCTTTCCGCCCGTCTTTCGTCTTTACTCCATCCGCGAAAAAAAGAAAAGAAAACATCCTGAGAAAATGCATTGACTTGCTTTTTGTCATTCATAAATCCTCAGCCGGGGCCGATAGAGCTGGGCTAGCCGGCATTCAGCGCGCAGCGAATGTCATTGTATATACCATTTCTTCCAATGTCCGCCGGGGAGGGGGGAAAAAGAGCGGAACGCTTGAAAAGTCAGAAAATTAAGGATCAAAGGATGCGGAGGACTAGAAAAAAAAGGTTCAAATAAAATCAACATGAATATCGAGATCAAGCACGCACAATGGAAAATTCAACCACTGTAGAAAAGAGGGGGGAAAGGAGCCCGCCTTCAATGGTCTTCCAGCAGCTCTACCTGGAGGAGGCCGTGCTTGGAACATCAATACATTTACATCAATCAGTGTTAGTAGTGATACAGAGTTGTCTGCGCCCTGCGAAATCCCAACCTCATTCTGCCGTACATACCTAGTTGGTATTCCCAAGGGAGCCGTGGAAGCCAATTTATTCCTCTATGATGCCTCTTGAACGACCATGCGCCCGCACCAGTCGTGGACCCGTGTCATTGATACCAGTACATGAAGGCACCGCTGCAGACCGTCTCCCATCATGCCGCCCCGCGACTGCTACTGCTACAAATACGGTCTCCGCGCTCGTGCGATTGTTCCATGCGTCCTCCACCCCCTCCACCCCCTCGGACCCCGAGAATGATCCACGCCCTTCACAGCGGAAGCGAACAAAGACAAAATAGGAAAGGAAAGAAAGAAAAAAGTAAAGAGAAAGAAAAAGGTCCTTGAGGACTCCCAACTATTTGGCGCTGGGCCGTGACTTTCATCATCGCGCACCCGATTCCCTGGAGACGATTCAGGTTCACGAACACCGAGCCCTGAGCAGCCTCGCGCTTTTCGCTCCCATGACGTACAATGTGATCCCGGACCAGGGGAATAGAGACTCCATCTAGGGTTTGGGGGTCGAGCAGATACCACAAAGGACAGCTATGCAAAGTTGGAATCCAAGAGGCAGTGTTGTGAGATATGCGCGAAAAGAGAGGGGAAAAAAGGAAAAAAGAAAGGAAAGATAGAAAAGGGAGTTTCCAAGCACCCCTAGATGTCGGCGGTGGCCTGTCCGTCCATTTTCGCAAGAGTAGACAGCCACGCCTTGAAGGAAATGGAGACCGTAGACCCAAAAGTCTGGACGGATACTTGAGACAGTAAGAAAGTCAGGGAAACAATAATGAAAGAAAAGAAAGGGAAAAGGAGAGAGAGGGGAGAAAAGAACGAGAAAAGAGAAAGAAGGGGGAAGAGATCAAGGAGAAACAAGAAGACAGGACGAGAGATTGGAATCGCAAAAGTCGTGATAGACGGAAGGCTGATCTAGCATATATATATTTATAGTTTTGCGAATGTGGTGGCTTATCCAAATGGAGAGTAATATCTCTCTGAATGATGCTGTGATGGGGCCGGGGGCCGGAAAGACGGGACGGCAGCCATGCTGTTTCTCCGCTCCCGAGGCGCGGGAGTTCGCCGGCCCTCCGTAAGACGGTCCCGGTCCCGGTCCCGTTCATGTTCTCGGTCATGTTCTCGTTCTCGTTCTCGTTCACGGTCTCGGTCTCGGTCTCGGTCTCGGTCTCGTTCACGGTCTCGGTCACGATCACGGTCACGATCTCGGTCGCGATCGCGGTCACGGTCTCGGTCACGTTCTCGGTCTCGGGGGTGATCGCGATCTCGCTCGTGGTAGGAGGCCGGAGGCGGTGCTATCGCCGCGGGAGGGGGTGCACTGCCCCCGGCGGCAGCCGTGCTCGGCCGGCGGCCGGTTTTCTGGTGGCCGTTGGTTCCCGCATTTAGGGGAGGTTCCTTGACGGCAGGCTCGTCGTCTGCGGGCAAGGAGAGCTCCACGAGGCTGTAGAAGTACTCAAGGACCTCCGGGTAGCGCTGCACGCTGGCCTGCCAGTCGTCATCGATGCCGCGCTTCAAGGTGGCCTGGGCCTCGGCAATCTGGTTTGGATGCGGGGGAGCATTGTAATGGTAGAAGGCGTGGGCTGTGATGTGGTCCAGATGGGCGGAATGGGCCGTCTTTCGTCGCTCGGCGAGGACGCGGAAATGCTCGAGGATGTAATCTTGGGCATGAGCCCTTACCCAACTCCTTTGATGCAAGTCAGCGAGGCCAAGGCGAATGACCTGATTTGGAAATCGGGCATCAAATGAGATTTATGGAAGGGGAAGGGCGGGGAAGCAGGCGGGGAAAGCAAAAAGGGAAACGGAAAGAACCCGGGGGGGGG
>NIGB01000004.1:2929672-2950373 GCA_003055145.1 Escovopsis weberi
GGGGGGGGGGGGGGGGAGGAAAAAGAGGAAAAGGAAGAATGGAGGAAAGAAAAGAGAAGAAGAAGAAGAAGAAGAAGAAGGGGGTGGTGGAGGAGGATGAGGAGGAACAGGAGGAGGAGGAGGAGACGATGACGAACTAACCTGATGTCGTTATATATTGATCGCATCATACGCTCCTCTGCCTGCTGGATAGCCACTTCGAGTCCCTTGGCCTCGCAATCACAGGCCAAGGATGCCGGAGCATGACAAATGGCACAGTTTGGATCCATTCTAATGATGGGCTTGCGACCTCTGGAGTCCCTGGTATGCATCTTAGCGAAAGGCAGCTCTCGGGCACGATGGCACACAGCTTCAGGTCGGGATGCAGTCGGCTCGGTCGAGGGTATGGAGACGGAATAATACACGTGCTATCATCACTCCACGGGGCAGAAGGGGACAGACAAAGAGATAGAGAATCAACACACGAGGATATGTACGGAGGAAGAGGAAACATGGAATTGGAATTTTCTGGACTTGTATCAAACGCAGTGACGAGGCCGCTCCCCTCTGCTGGGCCCATGGATGGGCTTCATGAGGGACTGTGGGGAGGGGAGTTGGGGGGGATGGAGACGCTCGACAGGCCTGCCGGGTATGGTATGGATGTATGTATGGATGGATGGTGGAATGGGGAGGAGGGAGGAGGCGAGTTGGAGAAAGGGGGGAGGGCTGCTTTCACTGGGGAGGAAAACAGGAAGTTGAACAGATGATGGAGACAGACGGACCTGGTTAAGAATGGATCAATGGCGAAGATTGAAGGCAGACGAGAGACAGAGTGGTGGTGGTGGCCACGAGCACCAAGGCGAACGCACCAGGCGGTAAAGGAATGGCACGGATCGATCCCAGCTCAGCCAGCACGGCGTGAGAGGGGGAGAAACGAGGTGGTAGGGTGTTGAAGCCGAAGGTGCTCTTGGTAGTAGATCAGACGACGGCGCGTGAGCTCTGTTTCGACGGCAATGGTATCGTATCACCGGCATGGATCGCATGCACGTTGATGTATGGGATGGGCGCTTTTCCCCCCTCCCCCTTCCTGCAACCACTGACAGGACCCGTTGTGTCTGCCCCAAGCCGAGAGTGGGTGAGGGATGAATAGTTTCGCAAATAGAGAAGAAGGGGAAAAAAAGCCCCGAGGGTCTCGCGGGCCCGAAGCGTGGGGAGGAGGCAGGACGCAGGCTCACAAAGTCGGCAGAGCAGCGAGGCTTGTTGGAATGGGGAAGACGGAGCCGAGCTCGTCAACGAGGACCCGTATGTATTCCGAGGGTGGATTGATGTTGAGAGCGTCGTCTGCAGGTGGATAACGCCCAACTGTCGTGGCTCGAATGCGGGATCGAGGAGGGCATGCAAGCTGGCCCAATGGACGCAGAGCTGTGACCCGACGGGACGAGAGATGTGTGCCCAATGGACGGGCCAGAGAGCTGAATCAGCAGAGAAGAAACAACACTGAGCAACCAGCTGTGCTCCGAGCTCTGACGATGACGCAGAGGCCGTGCCGTGCCGGTGCGTCTGGTGAGGAGAAGCAGCCGGCGGAGACGATTGATGGATCAATATGTGGGGGAACGTGGAGGAGGCGAATTGGCAGAGCACACACGGGAGGCTTGCCGGCGCAGGCTTTTTGGACGAGAAGCTTCTGTCTCCTGCAGAGGCAATTGCTGTCTCACCCGCGCGCGTCTGTCACTTTGATAGAGGGGGAGAGAGAGAGAGAGAGAGAGAGAGAGAGAGAGGGGATGACAGCAGTTCGTTCGTCGCCGAGATGGCGGAGAGGAGGGGGGAGGCGCCTGTAATATCCAGTCAGTAAACCGTATGGCCAGCAGGCAACGAGGGTGTTTGTCAGATGGATGGATCAATGGATGGATGGATGGATGGATGGATGGATGGATGGACTCAGCAAGATTCCGGCACACACATGTACGAGTATGCGGTTTTTTTTTCTTCCCCCCTCACCTCCTTTCCCACACACACACCCTCCCGCTCGTGATGATGCAGGCGAAGAGAAGATCCCGGCATGACGGAGGATGAGACGCATCACGAGGGGAAGCAAACGATCAATTCCATTGATCCAGAATTCAATGATCAATGGAGGGCCGCTACCCTGTACGGGTGCCCATTGCCCCCTGTGGCGGGCCGCCTTCAGCGGGGAACCGTCGATTTTCAGGGGCCTTTAGCGGGCAGCCTCCCTGGAGCCCGCGCCCTGTAGCCCCTGAAGGGTCGCCAAAAAGATCAACCAATTGCCGCCCGCTTATCTTATCGGCCGCCGCCGCACCTCGACCTGCGAAAATTTGCCGGGCGCCTTCAAGTCATGGATGGAATTTTTGGGGAGCAAAATTAATGGATCGTGAAGCTTCATCTGGCATACGAGTGCTAAATGGTGAGGCCGGGCCTTGATCTATCAATGCTTCCTCCTGCTTCCAATCCCCCTTGATCTCTCCGACTCGATACATACAGAGACACAGCACCATGTGAGACGGCATCAGGCCTCTCCATTCCTACCATCTCAGCGTCGCATCCCCCCCAGCAGCCAGCAGAGGCGATCATGCCTCCCCGGCCCCTCCCCCCATCATCATCCGCAGCCTCCCTCACACCCCTCCCGTTCATCAACTGCTACTACCCTTCTCTCCTCTTCTCGACCCACCTCGCCGCCGCCCACACTCCTCCCAGCCATCACCTGCGACGCATCCGGCCAGCCCTCCACCGGGCCTCCTCGACCTCGACCTCGACCTCGACCTCGACCTCGTCCTCGTCCCCATCCTCCTCGTCCCCGCCAACCCTCAACAATCTGCCCCAGTCGCGCCTCAATCCCGGCCCCGATGACTACGCCGCTCCCAACTTCGCCGACAAGGCCGACCTGACGCTCTACGCCGGCCGTGGCGGCAATGGCTGCGTCTCCTTCCAGCGGGAGGCCTTCCTCCCCGACGGACCCCCCAACGGCGGCGACGGCGGGCATGGCGGCAACGTCTACATCCAGGCCGTCCCGGGCGAGACATCCCTGCACAAGCTGGCCCGCAGGCGCTTCATCCGCGCCGGCCGCGGCCAGCACGGCCAGGGCAGCGCGAGGAGCGGCACCCGCGGCGACGACGTCCTCATCTCTGTCCCCGTCGGCACCATCGTCAGGGAGCTGGAGCGCCAGGACCCCGCCGCCGAGGAGGCCATGACCTTCAGGGCCTGGAACGCGCTGCAGAAGCAGCGCAAGCGCGAGCAGCAGCAGCAGCAAGAATTGCAACGGCAGCGACAGCGGCAAGGTCTCGAGGAGATCCGAAAGGAGGAGCAGGAGCTGGAGGAGGGCGAGCAGGAGCAGGAGCAGGAGGACGAGGACGAGGACGAAGAGTATGACGAGCGCGGCAGCATCTCCCGGAGAAGGGGTTCGCAAAGGGAGGTGAGGGATCAGGAGCAGGAGGAGGACTACGACCCCGACGCCGACGACCCACAACGCCGCAAGTGGCTGCTCTACCCGGGCATGTCCAAGTCCGAGACCAGGTCCGCCGCGTTCCCCAGGCTGCCGCGCCGCACCCAGATCTACCAGCAGCCCCCGGCGCCCATCTACCTCGACCTGTCCCGCCCGACGCCGACCCCGATCCTCCTCGCCGCCGGCGGCATCGGCGGCCTCGGCAACCCGCACTTCACCTCCCGGGACCACCCGCGGCCCGTCTTCGCGACGCGCGGCGACGACGCCATTACCCTCAGGATCTCCCTCGAGCTCAAGCTCCTCGCCGACGTCGGCCTCGTCGGCCTCCCCAACGCCGGCAAGAGCACGCTCCTGCGCGCCCTGACCAACAGCCGCACCCGCGTCGGTAGCTGGGCCTTCACCACCCTCCAGCCCAACATCGGCACCGTCGTCCTCGACAAGTACTCGGGCCGGCCCGCCGTCAAGGCGCGCCGCCTCTATCCCGCCTCCTCCGGCAACAACATCGACAACAACAACAATGACAGTTTCTCCGGCCCCGGCGATTCAGACATCAGGACCCGCTTCACCGTCGCCGACATCCCGGGCCTCATCGAGGGCGCCCACCTCGACCGCGGCCTCGGCATCGCCTTCCTGCGCCACGTCGAGCGCGCCGGCGTCCTCGCCTTCGTCGTCGACCTCGCCGCCGGCGACGCCGTCGCCGCCCTAAAGGCCCTGTGGCGCGAGGTCGGCCTCTACGCCCAGATGCGCGACGACGAGGAGCGCGCCCGCGAGATCGAGGCCCGCGTCGACTGGGACCTGACCACCGACCCCACGCGCCGCACCGTCAACCTCATGGGCCTCGGCGCCGGCGCCCAGCCCGACCTCCCCGCGCAGCCCCCGCGCTCGGCCCACATCGCCGGCAAGCCCTGGTTCGCCGTCGCCACCAAGGCCGACCTGCCGGAGACCCAGGCCAACTTCCGCAGCCTCAAGGCCTACATCGACCGCGTCAACGCCGGCGACGAGCCCCACCCGTCCGGCGCGGACGGCGCGTGGACGAAGCGCTGCGCGGCCATACCCGTGAGCGCCATCAACGGCCAGGGCGTCGACCGCATCGTCCACTGGACCGTGGGCCTCTTGGACGAGTAATCTCCCTACACGTAGGCCTCATGCCCTATCGTCCGTGAAGCGTGGAGAAAAGGGATTCCTGTTCCCTGGGCACCCCCCCGGCCGGGCTCTTCTCCTGGAATCTCATCACCATGCACACAGCATTAGCATTTGTAGCATATATCGCCTGTACCAATATAAAGAGAGAGAGAAGACATCAATAAAAATGTGATTATTCAGACCCTGTCTACAAGAACGCCGACCTTTGAGTACATTTTTAGTTTTCATCCGGAGGGCACCAATCTTTCAGGCTTCCGCGTCCGGCTTCTCGGGCTCCTCGCCCTGCTTCTCCTGCTCCTCCTGCTCCTCCTGCTTCTCCGGCTCCTCTGCCGCAGTCTCCTCCGGCGAGGGAAGATCCTCGACGTCGATCCCCTCACCCTCGTTGGCCTCCTGCTGCTCCTCCTGCTCCTCCTCCTCCGCCACGCCCTGCGCAGCCCCGGCGGGCTTCTGGTTTTTCAGACTGATGTTGATGAGCGGCGACGTGTCGTTGAAGATGCGCAGCAGCATCGCCGCCCGATCCTCCTTAGGTAGCATCAGGTTGAGCGAGTGGAAGCTCTTCCACAGCGGGAGCGCCATGCGCTCCGTGAACTCGGGGTCCGTCCCGTCCGGCTCGATGCGCAGCACGCAGCACCCCATGCCGATGTCCCGCACGCGCTCGCCAATCTCCTCGAACTTCTGCCACCCGCCGTCCGTGATCTTGGGGAACATCTCGATCAGCAGCCGGTGCAGCGTCTCCTTCTTGCGCAGGTGGACCACGCGCGGCTCGCCGACGTAGCCCTGCAGGATGGGCATGCCCTCCGCCTGGATGCGCCAGCGGCACACCTCGGCCGACGGCGCGTCCTGCTTCATGAACATGCGCACGCCGCCGTGGATGAACTTGATGCCCCGGCCCTCGTTCTCAGTCAGAATGTCCCGCGTCAGGGCCGTCGTGTAGTAGATGGCCTTGGCCGGCTCGCCCATCTCGTTCCGCACCATGTAGCGGTTGTTGGGGAAGAAGGACGACAGGCTGTAGAACTTCTTGATCTCCTCGATGATGGGGTGCGACGGGTCCAGGTACTTGAACGGCTCCTCGATCGGGCCGTTCCGCCGGGCCTTGCCGGGCCGGTCGTCCTGCTTGGGCGGTGTCGGGGTGGTGGTGGTGGTGGCGGTGGCGGCGGCGGTCGATCCTTCGCCTTCGCCTTCGGTCTTGGCCTTCTTTGCCGGTTGCTCCTCGATCTCATCGGCCTCGAGCGACCGCTTGCCGCCGACAGAGGGATCGTCCATGGCCGCATCGCTGCCCTCTTCCGCCGCCTCCGGAGCGGCCTCCTCGGCCGTGCCCTCCTTCTTCGTCTCAACAACGGCCTCCTCGACGGCGTCCTCCTTCTTTACCTCGGCAACGACCTCCTCGATGGCGTCCTCCTTCCTTGCCTCGGCAACAGGGGACTCGGTTGTGGCGTTTTCTTCTGAGGCAGCCCGGGGCTCGTTCTCATTCTTGGCCTTGAACTCGGCCTTCTTCTCCAGGACGGTGATGAAGAACGCACCCGTATCCTGGAGATGGGGGTAGACCCTCATGCAGCGCTCCAGGGGCAGGTCGGATCCACCGGGCTTGGCGAACATGGTCGGCACAACGCGCCCGGGAATCACGCCGTCGGCAGACTCCTTGGCGAAAGCCTCCACCTCCTCCCACGAGTTCCATATCCTGCCCGACTTGTCCATGATCTGCCACGTCTTGAGGCCGGGCTTGCGGATGAGGCCGGGGAGTTTGTCGCTGCAGTCGAGGATCTCGACGTTGTCCAGGCCGCCGCATCTGTCGATGGCGGCCGCAATGATGGATTCGTTCTCGATGGGGTTCATGCTGCACGTCGAGTACACGACGCGGCCGCCGACCTTGAGGAGCTGGAGGGCGCGCACCAGGATGCGGATCTGGGTGATGTGCAGGCCGAGGGCATTGCCGGGCTGCCAGTCCTTCCAGATGTTGGCATTCTTGCGGGTCGTTCCGTCCCCGGAGCAGGGGACGTCGGCCAGGATCCGGTCGAACTTGAGGTAGACGGGCTTGTTGGACTTGGGGTCCGGCTGGGGCAGCCTGATGGACGGGAACTGGGTGGCGTCATGGTTGGTGACGAGCAGGTTGGGAGACGACAGCCGCTTCAGCTGGTGGACCAGGAGGTGGCCCCGCTTGTAGTCGGCGTCGTTGGCGATGAGCAGGCCGGTGGCCCTGCCGTCGTCGGAGGGGTCGGCCGCGAGGTCGACTTCGACCTCCTCCCGGGTCTCCTCGCCGAGGTCCAGGCCATCGCCCTTGGCGTACGTGCGCAGGACCTTCCTCATGCGGGCCTCCTCGCCGACGTGGAGCATCTCGAGCAGCTGGGCGGACTTGCTCCCCGGCGCCGCGCACATGTCGAGGACCGCCATGCCGGGCCGCACGTCCATGAGCATGGGCGGGATCATGCTGACGACCTCCTGCCGGCTGATGTTGCCGACGCTGGTTTCGGAGACGAGGAACTTCTGGAAGGCCGCGAAGGGGGGGAACTTGCGCACGACGTTCTTGGGCGTCGTCATCCACCACGCGAGCTCGTTGGGGTACCAGGGCACGGCCTGGGGGGGGTCGACGGGACGGCCATCCTGGTGCTCGATCCTGACGATGTCGGGCATGTATCTCTCCTTGAGGAGTCGCTTGACGGCGAGCGCTCGGCTGGTGACGATTTCCATCGTTAGCGGGCTTCACATCGCAAGAGGCGCCTTGGCGCCGGCTCCGAGGCCAGCATGCACGTACTCTTTGGAGCCGCAGAACCTGAAGCTGTTCGGCAGCTCGCGCCGGAAAGCCTCCCAGAACTGCTCCTTCTCCTCATCCGAAAGCTTCAGGAGAGAGTCGTAGAACTCCTGGAGCCGCGCGTTCTCCTTCTTGAGGGCGGGATAATCTCTCCAGGTGTTTCCCCCTCGCTCGCGGCGGCCACCACCACCACCACCTCCTCCGCCGCTCGGGCCTCGACGGTTTTTTCCCTGTGCAAAAGGGTCAATTGTCAGGCCATCACGATATCTTCCGCTTGTAGTATCGTTTCAAAGGGAGACCCGTTGCGAGCAGACGCACCTTGAAGCCCTTCTTGCCCATTCTCGCGATCAATCAATCAATGCTTCCTGTCGTTTACCGCACGGCTTATCAAGATAGAAGATTTCCTTCTAAAGAGGCAGAAAAAAAAGAGCTGCATGGATCTCTCGCATAACATCCGTACTCGTACTCGTTCCTTGTGCTATGCCGATGTCGGCCTAGCGTGCATAGATAAAGAATGCACAAATTGGATTGGAAAGATGTACATGCATTACTCCGTACTAGCAGGCAGATAAGGTTGTGCACGACGCATTGACCGTCCCATCATCCCACCTTCCCTGATAGGACCGCTCTTTCCCTCTTTCCCCCCTTCCCCCCCCGGCCTCTCACCGCCTTCCAGATCCCGCGCGGCAGGTGCGGCCGAATCACTCGCCGCACAGACCATCGCCCGCCCGTCTATAAGAAGAGCTCGCCTCCCCGCCTCTTTTTCTTGTTTTTCCTTTCCCTTTTCTCTTCTTCATACTTACCTTGTTCCGAACTCCCCAGCTCAAGAATTGGGGTGTTCAGTGTGGAAGGCCTGCATTGCACAGCGCGGAGTCGTTCCTCGCTCTATTGTCCTTCGGGGCCATAGGGGGCGCAATTTTTGATTTTCACCAGCATTTGTTTTCGTTGTGTGCTCTGCTTGTCGGGGCTTGCGAGGAAGAAATAAAATTTGGGGGAGACCTGATTTGATGCTTCGTGGCATTGGGCGAGGGAGCATCAGTTGGGGCTCATGCCCTACGAAGTAGGGCCATGGACGAGGCTATTGATTCTCGATGCCCTCTTTTCCATCACCAAGGTCGCGTCTCATCTTATGTTGCATGGCCGTAATCCGTATTTCTGAATGGTATGAAGTATTAGAATTGATCAATGCCATTTCGTCTCAAATGCTGCTTCTTTTGCTCAGAGCTACTATGTCCTGGGATTCCTCAAGAACCCAACCACGCCGCTGCAGTACCCAACCAGGTCGTCCAGCCTCGCGCACTCCCTCTCCTGCTGCGCCTTCCACTGCTCCAGCGCCCCGAGGAGCATCTCGCTGCCCATCACGATGTCGAAGTGCAGGCGCAAGAAGACGGTCATCCACGCCTGCGTCAGCTCGTAGTCCTTGCGCGCGTGCAGCTGCGCCGTCAGCGCCCGGATGAAGTGCAGCAGCTCGTTGGACGCCGCGTCCCCGTCGCCGATGGACAGCGACCGGAGCTCGAGGTCGGCGCTCGAGGGCGAGAGCGTCTTGAGGTGCTCGATGAACTCGTCGTCTGCGGGGGGGGAGCGAATTGGTCAGTACATGTAATTGTGTGCGCGCGCCATTTCGATGACTCAGTAGTACTCACAGTTGTTGCTGGCGGTGCCGGCGCGAAGCTTGGACGTAAAGGCTTCTTCCAGGCGGGCCCTGTCGAGCTTCGTGATGCGTGACCTGTCCCCATCCTCTGGCGCTGCGGCCTCGGACTTCGGCTGGTCGGGCAGCTGTGCGCCGCCGGTCGAGGGCAGGAAGAAGGGCGCCTTCTCGGGGAGCTTGGGCGCCTCCTTCGGCTTGTTGCGCTCCTTGATGAGGTCGAGGTGCAGCAGGGTCTGCCAGCGGCTCTTGGGCACCAGGCTCAGCGTCATGAGATCGGAGCTCAGCTGGTCCACGGCGGGCGCGAGCACGCCGCCCTCGCCGTCGTCTGCCGCCGCCGCCTCGTCGTCCTCCTCGAAGGCGGCCTCCAGCAGGCCCTGGTTGCCCTCGCCCGAGGCCGTCGGCGCGGCGGCCAGGCCGACCTCCTTCTCGGAGATCTGCCGCGTGGGCACGTGCTTGTAGAGGGCCCTGTTGGTCCAGAGGTTGACGCCGGGCTGGCCTTGGACGGCGGCCGCGAGGTACTCGCCGGTGGACGACATGCAGACGGCGTTGCACGGCTTCTCGAGCCGGATGGCGTCGATGAGGTGGCTCGTCGGGAGGTCCCAGATGCGGATCACGCCGTCCTGGGAGGCGGCGATGACCCACCTGCCGTCGTTGGAGAAGCAGAAGTCGTTGATGGCGTCCCGCGGGCCCCAGAACTCGCGTATCGTCTTCTTGGTCTCCATGTCCACGACGCGGATGGACAGGTCGTCGCAGGAAAAGGCCAGGAGGTTGTTCGCCGGGTGATACCTGCAGCCCGTCGGGGACGTCATCGGGGCCCAGTCCAGCTGCTCGAGGAGGCTGCCGGTCAGGAAGTCCCAGAACTTGATCTTGCCGTCGAGGGAGCACGACACGACCGTCTTGTTCATGGCGTCGACGACCAGGCCGGTGACGGCCTTGGTGTGCTTGCCGATGCCGGCGGGGTACTTGCGGCTCCCCTCGGACTGCAGCTGCACGACGTCGTCGGCCTGCCGGAGTTGCTGCATCTTGAGCTGGCGCGCCTGGGCGGGCGTCAGCTTGGACGGGAAGCGCTGCCGGTGGACGCCGGACTGGAGGTTGTACATGTCGATGCCGCCGGCCTGGGAGCCGACGACGGCGAAGGTGCCGCAGGCCGTGATGGCCACGGTCGAGACGTTGCTGCCGTCGCCGGTGGGGAGGGCCCAGCGGCCGGCGCGCTTGCGGCCCCAGAACCAGGTGCGGGCGTAGGCGTCGTTCTTGTGGGCCGTGACGACGCTCTCCCAGCCGGTCATGCCGCTGATTTCGGCGTCGGACCTCTTGCCCTTGCCCTGGCCCTGGCCCTTCTGCCAGATGGGCTGCTTGCCGGGCAGGGCGCCGATGCCGCCGTCTCGGTTGAGGGAGGCGGCGATGCAGGTGATCTCGGACGCCTTGAGGTCCTCGAGCGTCGTCGTGGGCCCGTGGGCGAGGGCGTTTGTGGCCAGGATGCCGATCTTCTTGGCCTTGTGGCGGATGTTGCCCTGGCTGAGCTCGCCGCTCTGGCCGTCGCGGCGCAGGCTCCATCCCCAGAGGCTTCTGTCCTTTCCGCCGCTGAGGAGCCACTTGTTTCCTGCCTCGGCGCCGTCGAAGTCGGAGGGCAGGAAGTGCAGGCAGTTGACGGGGCCCGCGTGGCCGCTCCGCGAGTGGAGGATCCTGGGCACGGGGGAGAAGGGGGTCTCGTCGAAGATCCAGGATTTCAGGGAGTTGTCCCGGCCGCTGGTGACGATGACGGGCTGCCCGACGAGGAACTCGATCTTGCTCACGCCGCCCCTTACCTCGAACCCGTCGTGGGCCGGGGGGTTGTGGGCGCTCCGCAGGACCCCCATGACGCGGGCGCCGCCGTTGAGGTCCCAGAAGGTGACGTCTCCCGTGGCCGCGGTGGCCGTCGCCATGACGCCGTCCTTTCGGCCGTCCATGCCGGCGCCCATGCCGTCGGTCCGGAAGGAGATGGAGGTGACGGGGGCCTCGGGGTTGCCGGCCTCGACCTGGAGGACGGGCTTGTCGAGGAGGACGTTGGTGATGGCCAGGGGCCCGTTGGAGTAGGCGATGGCGAGGAGGCCGATGGCCGGGCTCGGCTCGAGGCAGGTGACGGAGCCGCAGTCGGGCGAGGGGGGCAGGATGGTGTAGATGAGCTTGCCGGTGCTGACGTTCCAAATCTCGACCCAGCCGTCCCTGCGGCCGACGAAGATCTTGTTGAGGAAGGTGGGCATGTTGACGACGCCGCCTGTGATTTCATGGCCGCCGGCGCCGGCGGCGATGGTCTGGATGGTGGTGTAGTGCTCGAGGGTGGCGGACTTGAAGACCTCGATGCGCGTCGTGGCGCAGGCGACGATCCAGGTGCCGAAGACGGTGATCTGCCGGATGGGCTCGTCGAGGTCGTCGGGGAGGCGCAGCTCGTCTACCTTTCTGCCGCGCTGGAAGACCCAGATGCCGCGCGGCTCGCCGTCGCGGGCGCCGCCCCACGCGGCGAGCACCTTTTCCCTCCAGGCATAGGTGGCGGTGATGTCGGCGAGGGTCTGGGGCCGAGTGACGAAGACGAGGTTGAGGCCGCGGCGGAGATCGTAGGTCTGGAGGCACCTGCCGACGGAGGTGGTGATCTGGAAGGACGTCTTTCCGAGGGGGATGGAGGTGAAGGGCGTGTTGGATGGGGATACGAGCCCGACGGTCTATCACCGGTGGTAGAGAAGAGGAAAGTCAGCATGTCAGACGTTGAAGAGGGCCTCGAACCAGCGGGAGAGAAAGGAAACATTGCATTCAGGGTGGATTCAGAGGGGGCGTCTGGCGTACTCGGAAGGGCGCAAAGATGCGAGAGGAGTTTGAGGCGGGCTTGGCGTTGAGGGCGGGCGCGACGACCTTCTGACGCTTTGCCAGCGGCCCATCAGGATCGGAGTGCGGCATCTCGGCGGCGGTTTTTTTTGGGGGGGGGGGGATGATGAAGCGATTTTGCGACTCGGGCGTGAGCGCCGGGACGACGTGATGTTGAAAATTTAGGCGGTGACGGATCTCGCCGTTTTTCTGCCGCGTCGAGGTCCTGCGCCCGGATCCGAGGTGTAGGGTAGCCGGGCTCTGATCCATCAACATATTTCATATGTCATCAACCACATATGGACCGCTGTAAGGATCGACTCTCAGGCCCTGGTCGGGTCTTTTGGGGGCCTCGAGCGCTGGAACCGCCCGAGAATCAGGCGCCGCACCCACTGGAGCGTCGTCCCACCTCCCTGTGCTGGGATTGATTTCATTCAATCAACGATCTGAAGTGGCTACCCTGGAGACGAACACGACATTAGTATGCATCGAGATGCCCTCAAACTTGAAGTCGAGGCAGATCGTTGCATCGTGATCTATTGATGGCATCCATTGATCTATGTATGATATCCAGATATTGGAGGATGATCTGTTGAACCAGGGCCCGTCACAGACGATGCCTGATCTTTGGGTCGAGTCCCTATGATCGACCCCGGGTGCTGTCCAGGCATCCAGTCCACCGAATGCTCAATAAGGACCGCCGATATCCATTGCTAGATCAACATCTCGACATGATAGATCCATCCAATTGATCCATCTTATCAATCCTCTAGATACTGGATGCTGGATGTTGCGTGATGGATCAATGACCGCCAGGGACATTGAAGGCAGCCTCTGAGGTATCCATCATCCACCATCATCCACCATCATCCACCATCATCCCGGAGAAAATCTGGCCATTCAAGGTGCCACTCTGACGCCACCATACATTCCAGCATCCATCCATCCATCCATCCATCCCACGTTGTGGTCGCACACCCTGACATCCTGATATCATCTCATTCTATCTTTTTTTTTCTCGTTTTATTTTTGGATTTTCTTTTCTTTTTTTTTTTTTTGGTAACGACCCCTCCCCGCCAGAACCCCCGCTTGATATTACGGAGTAGTTGATCTCTCGATCGCCGCGCGATACGACACGAGACAGCCTCAGGCCGACCTCTTCATACATCAATACCTCTGTTGGGCCGTCGAGGCATACCGGTACGCACTCGCACTTGGTAAGCCCCAGGACCACCCGAGTTCGGAGCACTACTCCGTTGGAGGGACGGAGTCGCCTTGAATTGAGATCTGACAGTGGCCCCCACGAGAACCGCCGGTCCCATCTAGCCGTCTCACCATCCTCAGATCGGACTCAAGAGAGCCCCTCCAGAAGCCAAAGAGCGCCGCTGCCTGTCCGACATGTTCACCTCCACCATGGACGCTACTTCCGCCATTGAAGAGGAGGACGACGACCTCGAGCCCCATCCCGATTCCCCTTCCTCCTCCTCCAACAACAACAACAACAACAACGATAAACCGCCGCCTCCCGACTCTTTCTCCTCCTCCTCCTCTCCTCCTTCTTCCGCTGCCGCCGCCACCGCCGCTGCCGCTGCCGCTGCCGCTACCGCCGCCTCGCAGCCCCAGCGACGCTCTCGTGCCGCTTCCCACTCTCGCAGCATCTCGACCTCCTCGCTGGCCGGCTCCATCAACAGCCGCAAGAGCCGCCACGCCGAACCGGGCACCTCGGACGTCTTCGCCGAGCGATCGAGCCTCTCCTCGAGCCCCCACGCCAACTCCTTCCTGTCTCTCAAGGGTTCTCGATCGTCCTGGCTGTCCACTCGCCGGCCCTCCATCACCTCAGAGGCCTGGGTCGAGAATCTCGCCGAGGAGCAGCTTCCCGGTGTCGACGAAGACGAGCTCGAGCTCGAGCTCGAGACGCCGCGCACCCGCCACTCCGTCAACCAGGACACCTTTCCCATCTCCGAGACGCCCTCCCTTCCAACGAGGACCTCGTTCTCCGACATCGCCTCCAGACGACTCTCGGGAACGTCCCTCTATTCCCTGGCATCCGCCCGTGGCGTCATGAATCCCGACGCGGGGCTCTCCCAGCGCTCAGTCTCCAGCCTCATGCCGGCCCACAGGGGCTCCGCCCCGGCCCAGCCAGACGCCGCACTCTCCGGCGCTCCCGTCTCCACCTCCGCTGCCAACGGGACCCAGTCCCAGCCTCTTGATCTGGTCAAACGGAACCAGCGGTCGGACACCAACGTGCGCGCCGCTCAGCCTGATCGCTCTCGCAGCCGGGTTAAGCGGCGGCCAAGCGCAAGCGCAGGGGTCAGCAGCCAGAGTCCCAGTTGCGAGCGAGGCCCTCATCGGGAAAAGGAAGAAGGTAAAGAAGCCCTTGGAGCTCTCATGATCATCTGCCTGCTGCTGGGCGCAAATGGATAATGCTGATGCTGATGCTTGGATTCCCAGCGAAACCCGCGCCATTGGGTGTCATCGGCATCTGTGCCTTGGACGTCAAGGCCCGGAGCAAGCCAAGCCGAAACATTCTGAACCGCATGATCGCGAACCGCGAATTCGATGTCGTCGTCTTCGGTGACAAGACAATTTTGGACGAAGGTATGTACGGCCTCTTCACTGTCCATGGTATGAGCCGAGCACTGACAAAGATGTTTTGTGAAGAGGTTGAAAATTGGCCCATGTGGTATGTGAAACCCCCCCTTTCCCCTTTTTGACCCGAGGTGACTCGACGAAATTGTGTATGATGATCGTGTCACCCCAAGACCTTTGTAACGGGCCTTTCGACCTGCATCCTCCCATCATTACCATCATGGGGGTACTCGAGGACAAGCTGCTCATATTATCCTATCTAGTGATTATCTCATATCCTTCTACTCCGACGGTTTTCCTCTGGACAAGGCAGTCGCGTACATCAAGACGAGAAAACCCTTCTGTGTAAACGATGTACCCATGCAGCGCCTGCTCTGGGACAGGCGCGCATGCCTCCGCCTGTTGGACCAGATTCAAGTCCGCACTCCCAAGAGACTCGAGGTCACCCGAGATGGCGGCCCCAGTGTCCTGACCCCGGATATGGTCAAGTACATCAAGGAGGTCTCTGGGGTGTCTCTGGATGCCGTCGATCCCGAGGGGACACCCCCGCCGCAAAAGGTCGAGCTACTGGAGGATGGTGACGTCCTCTGCGTGGACGGTGCCATGCTCAGGAAGCCGTTTGTCGAGAAGCCCACCAGCGGCGAGGACCACAACATCATCATCTACTTTCCTCGAAGCACGGGAGGCGGTGCTCGGAAGCTGTTTCGCAAGGTCGGCAACAAGAGCTCCGACTTCATTGCCGATCTCACGACCCCGCGCGCCATAACAGAGCCTGATGGCAGCTACATCTACGAGTGCTTCATGGAAGTGGACAATGCCGAAGACGTCAAGGCATACACCGTCGGTCCCCAGTACTGCCACGCCGAGACTCGCAAGTCCCCCGTGGTCGATGGTATAGTCAGGAGGAACACACACGGCAAGGAACTACGATACGTCACCAGCTTGAGTGCCGACGAGCGAGAAGTGGCTCGCAAGATTTCCGGCTCCTTCGGACAGCGAGTGTGTGGATTTGACCTGCTCAGGGCCGGAGGCCGAAGCTACGTCATTGACGTCAACGGGTGGAGTTTCGTCAAAGACAACGAGGATTACTACGATCATTGCGCCAGGATCCTCAAAGACGTCTTCGTGAAGGAGAGACTCCGGCGAGGCGGCATCCCGCCGCCGGCCGCTTCTCCGGTCGCTTCCGACGTCGATCTAATCGTGCGGGCGGCGCAGGCCCTTAAGAACGGCGATCAACAATCACTCGCCGCCGCCGTACCTGCGCCTGCGAAGATGTCCATCTCGAGCGACACCCCGAACGGCGACGGATCCCTGACGGCCCCTAGCAACGGGGGCTCGCCCAACATGGAGAGCGTCACGACCTCTGTGCGCCGGAGCTCCTCGGCCAGCCCGTCGGTCACGCAGCCACTCCCTCCCCCGGAAATGGCCTTGCCACGTGCTGCGTCGACGGCGACCTCGGTGGTGGCATCGCCCATCCTTCCCACGTCAGGGGAGGAGGCCGCCACTCCGCAGCCGCAGCCGCCGCCTCCGCCCAAACACTCGTGGAAGCTCAAGGGAATGGTCTCCGTCATCCGCCATGCTGACAGAACGCCCAAGCAGAAGTACAAGTTCACGTTCCACACCGAGCCCTTCATATCTCTACTCAAAGGCCACCAGGAAGAAGTACTGCTGATAGGAGAGGCGGCGCTGGCGAGCGTCATCAATGCTGTAGATGTGGCCTTCGAGGCCGGCATCGAGGACCGAGCGAAGCTCAAGGCACTCCGAAACGTCCTGGTCAAGAAGGGAAGCTGGGCGGGTACCAAAGTCCAGATCAAACCCATGTTTCGCAAGAGGAAAGTCGAGGAGACTCCCATTGTCGACGACGTACCCGAATCGGCCCTCCCTTCTCAGTCCACATCACAGCCAGAGACGGAGGCGAACGAGGCGCAAGAGGATTGTGACGACGGCGATGACTTCAGGAGACACGCAAGGCGACAGGACTCGGTCTCGGAGGTGACCATGTCCAAGTTCACCGCGGCCGAAGAGTCGCTCGTGCTGGACAAGCTCCAACTCATCGTCAAGTGGGGGGGCGAGCCCACGCACTCGGCACGATACCAGTCCCAAGAGTTGGGAGAAAACATGCGGAACGAACTCATGCTGCTGAACAGGGACATCCTCGACGAGGTGCACGTGTACAGCAGCTCCGAGCGTCGCGTCACGGCCAGCGCCCAGATATGGACGCAGGCCTTCCTCGGTAAGAAGGAGTTGCCCGAGGACTTCATCGCCATCCGCAAGGACCTGCTGGACGATTCCAACGCCGCCAAGGACGAGACGGACAAGGTCAAGAAGAAGCTTAAGGGGCTCCTGCGTAAGGGCAATGAGCGACCGGCGCAGTTCACGTGGCCCGAGAACATGCCGGAGCCGTCCGAGGTCCAGACCAGGGTCGTGCAGCTCATGAACTTCCACCGCCGAGTGATGCAGTACAACTACGGGAAGCTCCACAGCGGTGCGGCCTCATCCCTCGGCGCAATCTCCAACCCGAGCACCGAGCAGCTCCACGGGGAATCTTCGAGCGCGTCCCTGTCGTCGGCCATCTCGTCGGCCATCGGTCAAGCCAACGCAGTGAACAGCATCCAGCCGAGATGGTGCTCCGGAGAGGACGCCGAGCTCTTCCGGGAGCGCTGGGAGAAGCTCTTTGCCGAGTTCTGCGACGGCGAAAAGGTCGACCCGAGCAAGATATCCGAGCTGTACGACACGATGAAGTTTGACGCCTTGCACAATCGACAGTTCCTCGAGTGGGTGTTCACGCCGCCGATGAGCATGCTCGAGGAATACGGCACCAAGGAGGGCAAGCCCAAGGAGTCCATGGACGACACGCGATCGTTGGACGACAAGATGGTGGAGGACGCCATGCACCGCGCGGCGTCGATGAAGAAGCTCTTCAGGAGACGATCGCTTCTCACCGGCCTGCGGCTCATGAACGACGAGGCGCCCCCGGAGCAGTACTTTAAGCTCTACAAAAGCACGAACAGCAGGGCGACCGTCACGGACCCGCGGAGCGAGCCGCTGCAGGAGCTCTACCGGCTGGCCAAGATCCTGTTTGATTTCATATGTCCGCAGGAGTACGGCATTTCAGACAATGAGAAGCTCGAGATCGGCCTCCTCACGTCGCTGCCCCTCCTCAAGGAGATCGTGCAGGACCTGGAAGAGATGCAGGCCTCCAACGACGCCAAGTGCTTCTTCTATTTCACCAAGGAGTCGCACATCTACACGCTCCTCAACTGCATCATCGAGGGCGGGATCGAGACGAAGATCAAGCGCAGCACGATCCCCGAGCTGGACTACCTCTCGCAGATCTGCTTCGAGCTGTACGAGTCCGAGGTCGCGGCGCCGGCCGAGGGCTGTCCGACCGATGAGCCCACGTTCACGTACAGCATCCGAATCACGATCTCGCCCGGATGCCACGTGTTCGATCCGCTGCACGTGCAGCTCGATAGCCGGCATTGCATCGGGTGTGCGCCGCGGCGAAGTCTCACGCCCCACGCGGACTGGCTGCAGGTGATTAAGACTCTGCGCGCGCGCTTCAATCAGTGAGTTGACGACCCTTTTTTTCTGCCCTTCTCTTTGAGTTTCGAAATGTCTCAAAAAAAAAAAAAAAAAGTCTCGACTAACGTGTGCTTCTTCCTCTCTTTTCTGTTCTGTGTGTGCTAGGGTCAAGCTGCCGAAGACGTTCCTTGCGGTCAACCTGTCGGACGCGTTTACGTTTGAGGAGCAGGAGAGGCTCGGGAGCGACTCGGAGTGCCTCGAGATGAAGTTCATCCCGAGTAACGTGTCCCCGCTGATCGGAGCGAAGGGCGGCGACGAGGATGCAGACACGGAGCAAGCCTTTGTGAGCGAGAGCGAGAAAGAAAGCGAGAAAGAAATCGAGAAGGAGTGCGAGAAGGAGAAGGAGGAGGAGGCGATGAAGACGGAGGAAGTGCAAGCCTGAGGACGGACAGTGGCGCGATCCCGCCGGGAGTTGTCGGCCATTCGGGACAATTGCTCGCGAAAACACCCGGCCTTGGCCTTGTCTGGCGAC
This sequence comes from Escovopsis weberi, assembly GCA_003055145.1. NCBI lineage: Eukaryota > Fungi > Ascomycota > Sordariomycetes > Hypocreales > Hypocreaceae > Escovopsis > Escovopsis weberi. The sequence goes on from NIGB01000004.1 coordinate 2,948,127, forward strand.
TGGTCATCACGTCACAGTGGGCTGGCTACCTCCGGTGCCCCCCCGCCCCTGGTGCCCCCTGGTGCCTCCTTGTGCTCGGCCGCGTTTCAAGTCGGTGGCAGCCACCATCCATGGCATGGCACAGACGCCGCGGTGCCATATCCGCCGCTCGTGAGTCAGAGGGGGCCCTGGGTCATGAGTCGATCATCGGGCAGCAAGACAGAAAGAGAGAGAGAGAGAGAGAGAGAGGCCCAATGTTGAAGAAGGGTCTCGGATTCCAAAACGTTGGGATCCGGGCTTGGTGGAAGGGGGGTTGGGGTTGATTGAGGCGGTGTCAGTCTCAGGCCGAGGAGGTTTTTTATTTTGTTGATGTAGTATCTGTATCCTTTTTGTCTTTGACGGCCTCGCGACGGATGGCGGTTTGGTTTAGAAAAATAGAGGAGTGGAGTCCGGAGTCAAGCACACGATATTGCACGAGTACACATATAGGTCGAGGTCGGGAGAGGCAGCAATGCCCCCCCTCCATCCACCCTTCAGGGGTAAGAGGAGCTCTGACCAGAGCACGGGCTCGAGGCGGGCACGAACACCAAGAGATAGAAGGGGGGGGAGGGGCAAGGGATTTGCTGTTTTGATCATGATACCAGCAAGATCCATCGCTTGGGGACAAGGCAGGCAGCAGCATTATCGCGGAAGAAGATGAACAAGATGGAGTACATGTACTCGGAATTCAGCGTCAACCTGCCAAAGCCCAGGCATCAATGAGAATCAACGTGCGCCTCACGCATCATCTCCCACGAGTAGTACCCCCTCTACTACTACTACTAACTCGTACGAGTACGTGTACCACAGGCTCCCGGCATCCATACCGATAAAGGGGGGGGAAGCAGTTTCCACCCCCTCCCCCGGATCCCAAGAAGGCCCTCCCCCCCCCTTCCCCCACCCTGGCGGCCTCGTTCGTGAATCACCCAAGCACATGCCGGGAAAAAAAAAGTCAGCCGCTTCGAATGCGGAGCGATGTGCGCAGGGCTGAAGGTGTGACGCGCCACGACGGCCCTCCTTTTGATGGTGGTATCTACATCCCTTGTCTTGATACCCTGTTCTGTATACCTTGTTCTCGACTCCTTGTTCTTGATACATACCTTGCTCTTGATACCCTGCTCTGAATTCCTTGCTGTGAATCCCTTGCTGGACTTGGGGACCCCTCTCCCCCCCCCCCCCGAGTGATCCTTCGTCCACTGCCTGAAGCAGCAAAGCCCCCCCCCCCCTTTTGGCCCCTGGCACGCGACAATCGCATCACGCACTCGAGAAGTCGCAGGCTGGTCTTTTCCACAACCCGGCCTTATTCCCTGGTCTTGCTGTCTTGTCTTTTCATGGATTATTCTTTTTTTGGTCTTGTTTCGTCCTCTTCTCTGACGTCTTCTAGGGCGAGAGTGGGAGAAGAGCACGTCGTATACCGTATCGTGCGGATGAGACGGGGTTTCGGCGCGACGAGACGAGACAGACGGGGCGTCCTTCCTCGAGGGACAGACATGGGCCTTGCCTTGCATTGAGCTGTTGATACCTGGGCAGGATTCCAAGGCGGCCAGGGGCCTGCGTTTTTTTTTTGGGGGGGGGGGAAGGGCAGGGTGATGGAGAGTGGCAGGATGCGCATCCGTTTGGCGCTTCGAGAGGCTCCGGGGCGAGACCGGTCAGGAGAAGCGAGGTGCGTGGCGTGCGGTGCCGTTGCGGGCGTCCCGTCTCAGGATGGGAGTTATCGCGGGAGGGACCTGCTCGCGCGTGTGTACGGGGCACCTGCGTACATACGGAGGGCGGCGTCGGGCAGCGGCGGAGAGATGATCCTGATCATGACCCTGATCCTTCGGGCCGCAACGGCTGAGGTGGTTGTGTTTGTACTCCGTATGACGCGAGTGTTCGTCGGGACTCGGGACTGCGCGGGCGATGCTCCGTGCTGCGCCGTGCGACGGAGACATGTGCTCGTACTACCTCTATTGCCTGTACTGGGTCACTACTGACCTCGAGCAGTACTCGCACGTAGGAGCACGGCGGGAGTGGAGGAGTGCGCGTGAGGGTCTGGCACCGGTTGCGTCATGGAAGGAAAGGAAAGGAAAGGGAAGGGAAATGAAGCGCCTTGACGAGGTGTGCGTACGGGGCCAAAGGCCACCTATGAGTGAGATGAGTCGTGCGAGGACCTGGATACCTGTGATACATTGATCAATGAATGGGGTGATTAAAGGAGGGGAGGGAAGAGGGGGGGGGGGGGGGGGGGAA
>NIGB01000004.1:2950462-2966001 GCA_003055145.1 Escovopsis weberi
CGGTCACTTCCTGAAACGGGGATGCGAGGGTACGTATAGATTATGTTGGTACAGGTAGTATTCAATATTGATGTCTCGAGGGCGGCGCTGATGATGAAGAGATGAGATGAGATGGAGATGAGACGAGACAAGACGAGACGAGACGAGACGAGACGAGACGAAATGCCGAGGGGGGATGTGCATTGCATTGCATGGCATGGCATGGCGTGGCGTGGCATTTGCATGGCTCATGTTCATGCAGACGAACTCAGGGGGGGATGTTGGGTTGTACTCCGTAGATCTCGGTGCAGATGGATGGATTCATATTGGTGTTGAGGACGGGAATGTGGCATCGATGAGATTGATGGGCACTTTGGCCGAGCGGTCTAAGGCGCCGTGTTCAGGTTCTTTGTTGGAATCCTTTCGCGGTCTAGAAATAGGCGTGGGTTCGAATCCCACAGGTGTCATTCATTTTTTTTCTTTTTCTTTTTCTTTTTCTTTTCTTCTTCTTTCTTCTTTTCCTTTTCTCCTGTCTTTCTTTCTTTCTTCTATTGTTCTGTCTCTCAGCCACTCTTCTTTCCGTCTTCCTCGTCTGTCTCACACCCGCCATCGCCGCCCCTGAGACCCGTGCCGTCTCGTGACGCCGCGTACTGTACGGAGCACGGAGCACGGAGCACGGAGAATAACTCAGAGTCAAGCCCTGTCTGTCATGTCATGTCATGTCTGTCTCGTCTGTCTCGTCTTTCTTTCTTTCTTTCTTTCTTTCTTCCTTTCCTTCTAGGGCCTCGGAGTAGTCCGAGATGTCTCTGCGGGAATGACTGAGACAAGGTGGAATGAGATGGGCGCGCGGCACCGCGATGCGTCCTCGGACCGGCGATTCAGACATGTCGTTTCGCTTCGTCCCAAGAATAGTGCTTTGATTACGGAGCATGGAGTATGGAGCAATACCATCAATGCTTCCCCTTCTCGACGTCTTCGGCGGTGGTGAGGCTCTAACGATGCTCGAGAAATATTCGCTCGAGAAATATTCGCTCCCATTTCGTAGTATCTGCAACCCTGCGCGTCCCGACGCCACGTCCTACGCCCTTCTCCTTTCCCGCCTCCAGGCCGGTTGTTCGGGGCGCGCTCGGGGTTCCAAGTGGCCGAGGGGAGGGGAGGGGATGTGCTCTCGGCCCCCGTCATTTCCCCTGGGGCGGCATCAAACAAAGCGTTGTGGTCTGGCCGTTTGATCTGCCTGTCGAGTCCTTACATACGGAGTACATCGGAACGCTTCATGTTCTTTTCATCATGATTTTGGTGTTGGTTTGTAGGTTGCTTGCAAACACCCGTTACTTGCATACCCTCGGATTCCGTTTACACGATCAGATACGGAGTACTCCGTACATATGTACGAGTACACAGTCCGCGATGCTCAATTCTCTACTGTACAACCGACGCCTAACCTGGACTCCGTCCCAACAGCCCGTCCCCAAGCTTCAAGGTGTAAACGCAGCTCGCGGCACAGACACGCGGACCCAGTTGGAATCGGGGACGGCACATGGCGAGTACAGGTACTTGGAGCTCTTCCAGGTGCCACTTGAGTGGTCCATCATGAGCTCCCTCATGGCAGAAACGGTCTATGTACTCCGTACTAGCAGGGTCGCACAGCGCTTCAGGGGTTACTGGACTCGTACTTGGCATCCACTGCAGGTACTAGTAGTACGAGTACATAATGTACCAGTGGCGGCCGTTCGTCGTGCTCCGTTTCCAGGCCTCTGGGCCCCGTTCCGCTCCCCCGGGCCCCCAACGACTACCCCGGCCCAGGTTGGGACCCGGCCCTGGGACCCGGCCTCTGCGCGCCGTGCTACGGAGGGCTAGCGGTTTTGTAATCTGCTGTGTCGGGACGACTCAGGCTGCCTTGATCGAGCACAACGACGTGCGTTTGCGAGCGTTCCTGACCTCTATGAGTACTACTCCGTACTCCGTACATGTAGTCCGTACGAGTACCGGTCATACTCGCACCTTCACGGAGTACCTCCTCGAATCCACTCGCTGAGGGCTCCTTCCATGAAGAGGGCCTTCCATGAAGTCAAAGTTCCCCGCAGGCCGTCAGCACGATGGCAGGGGGCTCCTCACCTCTTGCTCGAGCCAGGCCTCTCTCCACACACCCTCATGCCGCAGGTACGGACTCTGTACGGAGAGATACGGGAATGGAATGGATCAATCAATGGGTTGATGCCCCCGTACGGAGTACAGTGCGGGTACATGTACGGAGAGGTATAATGTATTCGTACCAGACATCTTGCCTCAGCGCCCCACCCGAACCCTTGCCCCGTCCAGCTCTCACTTTGCGGCCGTGCTGGACAGGCCCTGGAGTTGAATGGAATTGATTGATCAATTGATCGATCAATGGATGGGTCCAGCACGATGTCTTGCAAACCACCCAAAGGCCCTTTGCCGTTCGCTATTTGCTTTTCTCCTCTCACTCCGTACCAGGTTCATCTGCCATAGGTAAGTACTCCGTACGGAGTACTACTAACTCGTACCACCAGGGATCCATCCCATTGTGGCTCTCGCTCCACGAGCTGCCGTTCCACTCGTACCACAGCTGGTACCACCTTGGCAGCAGGCGCACCTCAACGGGTCCCGAGGAGTCTCGTAGTAGTACCGCACCTGCCGAGAGTTTAGCAGGAAGTTAGTACCGGCCCGAGCTCCTGCCGGGTTCAACGCATCATGCCTGGATGCTACCGAGTACTGCTGCTTGGCTCTTGCCTCGTCTCCGCGCTGGGGGGAACCGGCGTCAAGCGCAGTGGCCCGTACCTTCCATGTTCTCGGATCATAGAGATCAATTGATGGATGGATCTAATTCACTGCCGCTCGCTCCTGCCCTCGGCCTCGCCTCCATGCTCATATGTATAAATCTCCTCTCCGGAAGGCGCCATCGACACCTCCATCCCATCTTACCATCACATCAATTACTTGATACAAAGAAGGAGCCATCAGCCGCCAATCAGCCGTGATTCATCATCATCATCATCATCATCATCATCATCATCCTCGACTTCACTTCCTCAACCTCCTCAACCTCCTCGTCTCCTCAACCCCATCAACCTCATCAATCTATCTCCACGTCTCCACGTCTCCTCGTCTCCTCGTCTCCTCGTCTCCTCGTCTCCTCGTCTCCTCGTCTATCCACATCGTCATCTCGTCATCTCGTCATAAACATCGCCCTCCACATCGTCCGCCACCACCACCACCTTCTCCTCCTCCTCCACCTCTGACTCTCGCGGAATCCCTTGACTGAGCCAGGGCCAATTACCAGCTCGCCCCTCCTCGTCTTGATTCACATCACAGCTCTCGCTGCTGATCGTCCCTCAGCCTCAATCCACTCCTTCTCACCCCTGCTTCCGGGGCCATCACTGACACGGAAGACGGCTCACACCATCGCGACGCCGACGCCGCCGCCGCCGCCGCCCTCCTTCTGCATCTCCCCTCGCTCGCTCTTCTCTCCTTCTATAAAGAACCCGTTGCCCCCACGATCATCCTCCTCCTCCTCGGAATTGTCTCGACCAGCTCAGCTTCTTCCTTCCACGATCAACCGCAACCCCACCCTCAGACAGGCCATTCACTTCAGCCATCAGCATCTTCCGCCTCCAACACCCACCCGTTCAGGCATCTGCTCTACAGCCACCCGTCCATCACCACGGAAAAGTGATCCTTCAGATCCTTCAGGACCGGCATTCCCACAGCCCTTGCCCATCAACAGGCATCACCAATCGTCAATCATCAGCCATCACACCAACAAGGCAGGGACCTTCGACGGAACCAGGGACCCTCCAAAAGAGCACACACAGCCCCTCCCTTCAACCGTTGATCAAAGAACCGAGACCAATCAACACTACATCACAATGGCCAACTCCTGCAACCACGAGTTCACCGTCATCAAGTCCGACAACACCCTCATCCAATGGGTCTGTCAGCTCTGTCGCTCTGGACCCAACTGCATGATCTATGAGTGCACCTACTGCAAACTCCACCTCTGCCGCTCCTGTTCTCAATCGGTCTAGGCGACCGGTATCTAAAAGAGGGTCATGCTCCACGGGACTTCAGCCCGCGATGGATCATTCCCCTGGTGGGGAGTCCATTGTCTGGCCAATCTTCTCGCTCCTTCGGCAGGCCTTCTTGAGAAGGGGAATCGTCCGATCGACCTCAAGCAACTGCAATGACAACAACAAAGAAAAAAAGACACAAAAAAAAATCTGCTCTCAATGTCTACTAAGCGTCTCTTGATGCCCGCCACCTCCCCGCGCTTGACTCACGACTTCATGCGTCTCATTGGTTACGTTGCATGCGCGACATCTGGCAACGTTCTCCCTCCTCGACCTCTTCTTCTCCCCCCCCTCCCCTCTCTTTTGACCCCGGACGGATTCATGCTCAGGGCTGCCTGTTCACCACGATGGCATGCCTTGGAACGGCTGCAGTTCAGGGGTTCCCGGAGTGGCATCACCCGCATTTGCTGCACTCGAGGACCCAGCAGCTGTGCAATTCGAGAACTTACTCGCACACTCCCCCCCTTTTTTTGTTCACCCCACCTACTTTTCTCCTTTCGCTGTTTCGCTGTCCGAACCCCGTCTCTTTTTACCTCCGACGCTCTTTTCAGCCTGTTGATTTCTTGCTTGATGCATCACTGCGCTGCACGTACCACGTGGGTTGGCTCCATGCAACAGGGGTTGTTTTGGGCGAGCTGCATCGACAACCCTACGGGGGGGGACCTAACACCACTCCCCCCCTGGTCTCGCCCCCCTTCTGCCTCGTCAGCCATCATCGCATCGCTCGCTGACAGCGGGGGCTTGTTGTGTGTGGTGGGAGATTGAGGTATCCCTCTCGCGACAACTTCCCTTTCCCTCTTCTCTCGCATCGCGCATGCTTTTCTTTCTTTTTTTTTCCCTTGCTTTTTTGATTCCCCTGCCCTCCTCTATTTCGATCTTTTTTTCTTGGCGCAGCGATTTGACCACGCACGGCCTGAGCGGACGTGCGCGCAAGATATATTGCATGACCTGGAAAAGGCGCTGGCGATGGCAAAAGCAACAACGACCTTTCAGACCTCCAAGGAGAAAAGGAGGGCGAGCAACACTGCAGGAAAGCTCGACGGTCTCACGTTGCTTCACCCCTGGCGAGACAAGAAACGGGAACGGACATGGAAGCAAAGGCAGACCAAGCGATGGCCGGATGGCATTGTGCTAGGGACTCGGGACTCGCACTCTTTCTTCATGCACGAAAGCAGCTTTCTGGGGCACATCTGGGGTCTGGGCCGTCTCCGGCGAGCAAGACGAGCAACAGTGGGGTCCGGTCGTTTCCCCCCCGACTGCAGTCCGTTTGGTCACGGTGGACCTTGCCGCCAAGACTCTCATTTTTTTCCCTTGTCGGAAAGCCGGGGATGTCTCTGCCTTTCTCGGGATACCGAGGCGGATGAAACCCTCGGACCAGAGTCGAGCGCATTGGGCTTGGCAAACTTCTGGAATGTTCCTCATGGAAATCAAACACGTCCACGGGGTTTGGCCGAGATACGCCTTGTGAGGCACTTTCTTTTTCTTTTGCCTCATTTCTCCTGCCTCGGCACTGAAAGGTGGCTTGGTTTGAGGGAGAGACACCACGCTGTGCCGGCATTTCGAATTCCTGGTTTTCTTTTTCTCTTCTTTTCCCTCTATCTTTTCTTTTCTTTTCTTTTCTTTTCTTCTTTTACCCTTTTTTCTGGTCTCCTCCTCTTCTCTCCCCTTAATTCTCGATCCTGTTTATTTCCTTTTTTTTTCTTTTTCTTTCTCTGATTTCGTTTGGCGATATTTCCAAGGGAGGCGGAATGGGCTGGCGGGCTTGGATCTGGAAGGCTTTCCTCTGGATCTTGGATGGCCATTTTCTCTTACAAATAGACCGGCGTTGATAGAGGACCAGGGGGCGGGAGGTTTTAGATGCTTTGAGCAATGGTGCACCAAACGGAGGAGGGCGAGGGTTCTGGATGGGAAAAGCAGACGAAAGATGGCTTTTGGCCTGACATTTTCGGGAGCTGGAGTTTGGCTAGACTTGATTTGTTTCTACCCCTGATTTCCGTAATAGATCAATCAATCAATCAATCAATCAATCAATGCTGGTGACACCGTCTGCCTGGCTTGTATCCAAACTATTGATTGTTCTACAGTCTACTCGGCACATACGGGTACGGAGTAAGGAGTACTCGTACGGGAGGGATGAGGGCGAGTGGATTCATGCAGCAGTCTCGAGATGCCGGGACATCCATGAATCTACGAGTACGAGTAGCTGTCCTGCATCGCGGAGCCGACACATCCCGGTGCCGGCATGCCGGCATTCCTACAGGCATACGGAGTACCCCGTACTGGTATCCGGTCTCAGAGCTTGTGAGAGGGGCTCGAGCTCCAGGTCAGGTCCAGCTCCAGGTCCATGTCCAGGTCCAGGTCCAGCCTCAAGGTCCAGCCTCAAGGTCCAGCCTCAAGGTCCAGCCCCAAGGTCGAAGCTCAAGGTCGAAGCTCAAGGTCGAATGCGCATGCGGGGCAAGCTCAGCGGCGCATCTATCGGGGTGAGCCGGAGACGGGGCTGACGGTGTCCAGAGTGCTTATGCTCGTGCGTATGCCCCGTACTCGTATGTGAGGGAGCTGGATCTGGATGGCTGTGGGTGGATTGGTGGGTCTGGAAGTGCCGATGCATCGATGTGCTGGAGCATGTGCTGGAGCATGTGCTGGAGCATGTGCTGGAGCATGAGGCTGAGAGGTGGACTGCATGCGCGTGCGTGTGCGTCCTGTACCTGTATGAAAATGGGTATGTATGGTATGGTATGGTATGGTATGGTATGGATACTGAGGATGGGCCGGTACTCCGTATCTGCTGGTGAGATCTGGATGGACCTGGCAGGACCTGGATGGGGAATGGATTGCCGTATTGAACGGGAGGTGCAGGCGGGGTGGATGGGGACGGTGGGTTGTTTGGGCCCCCAGGGTGAGCTGAGGTGTGGGAATGGAGGCTGAGGCCGAGGCCGAGGCCGATGCGGTGGCGGTGGATTGGATATTGGGAGGTCACGGTCACGGCGGATGCTCGAGTTGGAGAGGAAGAGGAAGAGGAAGAGGAAGAGGAAGAGGAAGGGGGTATTTGGCTACCGGGTTGAGTGGATAGTTGAATATCTACTGTTGATGCATATTATGGGTATAACGATATAGGATATGAAGATGCCGGATATGTGCATCAGGGCTTTGCCATGAGGCTTCATGCGTACGGAGTAATGATTATGGATGGATCGCCCAAGAACCCACCGATGGAGAGACGATCGACAAACCCACCGAAGGAGAGACGATCGACGATACTCGTACCGTCAGCAGCGGCGATGCACGACAGCGCCACCTCCAAAATAGGCCGTGGGGAACATATACATATTTCGAGCCAGCTCAACAGACCATGGCGACCAGCTTCCACAGTCGATTTGCTGATATTCCCATTCTGTGTGATCGATACTCGTACAGGCACGAGCATCTGATTCAGCCCGTCAGCGGAAGCGTCTACCTGTAGCTTTGACGCACCCGAGGAGGCCCCTGCGTGGCCCGCCTCTCCAATGATCAATGGCTCGACAATGATCAGCAGAGCGCCGTCCGGGCTAGGACGAAAGAGGTGGAACATGCCTTTTGTGGGCTCTGCAGATGTTGCTATCGATTGGTAGGCATTGCTTGATTGATTGATTGATTGACGTACGAGTATTCGCGTTGTTGCATCGAACGAGGCCCGAAATTTTCAAAGAGGCGCTCTTCTTCCTTGACTCGCGGGGGCTTCTTCTTCTTCCTCTTCTTTTGTCTTTTTCTTTTCTTTTCCTTCTTTTCTTTCCCTCTTCCGCGTCTCACTTGTCCTGCTCGCTTGTCTTTCCATTTCCATCTTTTGCCGTCTCCCACGTTGGCGAGCGTATGGTGTGTGTGTGTGTCGCCTTCAAAGGCCCTCCCAGAGTTGTCGCATCCAGCATCGTCATCGTCGTCGTCGTCATCAGCGGGCTCTTTTTTTTTTTTTTTTTTTTTTTTTTCTTGTTGGGTCCTCTCCTTTGCTTTTTATATCGCTCAGCGTTCTATTTTGGTGTGAGAGAGGACTGGACCCGGCATCACATGTGCTTCTAGCGCCCATCCATACCTGAATGAACCATCCACCAGCACGCGCAGCCGCATCGAGACAACAATAGCCGCATGCTCGTGCCTCTTCTCTTCTTCTTCTTCTTCTTCTTCTTCTTCTTCGTCTTTCCGTCGCAAAAATCGGGTGGCCGTCTCGTCTCGTCTTTGCCATAAATATATCTAGGACGGGTCGCTCCACCTCGCACACTGTATCCAGTCGAGAGAAGCGGGCCGTGTGCATGGCGATATCTTGATATATCCTTGAGACCGAGGGAACCAAAGAGAGAGAGAGAGAGAGAGAGAGAAAAGGAAAGGAAAAACGCCGTTGTGAATAAATAGATGTTTCCGCTATGCGCGATACTGGGCACTTCGTCGGTGGCGTGAGGGTCTTGGATCTCGCAAAGTGTGCTTCTGCGTCTGCCGTGGATGGCGTCAGTCTTGTCCAGGGTCTGAGGACGACTGCTGGTAAGCTTGATCCCTCTTTGCCTTTTTTCCTTCTTTCCTTTCCTTTTCTTGCCCTCGACAGGGTGGCTTTGTTGCCCGCCATCTCGGAGAATTATGTTTGGCGTCGTGCCCAAACGCTCGACATCGCGCTGACCCCGGAGAGCAGCATTCTTCACCTTCCTCAGAGCGAATCTCACCCTCAGCACATCCGCCTTGTCGCCGAATCCCTCGACGCCCATCATCCTCGATCCGTGGGACCCGGACGCCCTGGACCAACTGTCGCAACTCTCGATCCCCTCCTTGCCAGGCCAGGGCCAGGGCCTGAGCCCAAGCCCAAGCCAAAGACCACACTCGAGCTGCCCTTCGTCACCTGCCACTACCGTCACCACCACCACCTCCACATCCACACCCGTCACCTTCAAAAACGACGCCGACGCCGACGCCGCCGCCGCCACCGCCAGCCGCCGACGACCCCGCCAGGATGGCCGCAGCCTCCACCGCGCAAACGCATTCGCAACCGCCAGCGACAGCGACAGCGGCACCGAGCTGGTCCTCGAGCCCCTCACGTCCCAGGACGACAGAGCCGCCGGCCTAGCCCTCGTCGCCGCATCCATCGCCCAGATGGACCAGCGCGCCGCCGCCGCCCTCGCCCTGCACCCCGCCTGCCTCGCCGTCCTCGCGACCTGCTGGGCCGCCGCGTACCGCTTCTGGGCCCTGCGCTCACCCCCCGCCACCGCCGGCCCCCACGAGTTCGCGCTCCTCATGCTCCTCCTCTGCACCGCCGCGGCGACCTACCTCACCGCCATCCGCCACTTCACCAGTGCCTACACCGAGCTCGCCGAGGCCGCGCGCCGCTCGTGGCTCCGCCCAGACGACATCCTCCTCGGCGCCCGCCGCGCCGGCTCCCTCGTCGGCGTCCTCGTCCTCCGCCTCGAGCCCCGTGGCTCCGGGTCCACCTCCTCCTCTTCCTCTTCTCCCCTCTTCTCCTCATCCTCCCTGTGCACCACCACCGCCAGCAAGAAGAGGTCCGCGCGCGCCCCCAGCCTGCGCGGCGGCAAGGGCGTCGTCCGCGCCTGGACGACCCGCCTCGGACACAGGGGCGGCGGCGTCGGCAGGGCCCTGCTCGACGCGGCGGTGCGCGCGACAAAGGACCGCTGCGGGCGCGACGCGCAGGTCGGGTTCGCGCGGGAGCACGCCAACAGCGCCATGGTCCTGCCGGGCATGTTCAACCGCTGCTTCCGGCGGGACGAGATGCGCGCGGCGCGGGCGCTGGAGGAGTCGCTGGGCCAGTGGGGCGCCAGGCGGCCGAGCAGGCCCAAGAAGAGGAGGAGGTGAAGGCGCTCTTTGGATGGATGGATGTGGGTTGTCGGGATTTCCCGACCGTTTTTGCTTCAAGATACCCCCTTTTTGTTTATCATTAGAACATCATATAGATCCATCGCTGGAGGAAACAAGGGTATGACTTGGATTCTGAACATCGTCTGCGCATCCCCTTTCCGAGACAATCAGCATAGAGCATCATGAGTGAATGAGTGAATGAGTGAATGAGTGAATGAGTGAATGAATGAATGAAAGGTGCGCAGATAGAGAGAGTCGAGCCGGCGATGTTGACAAGTTGAGGTCACCAGCTGTGGGAGGAGGAGGACGTGATGGGCACGTCGTTGATTCTGGCACGTGCTATCTCACGTGACTTGGTCACCCAGAAGATAGCACTGCGCGCTGCACTCAATCAATCAATGCCTCCATGCATTGATCTCAGTCTTCATTCACTCAGTCCAATTTCCCATCCATCTTGATTCTTTCGAAGCTCGAGCTATTAATCCATCTATTCCTGGTCTTTGTGCGATTACGATTACGATCTCGACTCAATTCATTTTGAGCACGGCCCAGAAATTCTGTCCCCTCTCTGCCATCCTTTGTTGCGTCTTTGTTCCGTCTCACGGCGCGCAACTTTCAAGTGTCTCTGCTGCAGCATCTCCGGGCATCCTTGTCGCGGGCGCATCCGTGAGAAGAACCCTTACTATCGATACATTGATCAATCAAACCCAGAAGGGAACTCAATTCTTTCTTGAGTAATTGGGCAATTCGCTCACCCCGGCGCAGAGCCCGCAGAGCACGACTGGCCACCACCACAAGCGTCTGGTCGCAGGATACACATCAATCCCAGGCGCAGTACGGGACCTCGCCGTGTTTGAACACCACCTCCCGGACGAGGGGCGAGCAAGGCAGAATCATCAAAGGGACCAGTCGTCGCGCAGGATGGCTCCACCGTCCTCGTACAGAGGCGGCCCGTCGAAGAAGGGGACGGCGAAGCCCGTGGTCGCAGGAGGCAAGGCGAGGTTCGCGGGCAAGACGGTGATGGGGGGCAAGATGGGCGCGAAGCGGCACCGGTGAGTTGCTTCCCCCCGGGACTGCAGATCGGATCAATGGGATGGGACGAAAGGGGCGATGGACGCGGGCGTGGGATCGGACGGGCGACGGCTGACTGCTCGGGCGTAGAAAGGTGTTACGGGACAGCATCCGGGGGATAAGTAAGTCTCTTCCCTCCCCTTTGTCCAGAAAGCATCTTCGAGATGGGGCGCCCTCGCGGTCCAACGATGCCGTGGTGTTCCGAGGCCTTGAACTTGCCGTGCTGACAGTGTCGCAGCCAAGCCTGATATCCGGTACGCCCGCGACGAGCGACGCGCCGCGCTGCTGCGCTGCGGCGTCGCCTGCTGCCGGAGACGTTGAGCGCGAACGTGAACGTGAGCGTGAGCGTGAGCGTTGCTAACGAGTGCCACCAGACGCCTGGCCCGCCGCGGGGGGGTCAAGCGCATCTCCGCCATGATCTACGACGAGACGCGCCTCGCGCTCCGCAGCTACATGGAGAAGGTGAGCATCTCCATCCATGCGCCCACCTCGCGCGGGGTACCCCCCCGGCGCCAAAGCGCCGTCTGCGGAACCGCTTCCATAGTATCAGCGCTGACCGTGCCTTGACTCCGCAGGTCCTCGACAGAGCCATCATCTACGTCGAGCACCGCCAGGCCAAGACCGTCACGGTGAATGATGTAAGGACCCTCGACCCTTTGGCCCTCGGCCCTCGCCCTTTCGCGTCGCACAGGGATGCGTGTTGTCTGATGTGAGATTCGCAGATCCTCTACAGCCTGCGGGCAATGGGCCGCACGCTCTACGGCTTCGACCCGGACAGCTGGAGCGGCTCGGACAATAGGCGGCGCCAGGTCGCCGCGCCGAGCTCGTCCGCCCGGCCGCACCGCGCCGACAGGATCAGGATCTAGTCGTGATAGTCGTGATCCAGCACGGGTTTCGAGACGAGGTCCAGCTCGAAGACTGCTGGATGCGGCGGTGGCGCTGGAAGCGACGGGGTCTACGGAGCTAAGCTGTATGTGTCTTGCGAATTATTCGTCTTGTTTTCTTTTGCATCGGAATGGGGCAGCGGTTGGATGGCTTGTTTTGGCCTTGTTGGTTTGCTATCTTCGATGTCCGGCCAGAGCCGATATCATTCCCTCTCCTGCGTCGTCACCACGTCTACAGTCCTGACGATGTCTCTGTGCATTTGTTGTGATTCTTTTTTTTTTTTTCGGCTCTCGCTGGAATTAACCCCTATTCGTGTTTCATACATAATCAGTGCCTCGAAAAACTCCACAGCATCAGGTGAATCAATGCTAGGCCGCAGACAATCAGCCGCAAGACTTACAAAGCGCATGCTGGCAACTGTTTTTGGCCCAGACATCAATTGATTCACTTCCATGAACCCGATCCGATCGGATGCCGGCGATCCCTCACGAGCCCCAAGCAGCCAACGCGTTCGCCGTCTCAGCGCCGCGCAGCCTCCCTCCAATCGATAGGTCCACGTCTCCGTATCATTGCTAGATCCATCAATGCTTTCCAAGCTCGCGATAGAAGCTCCAGCTCCAGCTCCATCTTATCAAGCCCCTGATGTGCCTCGGCATCTATGACGGGCACGACATCAGCAACATCCGGTCACCATGGACTGGCAGAGACCCCCTGGTTTCTCACACGTCCTCGCACACAGAGTCGCACACACAATCATGCTCACAGTCACTCACGAGCCGTCGAGTCTGCGTTCGGTCATAATCGATCACACTTTTTTTGCATTCCAAGCCCGCCATCCCTCCCTGACTTTTTTAACCCTAGTACTCCAAAAGAATGAAAATGACATCAAGCAGCGGGAACAAAAAGAAGAAGAAGGGGGGGGGGGGGAAAGAGAAGAAAAGACAGGCAAGAAGAAAACAAAGAACAACATAACTATGACCACTCTCCGCGAGGAAAGGCAAAATATGGATCAATCCCTGACGTTGAGTCTCAGCACTGGATAGGTACCCGTCTAAGGTTCAATGAGCTCGAGGGGTATCTATACGATGAATGCGGGCCATTCAACGAGAAATCCCAAACACCGCCGTTACCTGGAGAGAGAAAGGGAAAAAAAGAAAAAGAAACAAAACATGAACATCAACGTGAAAAGGAAATAAAAAAACGTGTGAATGAAGAACCACCTCCGATATTCTTGAATCCGCCCTGCCAGCCTTGACCGTGTCCCTTTGAAGGTTTTCTTCTTCTCTTCCTTCCCCTTTTTTTTGGCTGCTTCCGAGCCTTTCACTTACCCTTTGTCATCGTGCCTTCACATTAAAGTTCATCCCGTATCCTTTTGTATTGAGGTTGTAGAAGAGTTGTGAGAGGGGAAGAGGGTAAAAAAAAAAAGGAAAAGGGGTGTCAGAGGGAGCGGGAGAGAGGGTGACGGCAGAGGACCAGCGGTCATGAATGGCATGATGAAAGGACTTGAGACAATCGTGGCCAGCGCATCCATCCTGCAAGATCGTTTGCCCTGTTCCTCCATCCTTTCGCCCCATTCCTGAGAAAAAAATGTTTTTTTTTTTCACATATGTGGTTTTTTTTTTCATTTTCTGGTATTGTGGATGTCGTCCATGCGTCGAGAGTCATTTGAGTGAGGGGAGGGGAGATTGATGATGTGAAGGAATAAGTTGATAACCTGGCTTGCTGCTCCGAAGTCTCTCCAGAGGTCTTCAAACAAGCTTTGACCGCAGAGACGCATGGAATCGGTAGGATCGCAAGCTGCGCCGCGCCGCCTTGGCCGCCTTGGCCGCTCCGGTCGGTACTGCACGTTCCTACTCGACAGCAATCTGCGCAGCGAGCGCCTCCTCGTCTGTCGGCTCCGCGAGCGCCTCGGCATCGGCGGCCTCGGTGGCCTCAGCGGCAGGCGCGACGGCCTCCTCCTGAGGCGCGTGCAGGGCCGCGCCCGTCTCGGCCTCGACCTCGACAGCGTGGACGTCTGGCTTGATGGGGGCAGCCGAGGCCGCAGCAGCAGCAGCGGCGGCGGCGGCGGCGGCGGTGGTGGTGGTGGCGGCGGCCTCGCCGGTCTCCTCGTCGGTGCGGGTCTTCTTGGCGTGCCTGTCGGACTCGAGGTCCTCGAGGGCCTCCTTGGCGGCCTTGAACTCGAGCTCGAGCTCGTCAAGCCGGCGCTTGAGGTTGTTCTCCCTGCGGTGGCTGTCCTCGAGCTGGGCGCGCAGCTGGCCCTCGGACTCGCGGCTCGCGTCGAGGAGGGTGCGCAGCTGGGTCTGCTCCACGCCGGCGACTTCCTGGCCGCGGCGGGCGGCGGCCTCCTGCTGCTCGAGCTGGCTGAGGCGGCCGCGGAAGAGCTCGTTGATGACCTCGAGCTCGCTGACGCGCGTCTTGAGGCTCGAGTTGTGGGCTATGAGCTGCTCGTGTGTCTGGGGCGCGTCGAGGCCGCGGTCGCCGTTCATGGGGGACACGGCGCGCCCGTCGCTGCTGAAGCCGACACCGGTCTGGTAGGGGTCGTCGACGATGAAGGAGGGCATCGAGTGGTTGTACATGGAGGGCGTGCCGGTGCGGGAGATGGGGGAGTCGGAGCCGTCCATGGCGCCGTTGGCCTTTTGTGAGGAGCGTCGGATGGCCTGGGCGGCGGTGCTCTCGGCGCATGAAGGGTCGAGGGGGAAGCCATGAGTCTGGTGGTGGTGGTGCTGCTGCTGGTGTTGCTGGTGCTGCTGGTGCTGCTGGTGTTGCTGCTGCTGCTGGTGTTGTTGCTGCTGCTGCTGCTGGTGTTGTTGTTGTTGCTGCTGCTGGTTTTGCTGTTGCTATCACGGCGAGGCGCATCAGTATCAGCGTCTGTTTGTCTCCTTGTCTTTATTTTTTCTTTCTTTGTTCCGGCCTTTCCAAGCCCTTCCCTCGCCAGCGGTCCGGGTGGCGAGGTCCATGGACGCGGAGGCGAGAGGGCGCGCAACGACGACGACGTCGACGACAACAACAACAACAACAACAACAACATACCTTCTTCTTGCTGTTGGGCGCAAGATCCGGGCGCATGGTCTTGACGCGATTGCGGCTCTTGATGACATCGGTCTTGAGGGAGATGGGACGGGGCCTCCCGTGCAGCTTGAGGAAGAGGCCGCAGGCGTTGCAGAGGACGGAGCCGTACTCGTCGCGGCGCCACAGCGGCGTCGTCGACGTGCCGCAATTCTGGCAGGTGGGCTGCGATATTCCGTTAGATGCCATCATGATGCCGGCTCGGACAAAAAGGAAAGGTCGTAAAGTAGTAGGTAGTCGATCGATCGGCGGGAGCGATTATGGAAGCGATTAT
Source organism: Escovopsis weberi (assembly GCA_003055145.1). Lineage (NCBI taxonomy): Eukaryota > Fungi > Ascomycota > Sordariomycetes > Hypocreales > Hypocreaceae > Escovopsis > Escovopsis weberi. The sequence goes on from NIGB01000004.1 coordinate 2,965,649, forward strand.
GGGGAGCGATTAGGGGAGCGATATGGGATAGTAGTAGATTGATTGGGATTGATTGATTGATTGATTGATTGATTGATTGATTGATCGATATGGGGATGGAGCGAGCCGATTGATGATAGATATAATAGATTATATTTATCGTGGCTCTTCGATAAGGATGACGCGAAGCAGATGGGAAAAAAAGGGCATGGAAGGAACTTGATGAATATGGGAGGGAAAGAAGAAAAAAAAAAAAGAACAGCATAAAAAGGGCAGCCAGTTGCTAGAAGCACCTGCACTTAGTAGGGTTGATGGGTTGAAGAGGGAATAGAAGGGAAAAAAAAAAAAAAAAAAAAAAAAAAAAAAAAAAAAAA
>NIGB01000004.1:2966013-2984700 GCA_003055145.1 Escovopsis weberi
AAAAAAAAAAAAAAAAAAAAAAAAAAAAAAAAAAAAGCTTGCCCCCCCCCCCTCCTCCTTCTGGCAAGAAGTTCGCCATCGTTGCTTCTCGCTTTACCAGTAATCAATGCCTTGCGGGAAGAACTGAACTTCCACTTGAGAAGAACCTTGTACTCCGTAGACGCCGATAGCAGCAGCACGATAAGGCGAGATGCTTGATAAGCGATAACACGCCGCGCGCAGGGCGGGCGCCACCCGGAAGCGGACTAGCGGCATTGGCTCCTCGCGATAAGACACGTGATCGCCAGAGATAAGGTCGCTGGACCCGCCGCAAGACTCACGCGGGTTCAAATTGCCATGATCCATCATGATCTTTGCATGATGGAGGTATTGATCCATCAACAACAGACGGACAGTGGCTGTCGTGGAAAAAGAGACTCGAAAGGAGGAGGAAGACGAGATTCGAAAAGCAAAGCAGCATGTGGAGGGGGTATCGCAATTGCGGCCGCCAATGGAAGGGGTGGGACGAATGGATTTGACGGGCTCGGAATCAGTGCAATGGATGGATGGATGGATGGATGGATGGATCATTTCATCTGCACTCACCATGTTGCCGCCGTGGCCCCCGCTAGTCGCTGCCGGCGAAACACCATAGATCTGAGGTTGCGGGAAGGTGGCTGGTCTAGGTCAAGGTCAAAAGAGTCAGCACGGGAGCCACCGCGATCGAACCCGATCTCCAAATGGCTGGCCGACAACCTTGGGGCCATGGCCTGCGCATTCCTCCAGCCTGTCCATGTCCAATTTGTATCCGCCTCGGGTCTGCTTAGTTAGGTACGGAGAGGTACGGAGTAGGCTCCATCCCCCAGCCCCTTTCCATCCCCCCCAACTTGTTTTTCAAGAGAGGGTATTTGCACACCTTTGTTGGAATTGCTGTTGCTGTGGTTGTTGCTGCTGCTGGTGCTGGTGCTCTTGCTGGTGCTGGTGCTCTTGCTGGTGCTGGTGCTCTTGCTGGTGCTGGTGCTCTTGCTGGTGCTGGTGCTCTTGCTGCTGGTGCTGGTGCTGGTGCTGGTGCTGTTGCTGTGCAGAGTCGGCCGCGAGGTTGCAGGCCGCAAGGGAGGATATGCCGGGGAGTTGCTGCAACGAGGCAGAGGCAGATGTCGAGGCCGAGCTCGGTCGCGATATCGGGTCCATCGTCGGGGAGTGAAACACCTGAGCCGGCTCCTCCATCTTGCTCCGAGTCCCTCCCTACGGAGATTTGCGTTGCAGGACCTGCCTCTGCAGACTATGTCGGTATGCACTCGTAGCTCGTCGACGGGGGGGAGCGCGCAGAGCGGCGCCTTCTATCGAAGCGCAGTGAGGCGGCGCCGACGACGGCCGGGACTGGCTGTCGATCTCGACTGGGATTTGTTGCTGTTCACGGGCAGTGTTGTCGCGAGTCCGTTATCGTTGATTTATTGATTGATTGATCACTGATGGACTGTTACTTATCGATCGTCGTTTGTTATCGTCGTCGAAATGTTCGGTATCGATTTGCGAAGGGACCTGGAAAAGAAAAAGAAGGACTGGAGGAGTCTGGAGCAAGACAAAGAGGGAACCGCGGACGCAGGAAAAAAAAAAAAAAAAAAAAAAAAAAAAAAAACACAGGGATGCCAATCCGTGCGAGGATCGACTTTTCGATCGGATCCAGCCCGTAACGAGTGGCGCCTGCACAGGGATCACAATGCCTGTGGAGAAGAACAGGGTGGAAGCGAGCGAGTGGAAGAGAATGGCAACAGCCTCGGATATCGAATGATGAATCCATTGGCCCTGATGACTGGATCATGCTATCAATACAATCAATCCATTGATATCATTGTATTCCGAGTCATAATTCTGTTTCAATACAGCCGGATCCTCGCATGATTCAAATCGCAGACTCGCGTGAGAATGGACTGGAGACCTGGCAGTAGGAGTACGGAGTACATTGAGCATGGGTAGAGCCTGAGTGAAATATGCGCGGCCAGAAACAAGCAGTGCAGGTATCGTGAAGATTTTAGCACCCGGCAAACGGACCACTAATTTGATGTAGACGGGTGCCAAAATGGATGATCGCAGCACAATGCACAGAGTACGGAGTTCGGAGTACTATGTAGGGTAGGTTGCTGGCAGCCAATTCTCAGCCACATGACATATGTAACCCGTCGTGCTGCTCGCACGGTACCTACTTATGTACCCAATCATGATCCAAGGCATCTCTGTCGTGGCTTGACACTGAAGCACCAGCCACACTCTGCTGGGACACGCAGATGGAAGTGGAAGTTCAAGTTCAAGTTTGATCGACTCGAGTCCCGATGCAACGCCGAGAGCTTCGTCTGCCGCTCGAGTCGACGACCATCCTATCATGAGCTGTTGCTGTACGGAGTACGGAGTACTCCTCAAGTGTAAACACTGCCCTGCTGATGTTCCACCAACGGTTCGTCCAGTGATCGACACGCTACCCGTATAGACAGACGGATCCGGTGCTGCTACCTCGACTAGCCTCTGTGCCGGATGCCTATACTACTCGTATCCACCCTTGTCCCAGCGGTCTGTGGATTCCATCCATCCATCCATCAATCCATCCATACCTGCTACGGCTGCTACTACTACCACTGCCGAGAGAGTGACGAAAACACGGGCAGTTTGGAGACTCCAACAACATCCATCCATCCTTGATCAATCAATCCTGGATCCGCTGGTCCCTCTCGGCTCTTTTTCTCCATCCCTCAATTCGTCCTCACGAGCCACCCGCTGTCATCGCAAATCCGCCCTTGTCGCCTCACATCAGAGCCTCCTCTCGACATCATGTTCAGGTGGGCGCAGAAGACGTATGCCTCCCCCGCTTCCCTCTCTCTTTCTCTCTCTCTCTCTCCATCGACACCCTTCTGCTCTCTTTGTCGTCGTCGTCGTCGTCATCGTCATCGTCGTCGTCGTCGAGTCTCCTCTCTCTTCCTCTCTCTTCCTCTCTCTTCCTCTCTCTTCCTCTCTCTTCCTCCTCTTCCTCCTCTTGCTCCTCTTCCTCTTCATCAAGTCGCTGACACCCTGCAGCCTGGCCGATGTCGCCGGCACCGCCGAGCCCGAATACGGCTCCTCGGCCATCAAGCCCGTCGGCGACGAGGCCAAGGAAACTAAGACTCCCTACACGGAGCTGACCAGAGACGACCTCAAATGGCTCAAGCCAGACTACACCTGCGTCGAGACCAATACCTTCTACTTCTTCACCAAAGAGGGTCGTGTTGCCCTAGCCCAGGTGATCTGTAGTAACGTCGCGTATGGATCACCATCACCATCTCCATCACCATCACCATCACCACCAACCTCATGAGACGCTTGATGCTGGGTGCAGAGATCCTCGACAAGAGGTCGCGTGCCATCGGGGACGACGACGAGAGGGACGAGAAACAAGATCGGCGGGGCAAAGGCTCGGGGAACAAATCATCATCATCATCATCATCATCATCTTTCAAGGCATCGTTCTGGCGCTGACATCTTTCTCTCTCACTCGCTCTTCTGCGCTTCTCTCGCCTTGGCAATCCATCCAGCGGCATCAAAACGACCTGCCAGTTCAACCTCAAGGTCTTTGCGCGCGACGCCGCCGGCCCCCACCTCTGGTGCTCCAACCAGCTCAGCAACGTCGATTTCGGCGACGACATGTCCAGCTACATCGCCGACGACTGCGCCGTCGAGCTCTCCCCCGACGGCAACTCCTACACCATCAAGAGCATGACGGACGAGCGCGCCATCGTCAACCTCAAGGTCACCCGCCTGACCACCGGCTTCCACGCCGGCAAGACGGGCAGGTCCCTCTTCGGCACCGACCTCAAGAACCCCTGGGGCAGCATGCGCCACGCCTTCTGGCCCCGCTGCGCCGTCGAGGGCACCATCACCACCGAGGACGGCGCCCTCGACATGGCCGGCAGGGCCATCTTCATCTACGCCCTCCAGGGCATGAAGCCCCACCACGCCGCCGCCCGCTGGAACTTCGCCACCTTCTGCGGCCCCACCTACAGCGCCATGATGATGGAGTTCACCACCCCGCCCTCGTACGGCTCCACCGTCGTCAACGTCGGCGCCATCGTCAAGGACGGCGAGCTCGTCGCCGTCGGATGCACCAACAAGAACGCCCACAAGGCCCACAAGCAGGACGGCGACAACGGCTGGCCCGAGCCGACCGCCATCCGCTTCGAGTGGCTCAACCCCGGCAGCGACGGCAAGCCCGTCGAGGGCGTCATCGACACCGAGCTCGGCCCGCTCTTCGACCGCGTTGACGTCATGGCCGAGGTCCCCGGCTTCGTCAAGAAGATTGTGTCCAGCACCGCGGGCACAAAGCCTTACATCTACCAGGTTTGGATTCCCTTGTAAAATGCTCTATCTCTCGTGAGGCGTCGTCGCTGACAAGCATGTGTGTACTTATAGTTCGTGACCAAGACGAAGCTTGAGCTCGACATTGGGGGAGAGAAGATCACGGAGGAGGGCCAGCTGTATACCGAGGCTACTTTCATCTCTGAAATCTAATTTACCAAGAAAGACTGACTGCCTACATCCATAATAATATAACTTGATTCTCAAGTCTGTTCCCCCAAAGATGGCTCCCGAGGGAAGCGTTTGGATCCCGCTGCGAAATGACGACCTACCTAGATACAGTGCCGATATACAGTGCGACCTTTGCGACACGGAGGACCCCCCAGCTTCAGAGCTTCGCGACACAGCCTTCCGCGGCAGGACGGTGGGCTCTCCAATAAATAAAAGAAATCGGCAACCGCAAACGAGACTTACGAGACATGAGCTCTCCATTCGATCCGGGTGTGAAGCGGTGATGAGGAAGAGCTCCCGAGGCCGCTGAGTGAATGGCTTGATATAAAGCGTGGATACAGGGGCATCCTTGAGGAATCGGATGCGAAACGAGAGGAGTCCCCGGAGTGACTGATGCGCTCGGCCGGTAGATATGATAGAGGAGGCATCGCATTGATTGATCGAGATGCGCTCTGGGGCGTCCTGCGACAGGAGGATGAGATGAATCGATGGAAGGGTATAAGTTGACCTTGAACTTGCTGATCACCTTGGCTGAGTCGTTCCATGCCGAGCCACGGCAAACACGCGCGGATATGCTCAACGCTTCTCTTGCAAACAGGCACGATCGCGATGCGATCCGCTTGAGAGGTTCACGAACAAATAGAGAAGAAGAAAAAAAGAACAAGAACAAGAACAAGACAAAGAAGAAGAAACAGAAAAAGCATCCGGCGATTCGCACCGATGGCCCGCGTCCACAGCCCGAGGGTATCATCCCCGCTGAACCCGCACGCCCTCCCGATCCAAGCCCACCACCACCACCACCAAGCACAGCCCCTGCGGCGGCACCGCAGACGGGGCGCGGCGAGGCCCAGCCGGTCCGTCAGTCCCGCAGAGAGGCTCCTCCGGCACAAAGCCGCGGCGGCGTGGCAGCTCCACGTGCTGGCCGGGGTAAGTCCGACCACCGCGTAGCATCTCCCTCCATCTCCGTCCTTCTTCGTTCAAGATCCCCTGCCTGTCTTGTCGGATCGGTCCCGCTGACCGCGCACGCAGCAGATGTGGGAGAGGACGCAGGGGCACGGGGAGCGCGCCCTGACGCCGCCGTCCCCTGCAGCCGCCGCGGCGCCACCGACAGCAGGGGCAGCAGCAGCAGCAGCGCGAACGGCGACGCCGCCGCGCTGCGGGCCCGGGGATCGCGCACGGCCGGGGACGACGACGCGGGGCGCTCCTCCCGGAGAGCACGACAGGCCGTGGGTGATGCGCGTGCGGGGGCTGGGGGGGTTCTTGACGCGGCGGAACGTCGTGCGTGCGATTGGCCTGATGCGGGCGCTGCCGTGGTCGGTGATGGGTCGGAGATGGCGGCAGTGGAGGAGGAGGAGGAGGACGACGACGACGATGACATCGAAGCTCGAGACGGGCGAGCATCTTGGGTGAGCCAGCCGCGGGGAGGGTTTCAAAGGAACCACGAGGTCTGAGAAGACACCGAGCAAGAACAATGAAGAGAAGAGAAGAAAGGGCTGGATAGAGGTAGGCAATGCATAGCAGCGGAGATCTGCACCTGCCTGTCCGTCGAATCGTGCTTTTATTCTATCGTCCTGTGCCTCGTGCGTATCGACAAGAGAGGGGCCCTGCGCAGACTGCCTGCTCTCGCCCCCTTTCTGCGATTTGATATGGATTGATCAATGCATCTCTATAGAACAGTGTGCCCAGAACCAAGATGTGACTGCGATGGCCGTGTGCGCCAGCCTCTGATGTTACCAGCCATGCTTTGCTCAACAAGAGACGACAAGTGTTGATGAGGACGAAGAGGCAGAGGAGAGAAGGGGGTTTATAGAGAAAAAGAGCTTGGAGATGCCATTGAGCCGCGACCTGATTTTCAAGCTCTCCAAGATGGACAGTTCCGCCGCCGCCTGCTTGTTGGTCACGTCCCCTCGCCCCCTTTGCGCCTCTCCTCTCGTTTTATCGACTGCTCTACTTGCCAGATGGCCCGCTCGAGCTCTGTTTCCACCGTTGGCAGGTCGAGCAGGGCCGAGAACGCGGCCGTCTGCTCCCTTGTTATGAGCAAGCGTTCCGCCTGTGCCACGGCATCTTTGCTGCTGTTGCTGTTGCTGTTGCTATTGCTGTTGCTGTTGCTGCTGCTGGTGTTGTTTTTGTGGTCATGATCGTCATCGTCGTCGTACTCTTCTTGCTCCGTGACTTTCTCTGTGAGTTTCTCTGGCAAGCCTTTGCCGTTCTGGATGTAGAGTTTGTCGAGGTCTTTCGAGGGGCAGAGGTGGAGGAGCTTGTTCTGGATGAGCCATTGGATGTGCTTGCCCCCGTGGAGCGCGCGCCAATGCGACCACGCGCGGTACGCGAGGTAGAAGAACGGGATGTTGGGGATGCTGCCAAAAAGCCTGTCAGAACTGCGCCCCAAGGAGTAGGAGGAAAAAGAGAAAAAGAGAAGAAGGAGAAGAAGGAGAAGAAGATGGAAGGTCCTGCGAGTGGCACTCACACGGGCACCAGCGCAAAGGGCGCCACAATCGGCATCCCCACGAAGCACCACATCATCCTCTTGCGGTGCAGCGCCTGCCGCTCCGTCGCCAGTCTGCCCACCACCTCCTCGGCCCTGTGCGCGGGGATGGCGGCCGGCGGGAAGACCAGCTCGACGCGCGCGCCCTCGCGCGCGCCCTCGCCCTTGGCATTTCTTCCGCCGGCGCCCATCTCCTCCTCCCTGCGCCGCGCGGACAGCGGCGGCACGCTCTTGAGCCCCCACTCCTCCAAGGGGATGCGCCGGAAGGCGTGGTTGCCGTAGCCCACGACGTGGCGCTGCCAGCCGCGCTCCAACTTCTCCCAGGCGGCCCACTTGCGGGCCGCCCAGGCGGCGCCCTTGTCGATGAAGCTGCGCTCGCCGGGGGCGACTGCGACGTTGAGGCGCTGAGCGTAGAGCAGCGTCCGCCGCGTGGACACGGGGAGGAGGTAGAGCCGCATGGCGAGCCGTTGTCCCCTCCTCCTCTTTTTCCAGACCCTCGCTCCTTTTTTTCTTCTTCTTTTGCCTTTGCTCTATTTCGAATTTCCCTCTTTCCGTTCTTTAGACAACGTTGGAGGAGATGGCTGCTATTGGCTCCAGGGCGAAGGCTCGATGGCTCTTCGCTGCCCCTGGCTCCTGATTTTGGTTGTCTTCCTCCCGATATACCGGCTTATGGCGCAGGATGCTATAAAGGTAGTCCTGTGTAACCTCGTTCGGGCGTTGCGCTGCGAGAAAAATCGATCGAAAATGGAACCCTGCTGCGGCAGCGAGAGATCATGCGTCTTGGAGTTCTTGAACGGCCGGCCGATGTGTGCGAAGTATAGTAGTGGAGAGCAGACTCTGCTCAATTGGTATTCGAGCAGAATTTGGAATTGGTCGCGCGGCTTCGAAGAGAGGCGATGGAGAGAAAGAGGGAGAGGAGGGCAGGATTGGGCCCGTGAGAAGTGCGAGCCTGCGAGGGTGAAGCGTCGAGCTTTTCCTGTCGATGAGGAGCAACTTGTTTGGAGATGAGTCGGCTCGGAGGAGCTGAGGCAGAAGGCCTGGAGAAAGTGGACGGAGGTATCGCAAAGTACCTGCAGCTGCTGACTCTGCGGCGGCCTCGCTTAGATGCAGCGCCGAGTCGCCGGCGGAGACGAACCGGTTGCAGGAGAGACATGCAGGTACATCCATCGATGATCCGCGGACGCGCTGCCTCGCAGCCAGACAATGACGCACATGGTCTGCGCCTGCGCCTGCGCCTGCGCTTGACCGCGCTTAGTCGCTTAATTGATGCATAAGCGCTATCGCCGGGGTCGCGCCTAAAGCTCGGCCGATAAGAGCTTCCATCGATAAGCAGGGACGATAAGCAGTTTTGTTTCCATGGTGGGGCACGAGCGAGACGCCAATTGATTATCATGGAAATTCATCCTCCATCACACGAGCATACCCCCATCATCTCGAACCTCACTCGCCGCGCGATCTGCTGAATTGAATACCCAATACATCGGACAGTCAAGAAAGATACATCCGTCAATCACAAGTCGAATACTCGTCGGCGACTTCGGCAGACTCTCACAATGGGCAAGTCAAAGAGATCCAAGCCCGGCCATCGCAGGGACCCCGTCGCGAAACAGGTCAAGCCGCCCTCGGACCCCCAGCTCGCCGCCCTGCGCGAATCCAAGATCCTCCCCATCATCAAAGACCTCCAGAGCGCCGAGCCCAAGTCCCGCTCCGCCGCCGCCTCCGTCATCTCCACCATCATCTCCGACACCAGGTGCCGCAAGCTCCTCCTCCGCGAGCAGATCGTCCACACCATCCTCACGCAGACCCTCACCGACGCCGCCCTCGAGAGCCGCGCCGCCGGCTGGGGCATCCTCCAGGTCCTCGCCCAGGAGGAGGAGGCCGACTTCTGCGTCCACCTCTTCCGCCAGGACATCCTCACCGCCATCGAGTTCGCCTCCAGCGCCGTCGCCGCCATCGTCCTCTCCCCCGACACCCCCTTCCCCCGGCTGCCCAGGGCCGAGCGCGGCTTCACCGCGAGCATCGCCGCCTCCCTGCTCTCCCTCCTCACGGCGCTCGCAGAGGCCGGCGACGACATCCTCGACGCCATCGTCCAGAACCACACCATCACCCGCCTGCTCTTCGCCCTCGTCGCCCACATCAACCAGGACGAGGAGGACCTCATATCCCCCCTGCGCAGCGACGCCCTCACCTGCCTGCTGCTGCTCTCAGAGGACAACGCCGAGCTCGCCGCCCGGCTCACCTCCGCCGGCGACGCCGCCGCGTGCTACAGGGCCCTGACGGCCCTGATTGACGAGGCCAACGGCGAGGCCATCGTCGCCTGCGCCATCCTGCACAACATCTACGCCGCGCTCTTCGGCAGGAAGGACGTGCCCCGGCCCCAGGTCGACGTCGCAGACGACGTCGACCTCATACCCAGGCTCGTCAACGCCGTCTCCTCGTTCGCGCCGGGCCAGCCCCCCGCCGCCGGTGTCAGCGGCTGGTCCAACCCGGAGGAGTACCAGCAGCTGGCCCTGGAGACCCTCGCGTCCATCGGCACAAGCCTCGCCGCCGAGCTCGGCGGGCCCGCGCACTCCGCGCCCAAGTCCAAGAAAAAGGGAGGGAAGGAGACCGCCGCCGCCGACGATGACGAGGAAATGGAAGACGACGACGACGACGACGACGACGCAGAGCCCGAGGGCGGCGAGGGCAACGACGACGACGAGGAGGAGGAGGAGGAGGAGGGAGGCGACGATGGTGAAGGGGACGAAGGAGAAGACAGCCCAGAGGAGGACCACGAGATGAACGAGGACGAGATCGAGGCCGACATGGACATGGTGACGAGCGGCGACCACTTCGCCGAGAACATCGACGACCTGCCGACGCTCAAGGCGCTCCTGCAGACGGCGATCCCCGAGCTCGCGCGCATCGCGAGCATCCAGCCCGGCGACGAGCTCTCCCTCAAGCTGCAGTCCTGCGCGCTCTCCGCCCTCAGCAACATCGCCTGGTCCGTCTCCCTCGTCGACTTCGCCGAGGAGGTCAACGCCGGCGTCCAGCGCGCCTGGGCCCCCGCCGCCCGCTCCCTCTGGCAGGCCGTCGTCTCCCCCGTCCTCGCCTCCGACACCGCCGACGTCGGCCTCGCCACGCAGGTCACCTCCCTCGCCTGGGCCCTCGCCCGCACCCTGCGCGGCGCGCCCGCGACCCTCGCCCCGCTCGAGCACCGCCGCTTCGTCTCCCTCTACCACGCCACCCGCGGCGCCCCCGCCGCCCACGCCCCCGACGACCCCTTCCAGGCGCTCGGCGTCAAGTGCGTCGGCGTCCTCGGCCAGCTCGCGCTGCACCCGGCCCCGGCAGACCTCAACCGCGACGTCGGCGCCTTCCTCGTCGGCCTGCTCCGCGACCTGCCCGACACACCCGCCGCCGACGCCGTCGAGGCCTTCAACCAGCTCTTCGACGTCTACGGCAACGAGGAGTTCCCCTACGACGCAGAGGTCTTCTGGAAGGACGGCTTCCTCGCCCAGCTCGACGCCACCGTCCCAAAGGCCCGCGCCCTCGCAAAGAGCGTCAACAAGACCGCGCAGCCAGAGCTGAGGACCAGGGCCGACGAGGTCGTCTTGAACCTCACGCGCTTCCTCGCGTACAAGAGAAAACACGAGCCTTTTAGTCTTGCGAAGAGAGGCGGCCGGCAGCAGCAGAGCTAAGGTCTCGATTTGGACAGCCAAAAAGAAGAATTAAAAAAAAAAAAAAAAAGTATCGAATTCCTACCTCCACAGTGAAAGTCGATGATTAGGTTCAAAGTGGTCAAAGTACTGTCATTTGCAGCCATCACATGAAATCTAGAAGCAAGAACACGATATGCATGAGATGAAAAAAAAAAAAATTAGAAAACCGAGTGAAACATGCGCAATCCCATTTTCAAACGCTCATCATGATTCATTCAGTCCTCCCGGGCTCAACTTGTTGAAACACATCCATACCCCCCCAGTATGTAGTCAAACCATCCCAAAACATCAACTCCGTGATAGGCCCCCCCCCCCCCTTTCGGTGGACCATGAGAAGCACCTCGAGAGAACGGGCAGGAAGGAGGAGGGGAAAAAAAAAAACAATCTCGGACCTAACACCGCTCAAAGACCCGGTACAGGCCCTTGAGGCTGGCCACCTCCAGCACGCCCCCCTCCATCAGCCTCCTCGTGCCCACGAGCCGCGCCCTGAACGCCGGGAAGAAGATGTGCTCGACCGCCCACCGCACATGCCTCCTCCTGCGCCGCACCTCGTGCAGCATCCCCCGACGATCCGCGTCCTCCTCCTCCGTCTCCGTCCCCTGCCCCGCCGCGCCGCCGCCCTCGCCGCCGCCCCCGGCGACGTCGGCATCGTCCGCGGGCAGCCGCTCGGGCGTGTAGAACGCGGCCAGCTCCCGCAGGAACGTCTCGAAGCACTCCCGCTCGCGGCCCCAGTTGACAAACGGGCCGAGGCGCAGGAGGAACCGCGGCAGCTTCGCCACGGACGGCGTGTACCCCCTGACGAGCAGGGGGATCGAGAGCAGCTCGCCCGCGGGGGAGATCTCGAGGGAGAAGTACTCGAGGAGCATCTCCCTCGCCGATACGAGCTGGCGCGCCACCTTCCCGATGACGGCGTCGACGTCGAACGCCCCGTCGACGTCGTCGGTGGTGGTGGGGGATGCTGCTGCTGCTGCTGCTGCTGCTGCTGCTGCTGAGAGGGCCTCCTTCTCCGCCTCGGCGGCCGTGCGGAGGAGCTCTCTCAGGTCCAGGGGCGGGCTGAAGCGAATGGCGCCGAAGTTGCCAAAGTCGGTCAGCCCGAGCTGGTAGAAGAACTCGGAGCAGGCGTGCCCGTAGTCGACCAGGTAGAGCTTCACGCCGCCCTGGATGGCGGCGAGCCGCCGCTGCTCGTCGACGATGCCGACGAAGGTGTGCTGGCTGAGGATCTCGGTCAGCTCCGTGTGCATCTCCTCCTGCACCTCGGCCCGCAGCTGCATCACGCTCTTGAGCCGGCACTGCACGAACTCGCGGTCGTCCGTCCCGTACTCGATCTGCTCGGGCACGGCCAGCGGCTCCTCCTCCTCCCCCCCGTGGGTATCCTCAGCGGGCGCGGTCCCTGCTGCTGCTGATGAGAATGGCAATGAAGCAGAAGCAGAAGCAGAAGCAGCAGCAAAAGCAGCTGATGATGATGATGATGATGATTCTGCCGCCGCGGAGAACATGGAGGTGATCTTGTTCTGCAGTTGGTCCGTCCTGACGAGGTCGCTAGAGTTCCTCCGGGCTCTCTTCCCGCTCGGCGGGATCTTGACCAGCACGGTTCGCTCGTCGTCGTCGTCATCCTCTGGGCGCTCGACAGGCCTGGCGCCCGGCAGGAGCGTCTGGGTCAGGAACGTGCGGCTCGTGTCCACGGCTGCGAGCTCGGCCTCGATGGCGTTGCAGACGGCGTGGACGATCTCCTCCTCGTTGAGGAAGTGGACCTCCCTCTTTGTCGGGTGCACGTTGACGTCGACGCGGGCCGGGTCGATGTCGAGGCTGAGGTAGAGGAAGGGATGGCCGCCCTTGGGCAGGAAGGCCGCGTACGTCTGCTCGACGGCCTTCTTCAGGGCCGACGACTCGACGGCGCGGTGGTTGATGAAGAGGAGCAGCGTGGTCTTCTTGATGTGGTAGTTGGCGTTGGTGACGTACCCCTCGGCGCTGAAGCCGAAGCGCTCGCCCGCGACGCGGAGCGCGATCAGCTCGTTGGCGATGCCGGCGCCGTGGATCTGGCGGATGCGGTCGACGGGGCTGGCCTGCGCCTGGACGGACAGCGTGTGGGAGGACTCGCCGGCCTTCTTGCAGGTGAAGGCGACGCCGCTGCAGTGCACGGCGTAGCGCCCGACCATGTCGATGATCTTGTTGAACTCGTCCGCGTGCGAGCGGAACGCCTTGCGCCGGGTCGGGATGTTGAAGAAGAGGTCCTCGACGGTGATCTGCGTCCCCGGGCGCCCGGCGACGCCCCGGGGCTCCGCGGACTGCCCGGGCTTGGGGGCCACGAGGGCGCCGTCCAAGTAGTGGGCGCGCCACGCGAGCGCCGAGTCCTTGGTCTTGGTCGTGACGGTGAGGTGGGCGATGTGGCTGATGCTTGCGAGGGCCTCGCCGCGGAAGCCGTACGTGGATATCGAGGTGAGGTCCTCAAAGGCCGATATCTTGGACGTGGTGTGCCTCTCGCAGAGGATTGCCAGATCGTCTTTCTGTGCGGTGTGAGTACAGCGCTGCACCCGTGGACCGAGAATGAAGAAGAAGATGGAATTGAACCCACCTGAATACCACACCCATTATCCGTGATCTGCAACATCTTCAGCCCCCCATCCTTGACCACAATCTCCAGCGCGCTCGCCCCGGCATCCACCGCATTCTCCACCATCTCCTTGAGCGCATGCACCGGCGCCACAATGATCTCCCCCGCCGCGATCTTGTTGACCACCGTCGGGTCCAGCGCCTAGGAAGTCAGTCAGCATTGCAATCTTTCATCCGTAGACAACCGCACAAATGAGAAATCGCACTGCAATTTTTTCATAAGGAAAAAAAAAACGACGCGCAAAACTCCAGCGCATGAAACTCACCCGGATCCTCCTCGGCGCCGGCGCCTCCCCCTCCACCTCCCCATCCTCCGCCTTCCTCTTCACCCCCGCCGCCGCCGCACCACCCACATCCGCATCCACATCCGCATTTACATCCACATCCATCCTCTCCGTCCCCATCGCGCCAGATCAGAGCACTCGAGCCCAAGACGTAAGAAGAACTGCTCGCTCGCCTCCCGCTCGGTTCACGCAGCATTCGACCCTTGAAGTCCCTAGGCGTGCGCGCATGCCGCCGTGCTGACGGGCTTCCGATGCTCGATGGATGCTCGATGCTCGATGGATGGATGTTCTGGCCAGGTTCAAAGTGCTGCTCCGAGTTAGTATGGATGGCTTGGCCGAGCTGCGTGTGCAAGTGGCCACCCCGTCGCGCGAAGTCCCCGCGGTGTCACGTGCTAGAGAGCGTGCGGGCATCTCGTGCTTACCTAATCACACGATGTCCGACTTCCTCGGGAATTCAGGAGTCAATTTGAATATCACCGAGTGGACGTCTGCAACTTCAATTAGTAGAAACTGGTGACTTTACTCCGTCGTGACCACTTGCTTGTCAAAATATCAATGGAACGTCAAGCCCGTCGCCCGTTAGTCTGGAACGATGGATAATTCTCTTTCCGAGTATTGTCGGGTATCCTCAAAAACTCCTTGACCCCTTTTCTATCAGCCCGCAGCTCTCCCAGAGCCAACAACACTCTATGTATGAGGTATGTACATATCGTACTCGCAAAAAGGCCCTCGCTCCGGCTCATGACCCTGGTCCATGTATCCCGCCGTCATTCAATGCATCCCACAACCACATGATCCTTCGTCCGAGCTATCGACCCACCCAAGCAAATCGTGGGTACCGGTAACAATCATCAGGCCATGAGGGGCTGCCAGCCAAGTTATGCAAATGTGGAGTTCCCGTCCCGTCTACCACCCATCCGAGTCATACCGTTGGGATCGGATCAGATTTCGTGTCATCCACGTCCCTTCCCCCCGAGTCAATCCCAACAACTCCAGAGGCAACAGATCAATGTCCCCCGCATCAGTGCGGACAAACGCACCAAGAGAGACGACCTCCAACTCTTGCCCCAGAAATTGCCCTGGCATATTGCCCTGAAGAAAATGCTTCTCTCAATCGGATGACACGCAAAAAGACTCATCGCTTGCCGGGTATCGAATGTTGTCGCATCAAATCTTCTCAGTTCCACAAAGAGTCATCTGGCGGCAGATGCCGCTTCTCGGGGAGGCATATCGTTTCAGAACTTTGCCGCCCGCGTTGGTGCACATGATTGAGAGATTGAGAGCATTCAAATGTTCAGAACTTCTCCATCGTAAATGCTCATGTCTTGGTGATGAGGCCCCTCCCCTGGCGCCCCCCCCCCCCCTTTTTTTTTTTTCCCGCGTTCTTCACGAACCAAACCAGAAAGGCCACCGGCTACCAGTGTCTCTCGGAGCTCGACTGCTTCTCAATCAGCCCCCCAATGTCGACGCGGCTCGGCCGCTCATTTCTTGCGGCCTCGTGCTCTCGCGGAGGCGATCTCGGATCGTTTCGGGTCCGAATGGGCGGCAGCTGGAAGGAACGCGAAGATGATCTGCTCGTGGAAGTGGCGTCGCCTCGATAGACCGGGTAGGTCCCTTGGCTGGGGTATTCGGGACGAGTCACGGCTGCGGTGAGTGTCGGGGCCACCGACTCCATCCCGGAGCTGGATGAGGAGAGGCTCGAGGGCAGTTGGATGGAACCTTCGGAGAAGCGCTGCCGTCGGGGATCGTACGTCGAGGAGTTCGAGCCGGGCTCTCCGAATATGGACTGCGGTGGGGTCGACATCGGGTGATAGTTGACCGGCCTGTCTCTCGCGTATTGTGGCTGAGCCGGGGGCGGCTGTAAGTTCAGCAGGGCCACGACGAAGTAGTGGGATTCTCCCTTGGCCAAACCGAGGCGGACGGGGAGCGTTCGTGTCATGGTGTCCGACCCGATGAAGCTGAAGTACTCCTGACGAAGGAGAGGAAATCGCGTCGCGTCATCGGCACCGTATCCCAGCTGCTGGATGACGCTATCGGCGAGGCCGGATCCCATGATCGGAGGCAGGTAGTTGGGCTCCCTAGATCGCTGCTCGTTGATGACATGGGCCTGGAGCGCGTGGACGACGCCGACCTGGGACGGGACGACCAAGTCACTGAGCTTTCGACCGATGATGTGAGGGATCCGGACGCCATCCAGAAACGTCGGCGATGCCTTGATCACCTCAAACTCCATGTTGAGGTACGCCAGAGGCTGAACAGCCGACGCATGCTGACCGTAAAGAGCCATGGATGTCTGGGAAATCGGGGCCCTCTCATGGTTGAACTGACGAATGGGGATCTCGGTCGTCCGGGGATCCCGCACCCCAAACGCAGAGGCTCGCCGCAGATGGTCGTCGCACGCGGAGGGTTCCATGGGCCCGGACGGATAGATGCTCAGGGGCCTCCTCGCGGCATCTTGGGAGTGAGGGTATCTTGAGGGGTCGAATCGCGAGCTCTCGTCCCTCAAACGGGGCCGGCCCCGCTTCTTGTGCTGAACATCGATACAGGAGTCTTCTTTCCCGCTCCCTATGCATCTCGAGCAGGGTCGTGTAGCTACCGAACCAGGTCAGCGTCCGAACATGTAATCACCTGGAGCGAGCGGCCCCTTTGCGCAGATGAGTCCCTTGGGTGGGGGGACGACTTGACAGAAAGGAAGGAGACCGGGTTTTCAGAATTAAAGGAGCCTGATTTACGTACTGTCGCACCTGTAGACACGCTTCATCAGCATCAATGTGCACACGCACACATGTCGACTTTCATATGACGAAGGAGAATGTTTGGGGACGAAACGAAGAAGGGCAGGGTGTTGACGGGGGAAAATGACTCGGGCAGGCAATCCAAAGCGAGTATCTCCAATAAAAAGAAAGCCTGCACCACAAAAAGAAAAAAAAAAAGAAAAAAAAAGAGGAGAAAAAGCAAAAGCACACACTGACCGGAGATGAGCCTTTTTACAGGGAACGCACGCAGAGGCGACGTGACCCTTGGTTTTTCTCTGAGATCTGGGCGATGTGTGAGGGTGACCGTCGCCAGGTGAAGGTCGATTGAGGCCGGAATTCGTCTCGGACAAAACGGCACCGGAGGAGGGGAGATAGGCCGGATGAATCGCCCCCTGGGGGCCCGCGCTGTGGTGGTGAGGTTGGAGACCGTACGCCGTCAGTCGGCTCGGGTCCTCGCGCGAGTGGTGAGAGTACGGCAAGGCCTGGTGGTCCGGAGGGTAGGCTCTCGACACGTGGTAGACGGGTGGGGGCTGCTCTCGACGGTGGGCCGCGGGTTGGGGCTGGGCCGGATTACTGCGGAAGCCGTCTGCGTGTGGAGGGGCGGCATAGAGGACTTGGGCGTCGCCACGATTGGCGATGTCGTGAGCTGTCCTGAGGGGCAAGTGGGAAGTGCCCGACATAGGGAGCGAGCGATCGGCGCCGGAGCCAGCTGTCGCCGCCAGGCCCGCCTCTCGGCCGTTCAGTGGCAGGTCAAAGGCCCGATACTCGGGGCTCGTGATGCTTCTGCGGTGGCCGAACGAAAGGGAGGGCACTCCAGTGCGCGGCTGGCTGACAAGGATCATGGGTGAAGTCAAAAACCTTGTTCAAGGTTCAAGGAGTCTGGAGCTCGTGGTGAGTATGTAAGCTTCTCTCCGCTGGAGGGGTGGCAGCGACAGCAGCGGTAGCCGTACGGAGCAAGTCCTTTTTTTTTTTTTTTTTTTTTTTTTTTTGCTTTCTGCCGGAACAACCGGGATGGGCGGGCAAACAAAGGGCCTCGCAGAGCACAGGCTCGTCAGCAGCGGACGAGTCGATCTTGGATTTGCTGAATGCAGGTCTCGTCGAGTTGCCCTAGCGTGGAATGATGAGGTGAAGGAATTGCGGACGAATCCCGATCGTTGGCTGAAGTCGAGCCCGGAGTGGTGTGATTATCCGGCGACGGCGTCCACCACCTGATCTGGCCGGAAAAGGGGGCGTTGGAATATCTCTGGCCCGGGGAAGAGAGGTTGTTCGAAGGAAGCCAAGGAGTCGTGAGGCCGGTGAAAACGGGATGGAGGAGGGTGGTGATGGTAGTGGTGGTGGTGGTGGTGGAGGAGGAGGAGGAGAGAGAAGAGAGCGCCGAGGCCCAGTGCCGTGATGTCACTTACGAGCGGATGCTCTTGCGGGCGAGACTCGAAGTTGATGGATTTGATGCGAATGCCAGGTGCGTATGTACCTGTATAAGTAGTAATGAGGGGAAGGGGGAGGAGGACGAGGACGAGGATGAGGATGAGGATGAGGATCAGGATGAGGATGAGGATGAGGATCAGGATGAGGGTGAGGATGAGGATGGGAAGGGTGGAGGGGCAGGAGTAAATAATAAGCGGAGCTAAAAGTGGAATAAAGGTATGGTATGTAGATGTCTTGTGGATGATCTGATGGAGAAGCATGGGCGGGAGGGATAATAAGCAAGGTGGCGATCAGGGAATGCCGTCAGAATATATTTTTGTTTTCTTTTGGTCCTCTCTGGGCCGTCCTCGCGGAGAAGATGCTAATTAGCGAGAGACCTGCTCTTGGTGGAATCATGGAGGAGAGCGAGGGGTGAGCGGCAAGCACGCAAGAGCGTAATCCAAGCTTGCATCGGGCCCCCGACAAGGTAGCGTGAAACGGATGATGCCGAAACAAGTTATGGTTTACGGAGTAGTGATGACTCGGTAACCAGTAAGGGTAGGAGGCGGCTGTCGTACGGCATACAGCTGTGTCAAGCGGCTTATCGAGTTGGGGTTTCGACCGGGCCGCAGGAGGGCGCTCTTTTCTGTTTCTTTCCTCTTTCTTTGCTTGCGCGCAGGAGACGCGAGCCTGTACCGAGTGTCTCCGATGAAGATCTGCGAGGCTGAAGAGGCAGAAGAGGAGGATGAAGAAGAAGTAGAAGAAGAAGAAGAAGAGGAAGAGGAGGAGATGGACGCGACAGAGAGAAGATCGCGGGATCCGGCCAAAGCTGAAGAAAAGGTCGGTAACGGGCTGATCGGGGATCGACGGTCCCAACGAGATCCAATGCTCGGCTCGGGGGGGGGGGGGGGGGGGGGGGG
>NIGB01000004.1:2988431-3002140 GCA_003055145.1 Escovopsis weberi
CCCCGGAATCGACACATTGAACCAAGTACGGAGTACTCCGTACCGTAAGGCGTTTCGCATGGCATGGCGCACGCCGGGCCATCCATGATCCCAAAGTGAGCCTCCTGCGCGACCAATCAGCCCGCCCGGCGCCGATCATGTAAACCTTACTGTCCTCTGGTGGTGGCACGTACTCCGTAATCCTCCGTGATCCGTAGCCCGTACGGAGTACGGAGTAGTCAGCATCGAGCCCGGTGCCCGCAGCCCAAAGTTCGTGACGAATGCCTCTTTCGACCTAGGACGCACGGCATGGCAGGATGCCCGGGCGGGCTTTTTTCCATGCCTCGGCGCTGTCTCGTTCCTGCAGAAGCTCCAGGGAGGGCACAAAGCCTATTCGCCGCCTCGTAACACCGAGCTTGACCTTGATGCTGCAACTCGATCTTCTCCCTCGTTCCGGGACTTTCATGTGGGAAAGTATTCCGGTTCGGGGTACGGAGTACGGAGCACCGGTCGTCCGGGAGGGGGCAGGCAGCCAGGCGGGCAGGCATGGAGGCAGCCGGGCGCTGGCTTGGCCCTGTGCCGCACCCGCACGGCCAGCCCGTCCGTCCCAGACAGACGCCGACCCTCCGTCGCGCGCGACACCGGGCGCATTAGATGCATGCAATATCGGTATGTCCATACCCTCATGCTGTTGTTGAGCACGCCGTCGAGGGATACCCAACACCATCGCGTCTCGGGGGCCAGCAGCACGCTCGAGGCCCGAAGAGGAAGCAGCGCAATGCGGCGCTGGTCTCTGTCTCAATACGAGGACGAGTACTCGTACCCCGTGGTACTCGCTCTCTTCCCTCACCCGCGTGTGCCGAGCGAATGGGACAACCCCCACCACCATGACCTCTCCACCGAGAGCCGAGCTCGCCCCAAGCCGGCGCCATCTCATCCACCTGCCAGAATATGGCGCATCCGTTGCTTTGTACCCATACCCCTTACGGAGTACAGGTACGCAGGGGACCACCTTGATGCTTCATGCTCCATGAACACGGAACACTGTGCTCCGTACCAGTACGGAGTGCACCGTATCGCTACCGCGTGAATGGCCTCGAACGCTGAAAATGTTCCGGTCAAAATCGTTTCCGGTGCACGACCCCCATGCCCGGCTTTTTGGCCCCATCCATCCACCGAGCAAACGATCCTGCCGTCTTACTCGTATTGGCACAGTACGAGTATGTTCATGTGTCATGATTTAGCTTTTCTCCAGCTGCGTCCCGGCTCCGTGGCCGAGGGCTCCGGGGAGCCGGCAGCCAGTCGTCATGGGCGACGAGGATCAGGGAACTTCTCGAGGACAGCCCTCCGACCGGGAATCGTGGATCTCCAAAGGCCTGGCTGGGTCGAGCTGCCATTCGCTGAAGCCCTGAGTCAGTCTTGATAGCTTGGGAAGTGTGGTGGAGACAAGAATAAGAAGAAGAACAAGAGGAACAAAAAGAAGAAGAAAAAGAAGAAGAAGAAGAAAAAAAAGAGAAAGGAAAAGGAAAAGAAGAAGGTGATGATCGTACTGACTGATGGACAGTTGCCGGTCGAGACAGCAATCACCGTCGTCGCTGAGACGAGAGCCCATCACGGGTCGATCCCATGTTGCGCTCCCCTTCGTCGTGATACAGGGCGTCCGATATGGCCCACCTCGTACTCCGTACGGAGTACGCATTGCTCGTCTCGCGGCAGGTACTCCAAAATCTCGCCTCGTCCCGGAATGCTTCGAGCAAACTCCCCGTACCCAACCACCACAACCTCCTTGGCCTCGTATGTATTCCGTACCCTATGGAGACTTTGGGTGTGATGTGTCATTTGCATGGAACGTGGTCTTTTGGGGTCCTGACACTTCGTAATTCTCCGTGGCCCGTACGGTGAGGTAGTTCGGCGTGTGCCATGACGCCCACGGAGTTTTCGGAGTAGCCACTGCCTACTCCGTACTTCGCTCCGAAGAGGTGTTCGCTGATCAGGACGGCTTTGGAACATCGTTCGGAAATGGTGATACTCCGTGTTCCTCGAGAGGTTGGTCATCTTTTGTTCCTCCAACCGGAAGAGACCGCCAAGGTCCCTCTCGATTGCGCGGAGCACTCCGTCTTCGGCAACATCAAGCACATGCCATTTTGGTACCCACGGGGCCGCGTCGGCATCCTGCTCAGTCCAAGCCCGTACGCTCGTATGTATGTACATACTTTGTCTGTGGAGAGGTCGGTACTCGCAGACACATCCCTACCTGTAGGCAAGGTTCAATAGTAGTTCCATAGTACCGTACTCCGTAGTCCGTAGTCCGTAGAAGACCGCTGGCAAGGGGATCAGGCAACGGAGTCTTTTTCCCAGATGAAGATGGCTCAGACGAAAGCAGCTTGGGCTGATGACTGCCACCGTTTCATTCAACTTTTGTGCCAATTTGTGCATGGTGCAGTACGGAGAATGTACATACTGACAGATGCAGTCAGCGTCTCACGCCCGGGTCTCATACTGACTCCCGTGATACGGTAGGATTGCTTTGCGCCAAATCGGATCTAGATGAGCTTTGTAAGTAGGGCGTCCGTGCTAAAATTTGGGGAGAAACTAACGGCGCATGCTGGCACCAGTCATGATACCGGTAGTACCTTGTAGAAGGCGGGGACCGGGGGGAGCAATGGAGAGCAAAGGAGGGAGCACAGAGAAGGGGGAGGGGGGGAGGGGTGGAAAGGGGAGCTTGAATCGGGGCGGCGGGGGCGAGGGTCGCAAGGCGCGGGCCGCGAAGGATTTAGACGCTGCTCGCCTTTCATCGGAATAATTTCGCATCGACGATGGCGAGCCAGCCACCTGCCAATTTCCGCCAGCATTTCGACCTGAAGTACAGGTACTCGTACTCCGTACTAGTCTGTCGGATCTATTGCGTGGTCACTAGCGATGCCCATCATGGCTTGCATCCGCTGTCATCACTCACCTCGTCCCCGCCACACACTTTCCCCCCACCTTTAAAAAAAAAAAAAAAAAGGTCTCGATGTGTGCATTGATCCAAAATTTGAATCACAACCGTGAAGATCAATGCACCGAGCAGTCCTGGTACGAGTAGGGAGTACTCCGTACCGGTAATCGTAGTGGACCAGGAAGGGAGGTCAGACGCCAGGATCCCCATTCTCCGGGTCCAACGTTGCGAAATGTGCGAATCGTACTCCGTACGACCCGAGCTGTATGCAGGAGGGTGTGCAATGCACACCGATAGGCTGGACGAAACTGAAAGGGGAAAGATGCAAAGATTCGAGGTGGGACAAGCGCGCGATTTGCCGAGCCATGAGAGCTGAGCGGTGATGGCCTCCCGCGTTACGCAGCATCCCCGTGCGTGCAATGAGCAGCGGGAGTTCGTCGAAGCGCAGAAGCCCTGTCGTTGACATCTGGATATCTGCAAGCCTGTAGATACGGAGTATGTACTCGTACATACGAGCATGTATGCGCCTATTCGTCTGTCAGGAGAAGCCCACAAATGCCCAGGGGCGTGCATTTCTCTCCCGTACTCTTACCTGGCCCCTCTCCAAGTGCAGCGAATCGCCGTTTTCAAACGCATCGAGCGGGCAGACAGTATTCGTACAGGTCAGCACGAAGGACGGAGTACTCCGTAGATCGCGTCGTGGTCTGGGATGCTGGATCCGCGGCGGAGACCGCGCTGATGTCCTGTTGCATCGATGAGATAGCGCCGTCCGGTCTTGACGTCATGACCGGCAGCATCGAGACTGGGCCAAGCTGCTTTTGATCGTGTCGGATCCGACGGTTCCTCTCTCTCCCTGTTGAGATCGCGGTCGGCGTTATCATCACGAGACATTGCGGGCATGTGCTCACGTCCAGGTCTCGAGCACGAATAGCAAGCCAGCCTGTCGTCCATGGCTGAGAGCGGCAGGCGGGGGCTCCTGGATACATGTAATCGTATGTACATACTCCGCATGCAGGGGTCATTACAGGCAAGGGCACCGGCACCCGGCGCCTGCTGGCTCTCTGCACCGGATCTTTGAGAATCGCCACCTGAACCGCTTGGACGAGGACCAGATTGGAAGGTTCCGCGACGCGTGCTCAAAGTCGGACGATGGCCAGTATCTGCAGGTCTAACAATGAGTATTCGTACGCAGTACTCCGTGGTCCTGCCTCGAACCCACAAGATCCGCACCATGAGACAGTCCAAAGGGCGCGATGGAGGACAAAGGGATGCGGTGGTGTATGTAGTATGGAGAGGTCTGCATCCAGTATGGACGTACGTGCGCGACTCGGCAGATGACATTTCGCGCTTGACCGTTTCGAACTTGAAGTAGGACCTGGCATGTTGATCGACTTCTGAGAGCATGGGCTGTGGAGGTGCACTGGCCCTGGTGGGAGGAAAAGGAGAGGAGTTGAGGTTATGTTGCTTTCCATGCATGATTGATGATGCTTCTTTTGGGTCTGGAGGATGCACGACATACTCTCTCTTCTGAGGTCAGTTGAGGTTGATCTTCAGGACTCAATCGATGATCAAGGCAGGGTCGGTCGGTCGATCGGTCGGCCCTGCCCTCGCAAGACTTTCCTTTCCTGGTGACTCATATATTCTCAAGGTGTTTTCTCGACAGGAGCGATGGTCTATCGCAGGGCGCACCTTCTGTGCCTGTGCCTGTGCCTGTGCCTGTGCCTGTGCCTGCCAGGTTGCCCGCAGTGCTGGCCGTGTGCTCCTTCCTGCCCTCGGACTCCATTGAAGTCCCCCAAAAGAGGTGGAACAGAAGGAGGTACCCCGTGACTTGCCAGTTCTACGAGCAAAGGCCAGATCAACTGGAACTTACCCCGAGGATCAATCAATCTCCGGTTCCGATTTTGACCTCACTCCTCCCATCCTCCATCCTCCATCCTCCATCCTCCATCCTCCATCCTCCATCCTCCATCCTCCATCATCCATCCTCCAGTCTTCCATCTTCATCCAGTCCTTCTCTAGAGCTTCGTCTCCATCTCTCAGCTCCCAGCACTGGCTCCCCCCCCCGGTCCTCGAGGCTCTGCTGTACTCGTACATACACTCGACTCCGCAATATTCACATGGCCTCGACTTTTCGAACTCACCGGCACGAGTACGAGTATCGGTATCATGGTCCATTCACTGCCGAAGCACCCGTGCTGCTGCTCCTGCGCGGGGAATTGGCCGACGTTGGGCTAGTAGCACGAGTCGGGACACCTTGGCAGTCTCCGTGATTGATTGACTTGCACACCATCTCGACGATTCCCAACCCGCCGCGTGCATTAGCATACAGGTACGGGGGATGTACTCCGTACTCGGTACTCCGTACGTACATACACTACCGGTACACATGCGTCTTCCACGCCCAGGCCTGCACGAGGATGCCGCGGGCAATAATTCTCCGTCGTTGCATTCAGCTTCGACGAATTCTTCCTGCTTCTCTGCGGCTAAATCCTATCTCCATGCCGACAATTCCGCCACATCCAAGGTTGGCAAACGTGTCCCCCCCCCCTTCTTCTACTCCCCTCTTCTTTTTTTCAGAGATGCGCGGGAGAAGTCGAGATTGAAGTGAGAATTGACCGAGCGCCCCGACGCAGAGAACGAGCAGTTCCATGCGTTCTCTGCAGGGGAGGACCCTGCTAGTGTCTCGTTTCAGCTCCCCGCAACCCGCGAAATCAGATCATGTTTTCGACATGTCTCCACCCCCCGCAATGCAGATGGGCCCGATGGTCGAGAGTAAGCTTCTGACCTTTCTCAGGAAGGCGACCAATTTCATCATGGTCCTCTGCCGAAACGGTCTGAGTGGCCCTGCCGGGATCCATCCATGAGGGGCCCGAGAAGGAGGCGTAAGCAGGGTGGGCTATCACAGGCCGGCAGACCCACGGGTGCCTTGTGCCACTGCTCCGCTTGTGGGCGCTGGGGCCAGGCAGGCAGTGCCTGGAGCGTGGCCCTGAGACATTTCTGGATGCCGCCCATGGCTCTGGAGCTGACCGGATGTTATTCGATGTCCGTTCGCAGCCATCCCCAACTCCGAGCCGACCGGGGCCGTCACGAATGACGAGTGAGCAAGAAAGCGCCGGCCACCCGAGGCCTTGGACGCCCTGAATTACATTATCACGGTTGCAGCACTACGGAGTACTCCGTATTAGATGGGCCAAATTTCCCGGGCCAGGCAGGGTTCCGTCCAAGAGAGAGGGGGGAGGAAAAAAAAAGGGGGTTGTGGGTGGGTGTTCTTGATGAAGCGTCTTGGTCGCCCACTGTGAGTCGCGTCTGTGTAGTGCTCGAAAGCACCTGAGGAGAAGACGCAATTTACAGTACAGACACTGATCGACAGTTTCTTTTTCTACGCCTACAGGTCCCTATGTATGGCTGCCGCCATGTCCCTACGGCTACGGAGGGCTCGGAGCTGAGATATCAGGGTGGACGTGTTGGTCGTCAAAGTATAAATCGTGCTGGACGACAAAGTGCCCGATGCGGCAAATCGGGAGTCTCCATGGACCTACGGAGTGTACTCCATACGGAGTACACACTCCGTGCTGGTACGGGATACCGGAGTGCGCGTACGGATTACTCATCATTCGACGCCGTTCGGAAGCTCCAGCAATGTCAAGACGCATGCCGAAGCGTCTGACAGGCAGGAGAGTGTGCCTCTGCTGCGTGGAAAGAACGTGAGACGGACCACCTGCACATGTGCACGTCCCGACGACTGGGTATATCTATACCTGAGGCAAGACATTGCATTGGGGGGACATGATTACATGCACATCACAGATTGGATGAGCCAGATGACCCAGATGTGAGCCAGAGCATCCGGATCGGGGAAGTCTGCTCGGACTGCAGGCGTGAGATTGCTTGGGCCGCCGGGCGAGGAGCCAGGTTCCCATCGAGAACGAAGCTGGTCCATACGAGTACATACTCGTACTCGTATACGGAGTATACGACCCCGAAACGGTACGAGTACTCACATGCTCCGTACGGAGTAATCGTACAGAGTCCGAGTACCTGTATATTACAGGCACGGAGCATTGGAAGTAAGCATATGTAGTACATGACGCTTGGTGTATGATCTCCTACATGCTCTGACCGAACGATTGATCCGTATGTAAGACCAGTCGTCCGTACTCCGTACTCGGTATATACTACTTGGCACGCTTATGGCCGGTCTGCCGTCGGTGCCGATCAGTCGATGCGGGGGAGTCGAGCATGACCTGTACGAGTATAGTATATACTCCGTCCAACTTGGAACGCGGGAGAGGATAGAGGAAAAGAAAGAAGAAAGCAGGGAACAGAAAGGACAAGGCGAAAAGGCCCATTTACTCGTACAGTAAGTTTAGTACTAGTACTACTAGTACTATACTACAGGTATGCACGATACTACCTGTAATAGGGGGGGTTGCTCCTTAGTACGGAGTACTACTACTAGTACTGAGTGCCTGCATATAAGAGGAGAGGGCGCAGAGAAAAGAACATCTTTGGAGTTGAGCACTCGTACCTGTACAGTACGGGTAGGGCTCTCCAAAAGCGGGAGTAAGACCTTCCAGGCGAGTACTAAGATTCGCAGATGAATCAAATGTCACCGGAAGCTCCAAGAGAGGTTCTAAGGGGGATGGATTTAGTAGTAGTAGTACGGAGAGTACGAAGTACGGAGTACGGGTTATGGAGGGGGCAGAGGTACTGGTACTCCGTACTCGTGCGGA
The DNA here is from genome assembly GCA_003055145.1 of Escovopsis weberi. NCBI lineage: Eukaryota > Fungi > Ascomycota > Sordariomycetes > Hypocreales > Hypocreaceae > Escovopsis > Escovopsis weberi. Next base: position 2,996,082 of record NIGB01000004.1, read on the forward strand.
TTGTTTCGGAAGCAACTTCAATACGTTCACGATTCAAACCGCTAATGCAGGAAGGGACTTTCCTTCCTACTAACCCAGCAGTATTCCGTGGTAGTACCTACCTACTGTGTACGGATTTTGGAGTTGGTCGTTCCTATTAAAGACCTCCCTACGGAGTAGTAGTACTAGTACGGAGTAGTAGTAGAGGTAGTAGGTATAGTAGATCCTTTGGCACACGGAGTGTGGTAAGACGAGCCGACGTAAGCAGTGGCCCGTAGATCTCGCGGCTTGTTTCCTTCTTTTTTCCCTTGACACTCCGACGGATTGAAGCGGGCGAATCAGCAGAAGGCGCCGAGGGTTTTTTTTTTTTCTCATAAGGAGATTAATCACGAAGAGGTACCTGTACGAGAGTACTCCGTACATGTACGCGGAAGTGAGGGCGGGCATCATCATCATCATCATCATCATCATCATCATCATCATCATCATCATCATCAGCAACATTTCAGCTGAGGGTGGATGACCGAGCCCTCATCCCCTCCTTCCTCCCTTCAGTCTGACATCAATGACAAAGGAAGGAAGGAAGGAAGGGGGGGGATCAAGAGGCCGATGAGAAAGATGGTGAGCCCGGCAACCAGCCCCTTAGGAACCGGGTACCTGTACGGAGAGGTAGTACCCTGAGGTATTCGTACTCGAGTCGTACAGGTTAGTAGTACCCGAGGAAACTGCCAGGCACTGACTGCTACCACCATCGGACTGACTGACCTGAGGTCACGAAAAGCACGGGGCAGCGGTACCAGGTCGTACCTGCCACCTCTTCGCTGGACTCCTGCCGCTCTGGCGGGAACCTCCTGCCCACGCGAGTCGTTTCTTGTTTCTCAAGGTGGAAGTTCAGGTACTACTAAGGAGGTAATGCCACGGCAAGAGCGACGGGGCGGACCTGACATAACCCGGCCTCACCTTCCCTCTGGCCATATTCGTGACGCGTCTCGTCTCGTCTCGTCTCGTCTCGTCTCGTCTCGTCTGGTCTGGTCTTGCAGGCTCCGACTCGATTCTCCCACGAGGCCTTGATCTCTCCCTATCGCCACGCCCCTCCGAGACCATCGCCGATTGTCCACGATCCCCCAAAAGGTGTCTCTTGGCAAGCTCTGCGAGCTTTCTCTCCTCTTCCTCCGGAGTACTTCCCCGCCCTCTCCTCATCCTTCTCATCCTTCAGGACGCTCGTGTTGATGACTGGAGAATATTCCAGCTCCAATCTAAACACGTATCGTCTACTCGTACTCACAGCCTGAATCTTCAACAACACCATCACCACCACCACCTCCTCCTCCTCCTCGCCCAGAGCAGAGCTCCTCGCCCGCCACGTCGCATCAACCGATCAAATTGCTTGTCGTTGCGCTCCTGACAGAACTCGAGGGAGGCCCCGGGCGGTTCAATCGGAATTTAGCGTTAGGCGGGCTGTCCCAGTTGGCTTGTCTTGGCCGCTTGGCTAGGCCCGCCCACGGCGCCACCCCGATGCAACAGGCGCCAGGGTACGAGTACGGGCAACAATTACAGGGGTATGGACGCTTCGCAGAGCGAGGTTGACAAGGGGAGTGGGGAGACACTACTAGGGGGGGGGGAAGGCGAGGAACCCCAACACTCCGTACTGGTATGTACGAGTACCACCAGATCTATCGCATACGAGTCCTCGCATGGGTACCTACCTTGCGCTTCGGAGCGGTTCCGACTGACCTGTCGTTGCGGATTCCACAGGTACGAGTACGAGGCGAGACGAGAATCGGACAGAGCCTGTCCGGTGCACGAGGGTATGCCCACACATCGACAACGACCCTCTGCCCGTCCCCACAGCTGAGGAACATGCGTTCATCGTGGACGGCATATCCACACAATCCTTTCAACCAGCCCGACGGCGAACAAATGAGGCTCCTTGACCTGAGATTCCCTCTTCTCCAGCACCAGCGGTCCACGTTCCGTCTCGACTGACTCCTTGGTACGTGCTGTTCGAATCCCGCCTTGGTCCTCCATCTACCCGTACATACGAGTACCAGTACCCGTTGACCAAAAGGATGCCCTTGTGCCGAAATTTCTATTGGCTGACGTGACGTTGTCTTTTCCTTATTTCCCCGATTTATGTCAAAAGCTAGTTTCGAGTCAGCGAGCCAACAAGCTACGAGTAAATGATCCGCACCCCTCGACGACGACGCGGCCGCCAAAGCCTTGTCAGACGCCCATCTCTCCGCAGGCACTGACGACGCGTGAACCCTCGAGACTCGCTCCACTGAGCATGTACGAATAAGGAGACGCTGGCGCGTTCAAGGGCAATCCGACGCCCTCAAGGCCCACCTGACCGCATGCTCCTGGTTGACAGCACCTTCGACATACGAGTACGCAGAGAACATGGGATGGAGACAGGCATACCGGTAGAGGGCACAGGAAAGCATGCGAACATACATGCCAGTACATACGCCGCTATCGTCTTGTGAACCACCCTTGCAAACCTCCCAGCCCATTCAACTACGGGACAGGGAGCCGAACAGCAAGATCCTGACCGAACCTCGTACTACCCCCCACGATGGCAACAGAAGGAAAAGGGGGGGGGGGTTGGCTTGACTTGACTTCACACACTTCGCTTCTCCTTGAGCAACGAATGGCACATCTAGCCCATCAGTACGAGTAAAACATTGCTCACATAAGAACTTGTGCCGGACTATCGAAGGCTAGCCGCGTGCGGGCCTCAACCCGAACATGCGAGAAGCCCATCGCGTCTGCGGCATTTGGTACTCGTACCCTACGAGCCCTTTCACTCTTGGCATTGGGCGTAACTGCCGTCGCAGGTAAGCCTTCCTCTCTCAATGACGATGCAGGTGAACCCTGCTCGCCTGGTGACAAGGACCCCTATTCCCTTTGCTCATGGAACTTTTGTTCTCGTGCTGTCTTTGCCGTCCTCCGTCCGGCCATTCGAGTCAGGTCGTCTTCGGATGGAGATTTTCGCCCAGGGAGAAACCTCTCGCACGTATTGCATCGCGGCATCTGCCAAGACTGACGTCGATGTCATTTGACAGAGCGCCCGAAATCATTGGTCGGAATCCCTCTGCGAGCACCTGCGCTCTCCTTACAGAGATTTCCTCGACGTTCGACTTGCCTGTATCCGTACAGGATTCAGGCAGGATTCAAGGAGAAACGATTTACCGCGAGTCTGCGCTCGGATGATGGAGTACATGCGTTCGCTGAGCAAGCCACGGCCAAGCATTTCTCGGCACTTTAGCGGGTCAGAGGTGCGGCAGGCAAGCAGATGCATGTCTGTGATCTCGCTGTGCCGAATGACAACTCCGGGGGCATGACTGGTTGCCTTTGAAATGTCTGTCAGCGCTGGAACCTCGAGCGGCCCCCATGCTGGTCCGCAGCCCCCAGCAGGAGATGACGAAATCGAGACCCATCGAGGTCTTGGCCTTGCTTCTGCCACCCACGTCTTTCATGGACATACGAGTACTTTGGGCTCTTCAGGAGTATCTCAAAGGGGCGTGAGAGACTGCACTCCATGACTCTCACATACATGTCTGTACAGGTACCAGTCCGTCTTGATTGGATAGGGGCCGGGTGGAGCCATGGAACAGAAGATGAAGTCCTCGGAACCTCAGCGAACACAACAAAGCTGAATCGGCGCAAGGAGAAAGCGGCAAGCGGCCAAACGATGAAAGGGGATTCAGGAGAAGGTGGGAAACGCGGGGCGGAAGCCAAGGCGCTGCAAGAGGGTCACGCCTCGCGGTCTCCGTTCGCATCCAAGGAGCTTATCACAGGCTTCATCACACGCCCCATCACTCTCATGATAAAGGCTCACAATCAGATGATTACGAGTACGGCAGGTGCATGGCTCTCATCTCGGTAAGTCGAATAATGCTCGTCGAGAGTCTCCTGGTGCTGCAGTTACTTCTTTTTTTTTTTTTTTTCACAGGCCGCCCTCGGCGAATCTGCCACTCGACTCGCGCAAAGCAGAACGCATGCCAATTCCTGGAGTCTCAGCTCGGGATCTTTGTCATACACACCCCAATGTGGCCTTCCGCAGCGCATCTGTCCAAGGACGCCCAACACATGCATGTCGTTGCCTTGCGTGACGAGCACCGCGGACGGTAACACATCGATCCCCGCCCCCGGTCCTGTCCTGTGGACAAGACGATTCTCCGGTCAGGGGCTCTGAGTCATGGATTCTGGACTCGCTAAATCCTGATGCCTCGTCCCGTGATGCCGTTCCCACGCTGTCCTTCCGACCGTCCAACCATCCGAGCCATGTGCCCAGGCGCCGTGGCACACGGCAGTTGCGCTGAGTCGCCTCACGGGGTCTGGTTTTCACCTTCCCCCCAACATGGAAATGCGCGCCATGTTGGACACCGCCAACGAGGGGGATCAGCGAGATAGCTGGGAGACTGTACGGACTAAGAGGTGAGAAAAGGGTCGGGGAGGAGAGTGGGAGAGACTCGCTTCTTGTGGCGTGCCCAATGCAGTGGCAGCATAGTACAGGATCAGGCTCCATCGCAAAACCGACGAGTACACAGTGTTGTCCGCATACAAGACATCCCTGACTCTCACGTTTTTTTCCATTGGTACACTCATTCTTCCTCGTCCCTTTTCCCCCGAAACCTGTCCGCCTCAATTCATTCCGGATCTGGAGACACACGCTTGAGTTGACTCGGACCTCTTTCGCGTCTTGTGCTCTCTGACTTGGCGGAAGTTCGGCGAGCAGGCACCGCAGACGGCTGGGGATCTCAGACTGAACTGGAAGAAGAGACACGGCCTCCTTGTCTTGGTAGCAGACAGCCTGCCATACACGCCGGCGGTCTCGAGTGCCGGCACGGCTGAGAGGTTGGACGTATGTGCCGTTGTGTCTAAAATCCGGTCGGAACCAGAAGGATCGGGGAAAATGGGAAATTTCAGGAGATCAGGGCGAGAGATGTATTCATGCGACATGTTCCGACCGTACGAGCATGTAGATGAATGCCGCCGAGCAATATAATATCCGAAAATAGACCGTATATGATGACTCGAAAATACCTGGCCGGAGGAGAAAAATCCTTTTACATGTACAAGAAATGAAAATGCCTTCCCGCCTTCACGCCTCCCGTCTTCCCACCTCCCGTCTTCCCACCTTTCCGCCTTTCGACCTCCCTGCCTGCTCTGCCTGCTCTGCCGCCCGTTGACCTGCCTGTGTGTGCCTCGTGTCCCTTCCATGTTCTATGAGGAGGATTGTTGTAAGTTCCGGGGGGATCCGGCCATCTATCCCTCGGCGGGTGTGTGTGCTCGGTGTAATTTACAGCCGGCTCTCGATGCCGGGGTACTGGTGGTCCTCTGCCCAACGGGAGTCGGGCCAGACGAGGCGGATGGCCTCCCAGATGTGACTGCTCCGATGTCAGTTTCTGGCAAAAGAAAAAAAATGATGATATTTCCGGTCCTTGTGCCCGGCGATACGATGAGAAGGCCCATGAAGGCTGCGGCAGTGTTTTGGGGGCCGAGAGCCAAAGCCAACCCCCCTTCCCCCTGAAAAGAAAAGAAAAGAAAAGAAACGACATGGGATGGATGAGGAATTGGAGCGCTGGCGAGAACGTTGGGACAGGATCGGGCCGGAAGAGCGACAAGAAAAGAAGGGAAAAAAAAAAGGGGGGGGGGGATGCCACCGCTGCACTGACCTCACATGCATGATCTCGAGTCCGTTCTTGACCTCGGACGGGAGATCTTTGACGTCCTTCCTGTTCTGGGCGGGGAGCAGGACGGTCTTGACGCCGGCGCGGAGGGCGCCGATGAGTTTCTCCTTGATGCCCCCGACGGCGGTGATGCGGCCGCGGAGGGAGATCTCGCCCTGGTGACACGTGTTAACTGTGGCTGAAACGGGCATGGCTCGGATTCGTGAGGGCACAGGTGGGAGGAAAGCGGAGAAAAAGAAAAAAAAAAGGAAAAAAAACGAACGTAGGAGAAAGCAAGGAAAGGGAAACGCCACAAGATTGGAATGTGTCCGATAGATGGGTTTTTTTTTAATGATATAGGGGTTAGGCGAGATGGGAGGTGAAAGAAAAAGGGGGGGGGGGGGG
>NIGB01000004.1:3005190-3017061 GCA_003055145.1 Escovopsis weberi
GGGGGACCGAGGGCGATGTGGGAGGGGTATTTTGTTGAGGTCGATGTTGATGTTGAGGTGGATGTCGATGCTGATGTCGATGTCAAATTTGAGACGATCGATGTCGATTCCGGGGTGACGAGGTGCGCAATGGGGCGACGGTGACGGTGGTGATGGTGGTGATGGTGTTGTTCGCGGTGGCGTCGGATCGCGAGGCGCAGTGGTGGTCAATCGCGGGATGGAGGTAGTAGTACTCTGTAGCCCCTACGACGAAAGAGGGATCGATGGGTTGACGTCGCGGCGGAGCATCGTATGGACAGCACCGGTGAGGAGGAGGTCGGGGGAGGATTGATGGACCTGGTGAATTGATTGATGGATCAATGGTTGATGCAACTGTGAATGTCGTCGGACGTTGAATGAGGTTGAGGTTGAAGCTCGGCCAAGAAGCTCGAAGCCGAGGCTGCAGTTGATTGGACTACATACATACATATGTGTTGAATCATCCCCAGCGCCACCCGCACACGTGCCTACCCTGGACCTGATGGCGTGGAGGTACTCCAGACCTTCTCGTAGTGCAGAAACGGGCTGCTGCCGGCGTACTCGATACCTCGAATGCCGCCCTGGCTCGCGTGTCCAGTCCAGCCGTGCCTTTAGCGCCTCGAGGCCACTGAAGATGCCCTGCCTTTTGCGCTGAGCCGGATCGATTACAGCGGTCATCATGCACCCCTGCTGATCCAGGGTAGGTGCATATTGGCCGACCCGTTAGAACGATTCAAATTGATACTATACCTATGTTACAGGTATCTCTCCATACTCGCATATCTGCATATCAGATCAATTCTATTATCCATCATCATGACTCAGCGTTCAAGCTCAAACCCATTAAACTCGGCGCGCCTCGACGCGTCTCCCGCACTCCTCCAGCCAAACCCCTCAGCGCCGCAGACTCACAATGTGTAAGACCACCACCCGCTTCTATCCCCTCCCGGACCCCTCGCTCACATCCCATCACAGCGGCATACGGAGGTTACGCAAAGACCGGCTACGGCGCCCAGGGTGCCGACGACGCCGGTGGCTTCTTCGCCGGCGGCTCCCAGCAGCAGAGCAGCCAGACCGCAAAGGTTTGTCCTTTCTGGCTCATGGCGGAGGAGGAGTGGAAGAAGCAGAGGAAGAGGAAGAACATCAAGGTCTTTTGTCAAAGCACTCGGGCTGACCCTCCCGCTGCAGTCCTACCAAGATGAATCCCTCCGCCCCGTGACCATCAAGCAGATCCTCGACGCCGACGAGCCCTGGTCCGGCGCCGACTTCAAGATCGACGGCCACACCGTCACCCAGATCACCTTCATCGGCCAGGTCCGCTCCATCAACCCGCAGCCCACCAACATCACCCTCCGCCTCGACGACGGCACCGGCCAGATCGAGGTCAAGAAGTGGACCGACGCCGACAAGCAGGACGACGCCGGCCTGGGCCTCGAGCCCGACGCCCACGTCCGCATCTTCGGCCGCCTCAAGACCTTCAACGGAAAGCGCCACGTCATCGCCCACGTCTTCCGGCCCGTCCCCGACTTCAACGAGGTCAACTACCACATGCTCGAGGCCGCCTATGTCCACCTCTTCTACTCGCGCGGGGCCCTCGGCGCAGACGGCCGGCCCGCGGGCGCTGCTGGGGGCGGGGGTGCCGCTGCCGCCGGGAACGAGGATAGCATGTTCGTCGACGGCGGCGCGGGCGCCGACGCACTGGGGTCCGGGAGGCTCGCCGGGTGCTCCGCCGGCGCCAGGAAGATGTACAAGCACATCAGCGAGGTCGGCGGCGGCGGCGACGGCGTGCACCTCAACGCCGTGAGCAAGGCGACCGGCATGTCCGTGCGGGATGTCCTGACCGCCGCCGACGAGCTGTACCAGCAGGGGCTGGTCTACACGACCGTGGACGACGAGACGTGGGCCATTTTTGAGTACTAGCATGGATATGTATGATACGAGATCGACGGTCGATGGTTGGAGAGCACTCTGCTTTTTTTTTTTTTGGCATGTTGAGGCATTGGGAAGAAGGGGCCCTGGGAATGGTAGGGAAAGACATGAAAAAGAATCAGGGGGGCCTGTGGAATAGCTCTACCTTTTGTTCTTTCTGAGAGTCACGGTCATGGCCATGGATTTGTCTGTACAGTAGCCTCATTCCAAACAATTTTGAAGAAAAAAAAAAGCATCAAAAGACCCCATTGCGCAGTGGAAGCCTGGAAACATGGGCACGTAATGACGCCGACCTTGCCATCCGTGTCCGATCAAATGTTTTGATCTCTGTACTTGCCCTGACATATGAGGGTCCATTACGATATGTCCTTTCCCAGAAAGGAGGATCAAGCCTTCATTCGAGTTCAATACAAGACAGTCCTTGACTATGTCTGTCTGAGTTTGCGGCTTGTCGAGTGTGGGATCGAGCTCGTCTCACGATTGCCATGATGCATTGCGCGCTCCAATGGATTGCCCATCTTGATTCCCCACACTCGGGAGCATCATACATATGCACCACGGGCCGTGTGAGATATCCTCAAACGAGATGTGAGATGGAGGACCCTGCTTGAGAATGGAGCAACTCTCGGACGGGTGACGTGTTCTGCATATGCAGGCCTTGCGGCCAAGACTGGGGCCGGGTAATCGTACCCAGACAGCATATTGAGGTCGGAATCATCGATGTCGTGGGTGAAACTGCCCCAGATCTCCACGCAGGTCGAACACAGCGAATCCTCCGTAGATCAGCCTCACAGCTTCATGAATCGATCGAGAGACGACGAGGGTGGGGCCAAGAAAGGGCTTCAAAGACGCAAGACTGGGTATGGCTAGGCTACTCCTTTTCATAATGTACAGTACGATGCTTTCCCCCGCACACGACTCGAAAAAAGAAAAAGCCGAAATCAAAACTTAGATCAACTTAGATCACATACGCCGGATCTGCTGCTCGTTGAGGTACTTGTCGAGGCCGGAGTCGAGGTTCTGCCACCACTCGAAGAGCATCGAGTTGCAGATGAGCTTGAACCAGGGAGTGATCTGCACGGAGGGGTCCTCGAAGAGCGCCCTCAGGCCGTCGGCCGTGACGTACTGGGTGGCCTGGACCTCGTTCTTGTTGATGTCGAGGTCGACGTTGGCCTTGATGAAGAGGATGTAGTCGACTGCGGGAAGAAAAGGAGGTCAGCGAGGGGTGTGGCCTCGTGGGTAGCAGTACTGGGCTGGGGAAGGTCAAGGAGGTAGGTAGGTAGTATAGAGAGGAGGATGGACATACTCTCGTGCTCTCCCCACTTGCCGTCGCTGGGGGCCTTGTAGTGGATTCGAGTGAGGAAGCGAAAGTCGTCGAAGGGGACCTGCTCCGTCTTGATGCCCAGCTCGTGCTCGAGCTTGCGCTGGGCGGCACGCTTGACGCCGGCGACCGAGTCCTCGAGGGTGGAGCCGGTCTCGGTGGGGACGCCGAGCGGGTGGGAGCAGCAGGTGTTTGTCCACCTGTCGGGGAAGGTGATCTTCTCGGAGGCGCGCTGCTGGAGGAGGAGCTCGTTCTTGTCGTTGAAGAGGAAGACGGAGAAGGCCCGGTGGAGGAGGCCCTTGTCGATGTTGGTCATGAGATGGCCTGGGAGAGTCAGCTGCGCTCTTCGTAGTAGTAGTGCGGAGGGTCTCCCGTACAAACTTTCTTGCTGGCCTTGCCGATGGGCAAGTCATTGTCGTCGGTGACGATGCAGACCTCGTCCATCAGGCGGATCTGCTCCTCATCGTGGCCGGACAATGCGTCGTCGGTGGTGTCGATGTCGGGGAAGAGGAGGGAGATGTTCTCGGCGGTGATGGGCTGGGCCCCGGCGACGACGGTCGTGGTCGACATGGTGATGGATGCGGGCACCTGGTTCGATGGGAGAAGAGGGGTCAAAGGATTCGCGATGATCGGACGCGGGATCAAGGCGAGAGGGAGGGGGGGGTTATAAGAAGCCGGGGGCGCGCGAGACAGACTGCATCTGGATGGATCAATGGATCAATTGGATGTTGTGCAATCTCAGCTCGTACTCGGGTTGGAGTGTCCAAGTTGGGCGTATTCGCTGAGCCGAAACTGAGCACAATTGTTGCGCCTTATCTTATCGAGCCGTCACGACAATTGAATTCCAGCCAGATTTTAGAGGGGGATCTGCTGCCCAAAGAGGACTAGCCTGTGTCGGGCTTAGTACATACTACGGAGTACAGGTACTCGTATGAGTTCTAGAAAGATTACTAAGTCGTCGAATCTAGTGCATAAATCAGGTTGATCATGCACAACTCAGGTCCTCCAGGTTATGCGGTGCGGTGCCTCCTGAGCTGAGCCCCCTTATGCACTTATCCGAGTGCAGCATCTTCACCATCAACCTCAATCGGGTCTCCACCGGCTCGACGCCTCCATGGGGCTCCGGAATTGGCAGGCCGCTCCACCCTGTATTGATTGATGTTGTACTCATACTGAACACCATCATCTTGGCGGAGCTCCATCGCCATCTTGCATCTCGACCAGCTTCTATCCTTTTCTGTCTTGCAGTCGCTTTTCATCTATTGATTTCTATTGATCCATTCTACGCGCCACCTCTCCGATCCTCCGCCGCTCATCCTGCCATCCTGCCATCCTGCCACATCCTTACCGCACACTACTACGGAGTACAGGTATTCATAGCCAGCGACCCCTTCTCGTCCTGGCCCCCTCCGCCCTCCCGACTCTCACACACGCGCCGAGACGATGCCGCCCCCCAAAATCGAAGAGAAGGAAATCGAGACGTACTGGAACATCTTCTCGGATCGCACCGGCGGAGGAAAGTTCCTGACCGGCGAGCAGGCCGCGCCCGTCCTCAAGAACAGCGGCCTCCGCGATGACCAGCTAGAGAAGGTCTGGGACCTGGCCGACTGCGACAATGACGGCAATCTCGACTTTGAGGAGTTTTGCGTCGCCATGCGAATCATCTTTGACATTCTCAACGGAGTGAGTCATGTCTCGCGGAAGAAAAGAATGGGCGCGCGCGCGCGCGCAAGAGAGAGAGAGAGAGAGAGAGAGAGAGAGAGAGAGAGAGAGAGAGAGAGAGAGAGAGAGAGAGGACTAGAGAGAGACTGACCGTTGCTTAGGAATACGCCGACGTGCCGAAATCATTGCCCGACTGGCTGATCCCCGAATCCAAAGCCCATCTCGTTCAAGCCAGCCAAGCCATCACGGGAAAGCAGCCGCGCTTCGAGCAGGTCGAGGACGAGGACGACACGCCCGGCCTCAAGGACGGGTTCGAGTGGTACATGAAGCCCGAGGACAAGGCCAAATACGAGCAGATCTACCAGGAGAACCGAGACATGCGAGGCGAAGTAGCTTGTCAGTTCCCACATCTTCTCCCCCCCTCGGGGGCAATATTCGTCCTCCTCGCTGACCTCCCGCGCAGTCAACTCGCTGGAAGGCCTCTACGAGTCGCTCGACGTGCCCGACACCGATGTCCGCTCCGCCTGGAACCTGGTCAACCCGTCGGCGGGCTCGACGATCCACAAGGACGCCTGCCTGGCGTTCCTGCACATCCTCAACCACCGGCACGAGGGGTACCGCATCCCGCGCAGCGTGCCGGCGTCGCTGCGGGCGAGCTTCGAGCGCAACCAGATCGACTACCAGCTCGACAGCCAGCGGACGGGCGTGTCGTCCCGCTGGGCGACCAAGGCCGACGACGGCACCGCCACGGGCCGCAAGGCCAAGTTTGGCGACCAGTACCTGACGCGGCTCGGGCGCAGCGGGTTCAAGACGGCCGGCACCGACTTCTCGACGGAGAAGACGGAGGACTGGGAGGAGGTCCGGCTCAAGCGGCAGCTGCAGGACCTCGAGGACAAGATGCGCAAGGTCGAGGAGATTGCCGAGCGCCGCAAGGGCGGGAAGCGCGACTCCAAGCCGGCCCTCGTCAAGAAGGAGCTCGACCAGCTGCTCGACTACAAGCGGCGCGAGCTGCGCGAGCTCGAGCAGGGGACCGGCAAGAGCGCGGCCGGGGGCAGCCTCAAGGTCGTCGCCGAGGACCTCGAGACGGTCAAGGAGCAGGTCGAGGGGCTGGAGGCGCACCTGCGGTCCCGCCAGCAGATTTTGGATCAGTTACAGAGAGAGCTCGAGGAGGAAAGGAGGGGGTGATGTGCGACGGGCCTCTTTGAGTACCACTACTACCTCCTACCTAAGTAGGAGGTATGTCGGCACATGAGGCGGGTGGAGAGAGTGCAGGATGCTTGTCACACAGTAAACAGTAATCAGCGGTTGTTTCTTTTTCTTATTTTTCTTCTTCTTCTTCTTCTTCTTCTTCTTCTTCTTCTCCTTCTTCTTCTTCATCCCCACCTAGTATCTACCCGGGCATCTTTAGGTTCCACACAATATAGAATCGTGTAATGCCTGTTCAAATTCTTGAACCTTTCAATGTGCTTTCATACAGCCACCGCACATTTCTGCCGAGATCAGATGTCAGCGTGGTCGACAAAGACACAGGGCACGCGCGCTTGTAGATGCGCATACCTCACCATCAACTCGTACTCGTACTCGTACACAGCAATGGCTTCCAACGCCAGCGCTAGGAGACACGGCCCGTACTTGAAATCTAGACGAGTGGGTGCGGGTGGTGTGCTCGAGCCTGGACCTGGACTCGTTCTAGAGCGCGGATGGATCGATATGAATAGATTGATTGATCGTACCTCAATGTATTGATGTATGAGACGCATCCACATCACCACCATCGGCCCTCACCTCCGTCATTGGCATCCATTTGATCCATCAATCCATCAATCCATCAATCCATCAATCCCACCTTTTTACCCCGCAGCGCAGCGCAGCGCCCCCCTCCGCATACCGGTACACCACGGGCCTCCCATTCCCTTCCCTTCCGTCCCCTTCTCTTCCTTTTTCTCTCCTTTCTTGATCTTCTTTTTTTCTTCCCCCCCTTTTTCTTCCTGGCTCCCCGGCACACATCCCATCCATTTCCCTACCAAGCAGCATCCTCACCATCCGGCATTCTTTTCCCTGTCTCTCTTTTCCCAGAGCACCCCCGACACGTCATCTCGCTACCGCCACCATGGTCTCCTACGCCGACTTCGAGCAGGCCGCCGAGGACTCCCGCAAGCTCCTCGCCAAGCCCTCCAACGACGAGCTCCTCTCCCTCTACGGTACGACCCCCGGCCTGGCCTCGCCAGACCCTCGCCTCGTTTCACTCGTACATACTGACGCCCCGCATCAACAGCGCTCTTCAAGGTCGCCAAGGGCGAGGACTTCGACAAGGCCACCAAGCCCGGCATGTTCGACTTGAAGGTCAGCCTTTCCCCTCCTCCTCGTCCGCTCCATCCCTCTTCTCGTCCCCCGCCTTGCGCCCTCGACATCCTCACGAAAAAGCCCCCCCCTTCTCCCGACGGCAGCGCGCAGGGAGAGCCATATAAAACAATGGTGGCAGGAAGAATCAAATATAAATGATGGCAGGAAGAATCATACAAAAATCGATGGCGCGCGGAAATAGAAAAACACAGAATCAGGCTAACCCCGCCCAGGCCAAGTCCAAGTACAACTCGTGGAAGAAGTGCGTCGAGGAGGACCAGTTGACCCCCGAGCAGGCCCAGGAGAAGTACGTCCTGCTCGTCGAGGAGCTCAAGGTCAAGTACGGCTACGACGCCAACAAGGTCCCCGAGAAGACGGGCAGCGACTAGATCGGACCCCGGGATACCCTCCTCCTTTTTTTTTCTTTCTTGGTTGCTGCGGAATGAGACGGGAAATCAAACTGGAAATCATCGATATACCAATATAATCGGAATTTCTTTTTTGGAAGTTTGCGCGTGCTGCGAATGGAGATTGCGCGCGGTGTGAGACCTGGCACGATTCGAAAGACACACATGTAGCATCATCATCATCATCCTCTACTATACTTCGAACTGACAAAGGAAAATTAGACATTCAGGTTTTTTAATGTACAGCTTTCGGGGTCTCGTCTCTTCGCGTCGAAACTTGGCCCGTTCATATGGTCAAAATGTGCACAGAACAAAGGAAAATGAAAAGATGGGAGAAAGGTCACCATAGATACACTGCAACCGGCTTCTGTATAGGACAGGATGCAAGTATGAAGAATCGAAGAGGGGAATCATTTCAGACAAAGGAAAAAATAAAAAAAAAGAGCCACAAAGGGAAAATATGGATATAAGTGGCTCGGCCGCCCGCGCCAGCGTCATGGCTGAGTTGGTCGAGCATATTCAACCTTCATCTGCGCCTGCAGTTCGCAACCTCCCCCCAAGAGCCCCGGCCGCTCGTGACTTGACGGCCTGGGGCCACGCGAAGCAACACTGTTTGGCAGTGGATCGGGTTTCTCAGACACCGCCCAGGTCATCCCGACTCCGAGCGCTTACAAAAGAGTGACGACACCGGCGCCGAGGAGGAGGAGAAGGCTCAGGCCAGTGGAGGCTGCGCCGCTGACGTTGGTAGGCTGCTTGGGGCCGGGAGCACCCGTGCCGGCGGCCGGAGCGGGCTTGCCGGCGCCGGCATTGGTGGGCTGAGCTGCGCCGCTGGGAGCGGTTCCGTTAAAGCCGGCCCAGTTGGTAGGGGCAGATGTCGCGCTGGCAGGAGCCGTCGTCTTATCGCCGCCATTGGCCACGGTAGTATCGGACCTGGCAGCGGCGGTGGAGGTGACAGAGCCGGAGGACGTCGCAGTGGCCTCGGAGGTGGTGCTGGTCTTGGAGGCGGTGCTGGTCTCGGAGCTGCTCATGGCAGAGCTGCTGGTCTCGGAGGCGCTGGCGCTCGTGGTCGTGCTGGAGGTGGTGGAGCTGGAGCTGGAGCTGGAGCTGCTGGTCGGGGCGCTCGCGGTCGTGGTCGTGCTGGAGGAGGCGTCGGAGGTGGGAGGGGCAGCGGCGGTGGTGGTGGAGTGAGGGGGCGCGGAGGAGCTGGTGGGGGGAGGCGCATCGTGGATGGCGGCGACGGACTCGAGGCCGCCCGACACGCTGTAGACCTTGGCGCAGTCATCGAGGCTCATGTTCTCAGGGCAGCACCAGGTCTTAGCCGAGTGGTCGTGAGCGCAGTAGTAGCCGGCATCGCACGAGTTGCCGGAGCCGTCGTTGCAGCAGCTCTCCTTGGCAGAGGGATTGAAGCAGTGGGTGTTGCTGTCGTGGGAGGGGCACTGGGCGTAGCCGGCGCCGCAGGCCTCGGCGCAGGTGTCGCCGTCGTGGCAGACCGACTGCTCGGGCTGGTATCCGTTGGTGTCGCGACGGACAAGGCTCATGTGCGGAATGGCCATGAGCATGTAGGGCTTGTTGGCCTCGCGGGCGCTGACATGGGCGGCGCACGCCAGGACGGCGACGGAGGCAGCAGTCTTGAAGTGCATCTTGAGGGTGATGGATATGGTGATGATGATGTTGGCGATGATGATGTCGATAGGGCTGATATCTTTCAAAGACAACGAATGACTTGATCGCAAAGACGATCTAACTCTGTGAGCTGGAACGAGTGAAGGAGCGCGCGCAGAGGAGATCTCGGGGAGGCGAGAGGGCCGGACGAGAGCGGATGGACAACTTCTTATTGGGGAGGAGTCTAGAATCAATAGCAGGGACGAATAAGCCGCGCGGGCCTTGAAACGAGCGGTCGATTGCGGAGGGAATCCAATAAAACAACAAACAATTGCCTAGGTACTCCGTAGTATAGGTAGTATACTAGTAATGAGAGGATGCCCGTACCAGTACCAGTAGGTTGAGCGATGCGGAGATGGAGAAGCCCGGGCCTTTGCAGGGGGAGAAGAGGAGAAGAGAGAAGAGAGAAGAGAGGGAAAAGAATAGACCCATGCAGTCTCGAGATCAATGGATTGTTGCGCGTTGGGCCCGAGAGCTGCCCGTTGGTTGTGCCTTCCACTCGTACTCCGTACCTGCCTCAGGGCACCCGCATCCGCCGCACGCGACGAAGCAGGTACGAGCGCGATAATTGATGCCTCTCGGGGATTAGCGCAAGCTGCGGCGGCAGGGGCAGAGAGAGCGATTTGAAGGGAAAGTGCGTGCCTGCCCCGTCGCGTCGAGCAGGGCGAGCCAGCACTTGCCTGATTTACCAGTAGCAAATTGTGATTGTCTGCTCCAGGGACGAGCCCTGCCTGTCCGAGGTACAAGAGAAGCAAGTACAGGACAATCTGAGGCCGACCGTGGAGTCCGACCGAGTCGTGAGTCTCCCAATTACTACAGCTGAGGTTCTCCCAGTTGATGGAATTCAGGTTGGCGACTCTGGTCCGTGTGTGTGAGAGAGTGAGACACTGCAGTCAGACAGCCAGGCCGCATCACGTCAATTAATGCCAATGCCAGGACCAGAGACAATGTCCGTGAGATGCTGGGCGGGGACGTCATCAATCTACGCGACGATGCTATGTTCCTTTTGCTCAAATGGAATCTGCACTTCCGCTCCGTGCCTGGCACGCACAGTCTCACTGCCACGCGCGTCCTCTCGCCTCTCGCCCAGTGACGTCCAGCACGCGGGCCTGCTGCAGCCCAATGGATTGATGGATGGATTCCCGCCGATGGCAGACGCCCCCCGGAGCGCGACGAGACATCTTCAGCTCCTCGCGCAATTTCCGCACCTGATGCCCACCATGATAGTAGTCTTCACAGGCCACCTCTCCGTAGTCGTGCAATTCATGGACTCACATCGTCAAGACTCACTCACCACTGCATGCCCCTTTCAAGGCCAGAGTTGGGGTACCTCGCCCTCAAGTACGGAGTACCTCTCAAGTCCGTCCTCCGCCCTCGAGGAGTCCCTCCTGCTCCTGCACTCCGCACCTGCAGGTCCTGCCAACTTCTTGGTCCCTCCCCCCAAAGGGCAAGCGCTCGCAGCTGCCGCAGCTGCCGCACCTGCAAGGAACGGCGCACCCTCGCCGCCCCCACCGCCCCGGGCCCAGCCAACCAGCGCCCGCGTCGATGCTCCATCCCGCCCGTTGCAATTTCCTTTTTTTTTTTTTCCCTTCCTCCGCTCCTCCCTCCCCAGGAACGACTTGGATCCCAAGACCCGGCCATCCCTTCCTTCGTTCCCTCCTTCCTTCAATCCTTGATTGCTTGCTTCTTTTCCCCAGGATTTTTTTTTTTTTTTTTTTTTTTTTACGTCGAATCTTCGAGTCGCGTCGCCGACTCGGACAGGCTTGCTTCGGCTTACTAAGTCATCAATGCAGTCTCAAATCGCCGTCGAGGCATCAATCGCCAGACGAGCTCGAGGTCCATCAAGTGCTGCTTCATGTTGCGTTGACAATGGATCGTCGTGGACAGAGCTCTGTTGCTTTGATATCTACGGCGTATGACTACATATATACGAGCCGTGCTGCGGATGTCTACCTCACCGTAAGACAAGCAATCTCATCTCGGTGTCACAACTCACACGTAGCAAAATCTCCGTACCTATAGTACGGAGTATAGGTAGTAGTATCATGTTAGTACTAGGTAGTACTAGTATTGACCCTTTACTCGTCCAAACAGCCTCATCTCGCCCCCCAGCACACCGCATCAATGCCGAATGCGTGCCCCAGACGATCTTTACCTCTTCAATGCTCCGTAATGATGATGATGATGGAGATCCGGGATTCTTCAGTGGAGACTCTCATTCTCGTCGCTCTTGGTCATACACGAACTCTTCCGTCTCCAGCATCCTGCCTTGCGGCCCCAATAGTCATACTGGTATAATTCGCTTGGGCCTGCTTGCCTCCTTCAGAAGAACGACTTCTCAAACTCCTTTCCTAACAACAGGAATACAGGTAGAACGCTCGCCACCCGGTCGGGGCACCAAAAGAAGGGGAAAACAAAAGGGTAATCATGGTAGCGCTCTCAGGAAATTAACAGCCAAAGGGGGGGAAAGGGAAGAAGAAGAAGGGGGGGGGGGGGGGGGGGGGAACCCGGGCGTCAAGCCCACCCAAA
>NIGB01000004.1:3017086-3027253 GCA_003055145.1 Escovopsis weberi
AGAGGGGGGAGGAACCTGGCCGATCATGACCATCCCAAGCATAGTAGGTAATGTTAAGAATCACCCTCAGCACCTCAACTTGTCAATGGTCTCGGACATTGCCTGGATATACTTCCACCGCTCTCCCTCTCCCCAGGACAGGCTCCCCGTGGCCCTGGTCCTCCTTGCTCCACTCCAAGTGGTGCGCGACTGGATCTCGGGCTCCTCGCTCCTCCCGCTGTCGTCCGTAGACGGCTCCCGGTGGGTAGACGGGGTTGGCAACCCGCCGAACCAGCGGCCGTCACGTTCCCTCTCCCCCGCTTGGTCTTCCTCGCGAACTACCTCTTCCAGGAGCCACTTCTGAAAGGCAACATCGGGCCTTGACCTGCCTTCTTCCTCCTCCTCGACCCATGTGCCATCCGACTCGGTCTCGGTCTCGGTCTCGTCGACGGGAGTGTTGTCCTACCGCTGCTTCTGAGCCTTGCCTCTCGGCGTCTTGACCTTGGCTTCCGCGCGAGCTTCGGGCACTCCTCCCCCGGACCCCGGGGCGGCGGGCTTCGCTTTCTCCTATTCACCCTCCTCGCCGCCCATCTTGGAGATCCACTTGTTCATGTTCAAGAATTTATCCTCAAACGTCTTCTGCAGCCGCTCGCCCGCCGACCACATCGGATCGCCCTTCTTCCAGTACGTAAAGCAGTTCTCGAAGATCTGGCGCACGTCAACCAAGAAGTCCTCGTCGCTGGTGTACTCCTTGCGATCCATCTTCGCCTTGATCGAGCCGAGATCCATCGGTCTCTTGACCTTGTCAAAGTAGTCCGGCACGCCGTCCTCCACCGGGTCCACAGGCTCTTTGAACGGTCCGACCAACCGGGTCCAGAAACCTGGCGCGCGTCATGTCAGCTGGCCGTCTCGCGTATTGCGTCTCGAGTCTCGCGTCTCCGCCGGCACGAGGAGCCTGGTGGGGGCATGAAACTGAAGACTTACCTGGCCCGGAGAGCATTCTAGTCAGCAAGTCGGCGCAAAAGTCCAGCTTCTGTTGGCTTGTAAAGGTCCGGCCGTCCAGGTATGCTGTGCTGGAGCGTCTCTTCTGCCCCTTAGGCGGCGGAGAGGCGCCCGACTTGCGATAGGGGCGCCTGGTCGGAAGAGACTCGGCCGGGGGGACGCCGGATCGCCTGTTCCGCTTCGCCAGGCCGAGCCCGAGGGCCTCCTCATCCACGGGCTCCTCCAGGTAATGTACGTTTTTCCGTAGACCACCGCCCAGGGGCGCATTGGCGAGGGCGTCTGTCTCGGACGGGGAAGCTTTTACTGGCACCTGCGGCGTGGACGAGCTGTGGGAGCCCTCGGTGGGCATGGCGGCGGCGGCGGCTTGTGCGCCGACAAGCGCGTCGAACGAGCTCATGGTGACCACGAGCTCGCTCAGCACCTCCTGCGGCAACGACTTTGCGAATTCGGCCCGCGAGTCCGAAGATCTCATGTACTCGGCGGCCCACGATAGGAGGAGCACCCGGATGGATGACCCCTCGGGAGTGTCTCTCCACACCTGGATGAGCAGGGGAGTTGCCGGGATTCGGCCCGTGAGCCGGCGGCACTCCACCATGGCCTCGAGCGTGTGGTCGCAGAGGCCATCGATCTCGAGCTTGTGGCCGAGGTTCCAGAGGCCGACGAGGGATTCGTACGAGGGGATGTTGGGGGCCTCCATTTCCACCTTGTTGGTATATAGGAAGTTCTGGGCCATGCCGAAGACTTCCACCGAAGTCTCTGGGAGCCGGACTATGTGCTCCACAGATTCGCCTTCCTCTTTCTCGAAGTGCTTGCGATAGAAGCCTGAGCGATGGCAGAGGAAATCCTTTTGGATCCCGAATGGCCTCTCGCTGGGTCCGATGAACAGGATGACGAATATTGGATGCGGTTGACTATTTCGGACAGAGGTCAGCCAGCCAGCTCTGAAGCAAACACAGGGTGGTGGACATTAAGATGACCATCATACAGCCATGAGAAAGGCTGAACCTCATCTTTCTCCGAGTTCAAGACGCCATTCTCCACGGAGATGGCTTCTTCAGTTTGGACGCTCATTCTTTCTTTTATTCTTTTTTTTTTCCCCTTTTCCACCTGTGACTTTATGAATGACTGATCAATACTACCAGATGTTAGCATGATGAGGATCAGCCAGATTTTCTGAATCCACGAATGCATCTCCTCTTGGTCTCACGGTCAACCAAACATGAGATGAGCATGCTCAAGCGGCCGTCCCTCAACCACCAGCTCATAAAGCCGCACTCCATCTCATCACCATTGTCAAAAACGCGTCTCATACATGAGAAGACAATGTCTCAAAAGCACCGTGAGAAGCAGAGTCTGCCAATTCGCGAAGGAAACGGCAAACAATTGAGTGTGAAATTCTTCTGCTGAGGCGACGTGAAAAGCTCACTTACCTCGGACGCCACCGCGAAGCAATTCGTCGGCTCGTGGCTTCAAGACCCTAGGATGCTCGAATATTCGATATGAAGGGTATCCTGTGCCCCATGCGTGCTTCTATGAGATGAAGGCGGTCTCCAATGGATGTCGACGTTGATGATGTTCTTCGCGATGAGAATGGAGAGAGAGATTCGAGGCGTCATGCTCAGCGCCTCGATGCGAAATTGGTGTTCGGACGAAGGTCGCTACTGCCCGTTCTCGTAGGTACTAGTAACTAACCTGCACCGCGCCTGCTTTCAGAAGGTTGCAGTACTTCAACGTGCTACGAACGCAGGAGCGAGTCACCACCCGGTACCCCTGAGTGACCCCGTCCCCCGAGCAAACGCAGCGCGCATTTGGAGTTCTCGAGAGGTATTTGGCGGAATGAGCCCGTCCTGCCGTTCCTTCCCCAGTCCAGACTCCAGGTTAGCACCTGCTCGGGCTGCCCCTGCCATTTCGCGCAGGGCAGGTGCTGCCTGCAATGATGCCCCGTGGCGCCTGCCAAACGTTGAGCAGACCTCGTGACCCGGCAGCGGAGCCTTGCTTACATAAGACGAGCAAACGCCCTAAAACTCGCGACGACGGCATTCGAGCCTCAAGGATTCGCGCATCTTGGCTCTTCACTGATGTTTGAGGCCATCTTCAATGTCGTTCTCCTGGCAGGCTTGATTGATGAAGGCAGTCATTGATCAAAAGTCTGATCATTGACAGGGACAACGGCCAGGGAGTCCAGGCTCTGAGTACGGACTACTCACTCGTATGAGTTGGAAATTCGCCCTGTCCTTCGACCTTCCAGTTTCAGGGACTACCCCTTCCAGGTCTTCCGATCGAATGGCTTCAATACATCAATGTTTGTCCGATTGCACGGTCTCTTTGCCTGTTAAGTAGGAAGGCTGGCTGACCGTCTCTTTCTAGCTCAAGGCCCCGATGACCTGGCACGAGGCACCATGACGGGCTGCCAAATCTCGCGAGCCAAATCTCGCGCTGGAAACGGCTCCCTGGTTGCTACGAAAGCTTTCTTTTCCCAGCTCTTGCCAGTTCCTTCCAGGGAAGGCACCTTAGTTCGAGGCAAAGGGGGGACTTCTTTCTGCATTTCTGCAGAAATAGGGGGTGGCTCAGAAGAAGGCTGCGTTTGGCAAAGGTGGCTGAACTGTTCGTCTCTTCCGAAATCAGCACTCGGTTCTTGCTTCTGGCGGACGGGTCACGAACGGGTCACGAAATGGCAAGGCTTTCCAGCCGCTCGGAGCCGCCTTTCCGATGGTGGTGTCCGGCTTTTCAGACGATTGTGAATGCCTGCATTTTGTGATCCAACTCGGAGCTTCTCGGCGGGACCATCTTTTATGTCCCATCATCAGCACGGGGTGGACCTGAGTTGCGGGCGCAAGATCGTCTTACAGTACGGAGTACTCCGTACGGAGAACTGGGACATGCAACCCGGGCGGACAAGATGACAAACGCCCCCAACCTCCAAACCCGCCCCCTCCCCCACTCTCCCGCTCACATCTCGCGGGGAGGGGAAGGTGCCACAGATACGGAGTACGGAATACTTCCCTTGTGCCGGACGGGCGTGAGATTGAAACTCCCGCGAGTTCCAAAATCGTTCCCCCGGCTGCATGTCAGCCGGAACCTGGGGAAGACAGAAAGATATTCCCTCGGCATCCTCGGAGGTTTCTACTGCGTGGTTCGGCATCGCCACCATCGATCCATCGAGATAATCCGACAAATCCCATCTGACCACTGAGTGTCAAGGCCATTTCACATGCTCGGCCTCGCCGCAGGAAACTCTCTGCAGCCGATGCTTCGCTTATCAGGACGCCGCGACATTAGCCGTGGAGGGGTCAGATCGAACGGACAGAGATCGGATGCCAATCACATGCGGGAGGACGGCCATTACTCGATGCCAATTACCTAAAAACCCGCCCGCCTGCACAACGTGCATCTCGTCCGAGATGGCTGCCGATCGAGTCTGGCCGGATCGGGGGGCCGATCGCAGCCGGCCACGGGCCTAAAAGATGATGGACGGTTCCAGCATCTTACAGGTCCAGGGCCCTGCATGTCTGAAACGCGAGTAGCAGAAAGGGTAGATCAGGGGCCCGTCCTGGAACTCTACTGATCATAGCCCTATCTTCGAGGTGCGCGGAGCAGCAAGGTCGGGAGCTGTTGCTGCTTTCGCCTCACGCCCAAAGCCTAATCCCCCGTGGCCGGCGTGGTGAGAGCCCTGCCGGTGACCGTGGAATTGCCGGATCAGCATTGCTGGTCGAGGCCTGGGAAAGGCTGGGGGGCAAGGCGAGTGCCATGGCCCCGTGCTTTCCCGCAGAACGAACGGAAACCTCGATATGGAGAGGCGATCTCCGAGATATCACGAAGGCGGCTCCCTCGGTCGACCCGGCCAGTCCACCGAACAGCTCCACGGAGCAGACACGAAAAGTCCGGGCGTCTCCTGACAAGGCACATCCAGAACGCACGGAATAGCCGTGTACGGGGTAAGGAGCCCGTACTCCTTACTCCGTACTCCGTACAGCTCGGAGGGCGGCATCCACTCCATCCATCATCTCCAGTCACTGCCGGCGCCATTGAGCCCAACACGCTTCTCAGGGCGCATTCGTGCAGGGACGAACTTTGCTCTGGCCGAGGAAAAAGTAAATTCGGACCAGGACGTGTCTACTCCGTACATCTTGGATCTTGACCGGTACAGGATCCGCAGTATCCTCCCCGTGGGCCAGGAAGGGATGCTACTACGGGTAGCGCGGAGTCCTGGAAGCCCAGATCATCACGGCCGTCTACACCCACACCAGCGTGCTTCTACAGGTCTGCACGGAGTACTCCGTACACACTCGTACATACAGCTTTGTGCACGGCCCGGGTCATTCTGGACCCCTCAGAGCCCCGACTCGAATCTAGCCTGGAACCTTGGGAGCTCTGTACATGTGTTGCGACCTTGATGTCCTCTTCTCAGGCCGCTCGATTGTGTCCGCACCGGGGCAACTTCATACAGCTACATACACGGACCGGCTGACACGCATTATCAGGACATCGCGCCTTGGCTACCGGCCCGGAACGCTCACATGTGCGAGTACGGAGTACGGAGTACAGTACTCTGTACTCCGTACATATACCCGCGATCACAAGCCGGGACCCCCCCGCCTGACGCAAGCACCGGTGCAAAAGCAGGTGGTCACCCTGGCTGGCCGCGGCTGCGCTCGTTTTCTCCTGGAACGCGGAAAGGCAGGGCGGATGGGTGTGATGGGATCACTCAGGGTCCAATCCATGGGCCCAGAGGCATCACAGGGCAGTCACATGCGGGAGCGGGCTCTGCGAATGGGCGGCGCTGGGGATGGGGGGGATGGGTGATGGGTGACTGGGGCGGGGAGAAGGGGAGGGGAGAAGGGGAGGGGAGGGGTGGGCACTATATATAGTTAGCAGCCCGCAGCTGGCCATGGCGAGAGACGTCCTGCTGAGCGAGGAGCGCGATGGCCTCATGGATGGCCTGTTGTCCTGGCGATGCCCCCCCCTGGGGGATCGTGGCCTGATGGCCTCCTCACTGACCGCCAAGGTTCGCGGGAGAAAATTACTTTGCGTTTCGCTCTGCCTCTGATCGCGCGGCTGTCATTTCAGACGGCGAGGGGGAAATTGGCGACATATACGGAGTACAGGCCTCCGTACGGATTACTCCGCACCGCAGTCGCATATCCACGGGCGGATCAACCGTTCGTACAACGGAGTATGTATACTCCGTATTGAACGAGAGCATTCGGACGACGGGCGTGATGCCATTCGCCGGCTCAAGTCTGGTGTCTCGCACCTCGCGGCCCAGACGCTCTCGAGCCGCCACCTCGCGATCCCGTCAGCCCAACAAACGAGGCAGTCTCTGTACGGAGTACCTGTATCAATAATCCGTACAGACGATTGCACCCTACCAGTAGCCAAGCATCCTGCTGAATGATGGCACCTCAAGAATGCGTACAGTATACGGCCTGGAGGAGCATCAACTCACAGCACGCAATCAGGCAAGAAAGCAAGCAAGCAAGCAAGCCGCCCGGCGGCCAAGGCAATCGCCAACCCAGGCCAGCCGGTGCGGCACTTCGGAGTTGTCCAGATTAACTCCCACCACACACCCCCCCAAGCGTCCGCGCGCATCCTGCAGCCACGCTGATGCCGGCGCCGCAGCTCAGCCTGCCATCTGCTGGACTACCTGTACTCCGTGGAGTATGGAGTATGGAGTACCTGTACGGAGTACTCGTATGGAGCATGGCCGTCACATCCTGTCAGTCTGGGCCTGACGGGCACGCGTGGCGCCCTACTGCTCCTACGGAGTGCCTACCTGTACCCGTAAGACGGAGGAGAGGTGGTTGGAAGTCCTAATGTACTCGTAGCGTAGGCGTCAGATATCTGCTTCGCAGCTTCATTGTACATCTATATAATCTCTAGTCTATAGTACCATCTTGATGCGGATTTCCAAATACTCCGGGCCGTGAAAACGAAGAAACAAGAGCGCGTGCGTCGAGGCGCAGCCGGATTCGTGCAGCTGAGGGGAGACGGACGACCGGTCCGACCGAGGAAGAAAAGGGGGAGGGGCCAGAATCAATAGGAGAACCAGTGGAGGAAACGGGACAATGAAGCGAACGTAGGAAAGGATAAAGGAAATGAAGAGAAAACAAAAGAGGAAGAAGGAAAGAAGAACAGGAGGGTCGAGGGGGGCCAGGGCAAAACAAGTCTATAATGGCGTTCAATAGACACAGCTATTTCGAGTCCCCGTGCCCGCCGCCGTCCAGCCTCCATCGTCCATCATACCAAATCAAAATATCCGATATTTTTTTTCTTCTGTCTTCCGATTGGGACTTCTCCAAAACCCAATTCCAACCATGTCCATTGAAAAGAAAAAAAAATCCTGCAAGAGCCGAAAGAGCTGAGAGGGTGTTTCAAAAAATCAAACGCTTTTCGTCCTGCTGATCTGATTCGGTCGTGCGTGCTGTATCTTTTGCTGAAACTGTCGGGGGGAAAACACCACCCGCTGGGAAATCGCCGCTGATCATGAGTCCATCTTTGTTTTTTTTTCTCTGTCCTGTCTCTGGTTTTTGTTTCCCCCTCTCTTCTTCTCGGGGAGGGCCGCCAAATTTTCGTTCATCTATTTCTTATCCGACCGTGTCGCAGCGTCAAGACCGTTATGGGAAAGGCAGAGATGGAGAAGGAAAATGAAAGAGAAAAAGAGAAGAGAGAAGAGAGAAGAGAGAAAGAGAGGGCGCAAGGGGGGAGAAAAGGACAGACGCCGACCCGCTTTCCTTTCTATAGCCCAAAATAACACATTAAAAGACAAAAGAAATAGGAGACGGTCATTGGGCAAGGCAGTCGCATTATTGCACTTGCGTTCCTTTGATGTGATTTTGTTTCTTTTTTTCGAATTTCCTTTTCCCTCTTCTCGTTCTTCTTCTCTCAAACTCTGTCTGTGAGATCACCACCCGCCAGGCTGGCGGTGGCGGAGCTCCGACCGCTGACGGGGAACACATCGGAGAGCAGATCCTGCACCGCGACCTTGGGGACCTGGGGGACGGGCAGCTTCCTCTGGCTGCCCTCGGGCCGGCTGATGATGTCGGTGAGCGAGATACCGCTGGGGCGAGAAGACGTGGCCTGGGCAGGGAAGGGAGGCGTCTCCGGGTGGGGCTCCATGGGGGCGAGCGCGGGGATCGTGTTGTGGTGCAGCGACAGGCTTCGGATGCTGGGCAGTTCGTAGCCAGAGTAAGGGCGCAGACGGGGAGAGTGGGCCGGGGTCGCGATGGGCGTGTGGTCCGGGGTCGGCGACAGGGAGTCGTGGGAGAAGGTGGGAGACGAGGGCGCCGTGGAGTTTGGCGAATTAGGCCGGGACCGCTTGGCGTGCCTGAAGGAGCTGTAGTGGTCGTCGTCCTCGCCGGGGTGGACGTAAGGGTGATACTGGTGGTGGGAGGACCTCGACATGTGGTAGGAGGACAGCGAAGGGGGGTGACCGCGAGCCGGGGGCCCATGGTTGCTGAAGCGCGGGTGATGCCTCGGGCCGTGGAGGGAGGGTGCGGCGGGGCCGGTGACCACCTCGCGCTCGACCTGGGAGGCTGCCGTCGCCAGCACGTTCATGTCGGCCCCGCGGACGCCGGCGTAGTGGTGGTTGAGACCGCCGGGAGGCATGGCGTACGAGGCAAAGGAGCTTGGGGGCGACACGTTGGGCGAGGCGAGCGCCGAGGTGGGGGCAGAGCGGATGGACTTGGAGCCGGGAGGGGGAGGGGCCATCATGCCGTCGACCTGCATGAGGTGAGCGAAGCCCTGCTGGTGCCGGTGGGGCTGCTGGAGCGGGTGCTGGTGCTGGTGCTGGTGCTGGTGCTGGTGCTGGTGCTGGTGCTGGTGCTGGTGCTGGTGGTGCAGGTGCTGGTGGTGCTGCTGCTGGGTCTTGTGGCCCCTCCGGGAGTTGGGGTTGTTGTGTATCCGCGAGTGCCTCGTCAGCTCGTCCGAGCGGGAGAACTTCTTGCTGCAGCCGGGGAACTGGCAGGCATGGGGCTTCTCGCCGGTGTGGGTGCGGATATGTCTCGTCTGGTGCTCGAGTCGGTGAAAGGCCTTGTCGCAGAGCGGGCACTTGTAGGGGCGAGGGAGCTCATTGGATGTGTCCGGGGCCTGTGCCCCAGGCAGCGGCCCGTTGGGCTTGATGACGGCCACGCCCGTGGTAGACATTTCTTCCGAGGCTCGGGGGCTGGCGATGTCGATGGAGTCGTGATCTGTGATGGCCACGCTGGGCATTGGCGATGGATTGAGTAGGTTGGAAAAATCCACCGCTGACACAGTTCGCTGCATGTGAGCTCGCTGCGAGAGTGGCGGGAACGGTGAGGGTGAGAAAAAGAGAGACTGCCGATGGGGTTTTCTTCAACAGCCCGAGCGCAGCAAGTTCTCTTTTTCTATTCCCTGTTTTTTTTTTTCTTTTCTCCCTCTCCTTGCTGGTCCAAAGTCAATGGTGTCTGGATGACGGAAGGCCACGCAGCAATGATGTGGAAACGGCCGGCGCGCGAAAGGCAGCGAAAACGATTTGGCGGGCGGGTTGTCTTGTCTGATTTCTTGGGCCCCTAAGGCTGGAGATCTCGAACCCCGCAAATCGATGATGATGACCAAATAAGCCGAATAATTTTCGTCGTCGTCGTCGGTGGGAGCAGAGGAGCAAGAGAGAAAGAAGGCGGGAAGGATATGGAGGATTGATAAAGGAGGTAGTAGAGATGGTGCAGAGGGAGAGAGAGCGCGAGCTCCAATATGGTAGAAGCAAAGCCGACGTAGTATTGATTGCTGCGGTTGTCTGGTTGGGAAAGAAGTTGAAGGGAGAGTGACGGCTCTTGGTTGAAGTTGGAGTTGGAAGATGGAGCGGGAGGGAGGAGAGAGAATTGAAATAATAAAAAAAAAAACCCAATGCTGTGGTGGCTTGTTGACCGCACGGCTTAAGTTTTTTTTTTTTTTTTTTCGTCTCTCAAGTTTCTTCTCTCTCTCTCTCTCTCTCTCTCTTTCTCTCTCTCTGGGAAGGGACGACGGGGGGAAGCGAATGGGTTTTAATACAGTCAGGGCGGGTTCGGCCGGGTCGGTACCTGCGAGAGGGCAGGGAGTACGGGGAATCGAGGTACCTCGCGCCTTCCCCCCGTTCCTCCCCGTGCCTTAGTAGGGCAGGTACGCTCTCTCTCCACAAAAAAAAAAAAAAGGGTGCGGGCTTAGAAGGGGAAGGAAGGGGGATGATGGAGG
>NIGB01000004.1:3034136-3044372 GCA_003055145.1 Escovopsis weberi
CCCTCCCCCCCCCCCCCCCCTCTTCTCTTATTCTTCTTCCCCCTCTTTTAGGCCCCTCTCATTTTTGGTATCCCCAGTCTGATCTGATCTGATCTCATCTTACTCCGTATTTTCCTGCCTAGATTGACGAAATGTGCCCCGCCCGCGTTGCCCAATCCCCAAGCTAGTGGCCCGGATGATGGATCGTAGAGGTCCAGGTCCACGCACATGTGATGCGAAAAAAAAAATGGAGGGGCAGAGTCTGGGGATGCGTCCAGCGTTCAAGTGCGATGGGGCTGACCCTCTTCACCTTTTTTTTTTGCGTGCTTGCTTGTGGTGGTTGCGACTCCACGATCCTCCCGGGGATAGATCTCACCCCAGCCGGGGATGACACCAACGATGGCGTCAGGATTCCTCACCTCGGCCTCCATGTTGTTCACACCTTGGGAGGTGCATGCGTCATGCAGAGACTGACACCATATGTGCAGATACAGGTCACGAAATTCGTCACCTGCTACCAGTACAGGTTTCGAATTCCGCTGGACTCTGCACGAGATCTGCGAGAGATCTCAAAACAAGCCCTCGCGCAGGGAACCCTCGACCAACGCTCTGCGAGGGAATGATGATTTGCTCCGTCCAGCTTGCGCTGCTCATCGTCAGGGCCGTAGTCGCGCGGAGGACGGGCGCGGTTCCCCGGGCTGACATCCTGACAAGACTGCTGGATCGACGTATCCCACACCGCTGACCACGCTGGCTGAATAGCCTCATTCGGGAGGGTGGCCATTCCGAACAGCGGAGCTTCGCGCAAAGTGCATAGGTTTGTATATGAGTTCCGTCCGGAGCTCATCTTCTCCGGGTTTCCCAGGAGGAGGAAACCCACTGCGGGGGCCAGTGGGTGAATCCCCAGATTATCCCGTTTCTTTGCCTTGATTTGCTGCCGCGGGCCCTTTCCCCTCCCTGCCTCCGTTCTCCGTTGGCCAGTCCGAGCCTCCGAGATAGGTGCTCCGTGCAGGTCGTTGACTGGCAAGTGTTTCATCTTGGGATCATCATGTGTCCTGATTCCTTTGTTCAACGTGTCAATTTCCGTTGTGTGACTGGCTGGCCAAAAGACCGCGCTCTTGAAGCTCGTGCGAAAACGAGGACTCGTATGAGCACTCATTCCAGTATCTCCAGCCGGGGCCCCGGAGTACCCCGGGCTTTCCCCCCTTGTCTATCCGAGTGCCATGTGTGGAGGCTGTCATCAATGATCTCAGTCTAGATCCTCACACCATCCCCAGTTGGAGTCCCCCCGGGGGCTCCTCCGATCTTGGACGAATGGATCTGTTGAATTTTTTGGGGTTGGAGAAATGCAATGGCGAGCTGGAATTGGTCAAATTGAGTCACGCTGGCCGCTCACGACCTGTGATCTTTTTGTCAGACCGCATGTATGTATTTACTCGTACGAGTACGAGTCCTCGTGTGCACCCGCCGGGTATAGTATTCTTTTCGCGTGTCGGCGTACTACGGAGTACCGTAGTGAAGCGTCGCCCGAGTATGATCTAGCAGCCAAAGGCTCCATTGGCAAAGGTCAGTACTCCGTGCTCGTAATTTCAATAGGTGGAGAGGAGGCTCAAGGTCTTATTGTTACCTTGATCGGATACGAAGTACTCCGTAGCAAGGCACTTCTCCTGAATCACTTGATGTTCTTCTTCCTCTTCATCATGTCCTCCTCCTTTCTTCCCCGTCAAAGCCTGGCATGGCATGTCCTGCACTCCGCAATGCACAAATCCAGCATTCCCCTTGCAGCTCTAGCCGCTTCAAGCGTGTCTGGCGTCATCATCTCGGATCTCTGAGGGCGAGCTGAGATCGACCGCCATTGATAACACGCCCGAGCGGGCCTTGCAACGGCTCCAAGTACGGACATGGAGTGCGGAGTACTACCCCGTGCTCGTGGTGTACGGGCAGTACTCGTACGAGTACGAGTGCTGTGTGTATCCATACGAGTACTCATACTGGCACGGACTGAGCCCAGCGCTTCCCTGTCCTGGCATCTTAGCCCGTAGGCTATCCTCCGTGCTAGACGTCTCAGCCACGAAAATTCTCGGGCCGAAGATGGGGGTGGGAGGGATGGCTCGGGCGCGCTTGTATCACGATTTTAGCTCTGGGACTGTGTGTTCCGTAAGTTTTGAGCGTCATACTTGTGAAAAAGCTTGTCGGCACTGGCACCTGAACCAACGAGCATGGAGTAGCGGAGGACAGGAGAAAAAATTGTTGTCGGGAGAGGCGAAGATGGATTGGGGAGAGGGAGATTGAAGTTGAGACACAGGATGCGGGATCTCAAGGGATTGCCAGATTGATGATGTGGATCGAATTGATATTTTCTGGGGTTTCTTATCGCCGAGATCGCGGCTGCCTATGTTAGGGAGTGTGCGGTGACTCGCGCCTTCCCTCCAGGGACTCATGTCTTGAACGAAAGGTAAGGTGCAACCGAAGGCGGAGTTTGTATATTTCCGGACTCAACGGTACAGTGCGAATTTGAGGGCCTTACCCGGGAGTCTCGA
The DNA here is from genome assembly GCA_003055145.1 of Escovopsis weberi. NCBI lineage: Eukaryota > Fungi > Ascomycota > Sordariomycetes > Hypocreales > Hypocreaceae > Escovopsis > Escovopsis weberi. The sequence goes on from NIGB01000004.1 coordinate 3,036,656, forward strand.
GACTCCGTGCTCGTACTCCGTACCTGTGGGAAGCGGACAACACCGGGGCTCTTTCGGGGGGGGGAATTGATAAAGGCTGGCATTCAATGGATTAGTCGGCCGATTGATAAGATTCGAAGACACGTACGGAGTATGCACGGAGTAATCCGTACAGTATGGAGTCTTCGTACCTGTACGGCTGACCGACGGAACGCGGGATTGCCGAATGCGGTTCCCGAGCCATCTCCGGATCACGACATGGGACAGTATCATAGCGGCTGGGCGGGGTAGTGAGAGGGAGTACGGAGAGTACTAATCGTACCTATGCCAGGCGGTATTTCTCCATGGAGGCACTCCTGGCAGTGTCAGTGGTGAGAGTGAGCGCTTTAGTACGGAAACCTAGATGTATTGCAGGTAGGACTAGTATCCGTGGTACGGAGTAACCGCATCAACTCGGTGAAACTTCACAATCGACGGTACAGTGGGAGTACTAACGGACTCAGTAAGAGCAGTGCGGATATGACGAGTACCTTTCCGTACACAGACGATGCTCCTCGAATTTGGAGTCAAGCCCATCAATGGAACCGTCCTGTACTGAGTAAGCGCGTAGTTCTACGGGCCGGAAAGAATCACGCAGGAAGACTTGAGATCTCCGTCCCGATATCCATACTACTACCTCTACTCCATACAGGTATCAAGGACGGGAAAGGCAGTGATCTGCTGCCATACGAGCACCAAGACGGTACTTGCGCAGGCTTTTTTCACGTGTGACTGCCCAGCCTGTGGCAATCGGCAGTTGGTGCCGGCGCATGATGTTACATCTACTAATAATTCTCTAGTGAAAGATACCTGTATGTACTACCCAAGGAAGGAACTTTCGAGGAAGGGGCCCCCCAGGGGGGGGGGTTGAGGAGGGGAAGTTTAGTACTAAGTACGGAGTAGCAAGGGGGGAAAAGGAGAAGCGGCAGGGAACGGAAATAAGAAAAGTGGCCCTTAGGGCTACATATACGGTGTCTCTATCATGAACCGTTTGGTGCCTTTGAAATACAGGTACGGAGTACTCCAACTGAACTGCTATATACTAGGAGCCTGTACTCGTAATACTTACTCCGTACTCGCTGTGGTTTTGGACCAGCCGACTGGCCCTCTGCAAAATGCCAGGGTCCGTCGAGATCCTTGGTTGTCAGCATTCAGGCTACCAGGTGCCTACCTAATATTGAAGAGACTTTTGCATCAAGCCAGCTGAAAACACTGGTAAGAGAGCTTGGGTGCTGAAGCTTAGTACTTGATTCGATCATTCGACTTCTTTGTGCAGGGGCAGAGTGGGCAACTCTACGAGTACAAGTACGAGTACTATCTCTCGACGGATCAAGGCAGGCACGGAGTTAGTACCTCTCCTACCACTAGGATGTCGACTGACTCGCTCAGCGACTGCCTCGATTGCGATTCTCGTACGAGTAGGTACTACTACTTACTGTATCGTACGAGCACAAGTACGACCTGTGTGTGCAGAGTTAACATGATTCCAGAGTCACAGCCAAGGTCTCTAGGGTGGATGTGAACTTGGAAGGAAACATAGTGGGGATGTAACAGAGAGCGTTAGGACGAATCGTACTCCGTATTTTGGCCCTCGCTTCGAGAATCAGCAGCGCCTTCCCTCCGAGGGTCTCGCGGAATGCAGAATGCAATGCCAAGAGCCTGATTTTCGGAAGGAGAGAAGCGACGGACTTGCTCGTGCCGAGATGACTCCAGCCCGGGGAAGTTGCTCGCGGCGAAGACGGCGCTCCGTGCCTGACTAAAAAGGAACCTCAAGTTCGCCTTATCGGATTGTTCCTGCCCGACCCGACCCTGCAGACGAAATCCATCCATGCAGTGAACCGGGGAAAGATCAATCCAGTGCGCGCCTGCCTCCGCCAAATGATGTAGACGGACTGCACTTGCCCTCGTTGCTCAACCGATATAGAAAATGAAGATACATAAAATCTAATGGGGCTCACGTGCTGGCCTGATGTCAACTCTCCTCCTCATCCGCTCCAGGCCTCAATCCATCGTTATTCGAGATCAATTGCCTCGTGCCGCAACACGTCCGCCGTGTAGTAGGGCTGAAATTCAACTTGTCGGTGCTAATGGGTGATTCGCCCGTCACGGTGAAAGGGGAGACGATCTGCGTTTCCCGTCGGAGACCGGACGCTCCCATCCGATGCGGTCCGCGGGGGAAGAGCTGGAGCCCCGCAATATCTGAAGCACTGACGCGCACGACGCTGAGAACCTTCTTCCAAATCGAGTATCCCTTTCGAGAAGGTGAGCCAAGTGTGTACGAGTCCTCCAGAGGTGCCTCGCGATTGCTCAGAGCAACGTTGATTGATAATCACCGCATCTAGAACGTTTATGCGAAAAAATACATGCAAAAAACACACGACGACGAACGATGGAACCCCGCTGCGGGATGCGATGGCTATCATCGGGAGGAAGATGCTCCTCACGATCGAAATACGCGCGGGGTCCGAGGGTTGATCGCTCAGCGTACGAGTACAGCGCCGCATAAGATGCGAGCTCACATTTCAAAAGTCAGATGAGGGGCGTTCTTCTCTCGAGACCACAGCCCGGCCTATATGCAATGTCATCTCTCTAGGATCTGCAGAGTATCTCTTGCTCTCCTGAATCCTGATAAAGAGACATCGTGAGAGGGACGGTCCAGTATGTACTATGCACACCCCCCCCTTAGTCTCACAAGTTCAACGAATCATCTCGAGAATTGGCTAACACAAGCAAAACAGGACAGAAAGAGCCATCTGCCACCATGTCGCTAGCAAAAGCCGTCCTTCGGGTCGCAAGGCCAACCGACGATATCAATGCCCTCATCCCTTTCTACCGGGACGGCCTCGGATTCGAAACTCTCTTTCGCTTTCAAGACCACGAGGGTTTCGACGGCATCATGCTCGGCCACCCAGGCGCCGGCTACCACCTCGAGTTCACAACCAAGGCCGGCCATGCTGTAGGCCGTGCGCCAACCCAGGACAATCTGCTGGTCTTCTACCTGCCTGACCCACAAGATTTCAACGCGGCGGTCGCACGGATGGAGGATGGTCTGGGACTGGCGGCGGTACAGAGCTTCAACCCGTATTGGGCTCGGGAAGGAAAGACGTATGAGGATGCGGATGGGTATCGCGTGGTCTTGGTCCCCACGCCGTCTCAATTCTGAGATGACGAGACGAGAATGTCAACGTGCCGAAGGAAAAAATTTGATTACCGGCCTGCCATGGATCCGACTGCCCAGTTCAACACGAGAACCTAACCAGAGCATCCCTCGCACGATCCGCTGACATTGAAAAACTATGATCCCCCTTGGTAGCCCCAACCATCGAAGCCGAGGAAGGCGGTTGGACCGAGGAACATGGAAAGATGCGTCCAGAATCAGGGCCGAGTTGACTCCAATGTTCTCGTGTATGCTTAGCTCCAGACCTAAAGACCCCAGGCCACCAACCCCGGCTATTCAACGTTGCAAGCGCGGAGGACGGAGGGCCGTCGTCCGTCTTATCCCCTGAAGCGGTCAAAATCTGAAGCCATCAGGCCCTGAAGCCATCAGGGCACTAGCAATAAGCCCCCAGGCACCGATTTCAGGCAATGCAAGATTGTCCGATACTACGGACCACTAGCACGGAGCACGGAATACGGAGTGCAGGTACGGAGTAGTAGATCGATGCCTGTATGTACGAGCATGTCCCCGAAGACGATGTACTGGAGACAGCAGTCAGCATTCCAGCATTCCAGTCAAACCAGCCACGCGGACGACGGTGAAGGACCAGCGAGTGGATGGCCACTGCCTGAGGGATCGATGCAGAGGAAGACTTGATCATTACTCCCAGTACTCCGTACATGTCGACAAGTGTTTCGCTCGACAACCGCACCCTCTGAGACCCGAAGATCAACGTTGCAAGGAGGAGAGAGAGAGATTTGCCGCAAGCCAACTTTGGTAGTCGAATGAAGCCTGCAAATGACCATCATGGCATGTGACAGATCACGTGACCTCAAAGGTTGAGCTGCTCTTCCATTTCGGGAGGCTCGCGCCCTCGGCGACATTCTCCAGCGTGACACCACTGCTCGGGGACAAGCCAGCTCCCACTGCATGGCTGTGGAGGATGGATTATCATGCAATCCATGGACACGATCTAGCGAGCTTCGATGTGCCTCTCACAAGTGAGTTATTTGCCCGTCTCTTTGCCTTTCGAAGGTGACAAAAGGACTGACTCATCCCCTCGCAGATAGACTACCAACAATTGCTGCCTCACAGGCGCTGGATGAGCTGAAGGATGACCGCGTCACGCGGATCTCGACTGGCATCGAAGCTCTTGACGATGCCCTGCTGAGCTCAGAAGCTGTTGACTCACAAGGAGCATCTCAGCGCGGCGGTATCAAGCGCGGGCAAGTCACCGAGATCTGGGGTCCCCCAGGGGCCGGAAAGACTGCCATTGGGTGAGAATTGCCGCCATCTGCCATCTTGAGAGACCGTGGCCGAGTATTGATGGACGTTTGTGTGCAGGATACAGCTCGCGGCCAACACTTTCAATGACGGCCATGGCGTGGTCTGGGTAGGTCTGTTCATCACGTCGGCAACCGTGCCACTTTGGTCATGCTCGCGCATAGAAACGATAAGGAAGCCGTGCTGAGACGAATCTCGTGGGGTTTCTAGACTGCTTCCAGGAGACCCAGGCCCAGCGCTTCCTGGATGCTCTCCAGCATGTGAGAGCGACCCGCACGGTTGAGTCGGAAAACGTCGACCAAGCCGTGGATACGAATGCGTTTACGCAGTATTCCTGCGAGACTTTGCCACATTTCTTGGCATTGATTTCGCGACCCACGACTGCAAGCATCCCGAACAATGTCTCCCTTCTCGTCATTAGCGGCATATCGGCTCTGGTCAATGCAGGCCTCCCGAGGTCTTTGGACGGGAAGGGGTCTTCCAAGCAAGGCAAAGGTGTGTTCCTATGCTGCCCCCCCCCCCATGTTGAAAGATGAAAGATCCATGGCGAGGCATCCTTCTCACATCCTGCCTCTTTTCTTCCAGGTCGGAACCCCTCTGTGAAGCGACTGCAGGGGTTGCAATTCATCATCAGTGGGCTCCAGAAGCTAGCTGCTTCCAGGAACCTTGCCGTGGTGCTCCTCTCGCAATGCGCGACTAGTCTGAAATCCGAGCAGGGAGCCTCGCTCGTCCCAGCAATCAATGCCACGGTATGGGAGCAAGGCATCTCGACGAGGGTCGTCCTCTTCAGGAACTGGACCTGGCACGATCGAAAATCTTCTAGTGTCTTTCTAGCGGGGCTCCAGAAGATGGACGGAAGAATCGCACAGGGATCCATCGAGCACATTTCTGCATTCAATATTCATGCGGTGAGTCTCCGGAGAATTGCCTTGCTTGCTTCAATCAATGTAACCTCCCATGTATCTCGGTATTGGACTGACCAGGGAGCGCGATGTGTGTGCGCGCGCAAAATCAATATAGACGGGAATCTCTGGCGCGGAGTACGAGGCTGCCGAGGCCACCCACCAATCCTTCTCACACGAGGCGACATCCGTGCCAATTACGCCGAGACACAAGAGAAAGCGGGGAAACACTGAGCTTGGGGTGATTGCTGACAGCGAGGATGAGGACGAGGACTATGGATGGGCGGATGAGGATGAAGACTCCCTGCCGCCTCCACCTTCCCAGTGGCAGGGGAGCGAGGACCTGATCCTGGGCCAGGATCGCGACCTAAGCGAGGACCCGGAGGGGCCGAATGACGAGGTGGCCGACGAAGAAGCACCGAGCAGTGGCACAGACAGAGACTGACGACAGCCTTTGGTTACCCTGTCGCCAGATGTGACAAAAATCGAAAAAGAAAAAAGAAAAAAACAGATCAATTGCCAGGCAAAAAGCGGAAACGAAAAGGCAAACCAAAAGGGGAACGAAAGCAAAATCCAGCTTCACCCAAAGCGTCAATACTATTCTGCCACCGCCTTGATCACATGCTTCTCCTCATCGCACCGCACCGCACGGAATATACAGGGCGAACAGGTACGGATCGAGAAGGACAGGAGGTTTTCTTTCCACAATTTGAAGGTGGAGCCATCTCAAGCACGTTTCCCTCTACGACCTCGTCTTGACTTTGGCGCTCAGCCAATCGCCGTTCTGTTGCAGCTGAAGTGACGCCCAAGATGAGGACTTTTGGGCTTTCATTCGCAACATGCAGGGAATCTCCTTGGCCTCTGAGCTGATCGGCTTTTACCTTCTCAGGGGGCTGGCTGAAAATCCATCGATCATCCGTTCCCGAGATGCTAGGAGGTGCCTGGCTGAGCTTTTCTCGAGTCCCGTTACGAAAGTCTGGTTTCCGATCTCGTGCATCCGAGATACGCGTGTTCGGCAAAGATGGACGTGATGGTTCTCAACGGTCTACCTGGTCGTGGGAAAGACGGTTTCCGAAGTAACCATTTGATCACAAATCCCGCCGCGGGGTGATGGTTGCGGGGTTTGGGGCGAACCTTGCCGGTAATTGGGCGCCAAGTTCGGCAGAGGCGGCGCGAGGGCCCGTGAGAAATTGGCTGTTGCATTGTCATGCTCCGGCAAGCATTGCTCTTGGATCTCCGAGACGCGGGAGCTTTGCGAAGAGGCCCTGAGAGTGACAGGGAGGGGGGAGGGGGGAGGCATCATTTGCTCTGCGACACAGGGATGCCTTTGAGACCAACGAAACCCAACCGGGTCCCGGCAAGGGACACGCGGATGTTGTGAGAGCCGGTGTGGGTTCCGGCATCCGGACAGATGACGGGGCCTGCATCGGAGATTCTTGATGCCTCTTACTCCGTACAGGTAATCCGTATACCCGTCGAGATCGAGGTTTCGAAGATCTGACGCCTGGGCGATGAGTACGGAGTATTTGTTCTCATGAATGCACTTGAGTACTAGCTTGCTGACGGTGTTGATACGAATACGAAAATGCATGCCACAAGTTCTAGCAAACGGAGTGAGTTGAGTGAACATTAGTACATTGAGCGCCCCAATGACATCGATTGAGTATGGAGTGCCTGATAATCAGGAGCGGGCGTTCTTCACAGGTCAGCATGAAATGAATCTGGCGTCTCGATCGTCAGCGCTAGGGGGGAAAGGGGAGAGATCGCCTGGGAAGATGGCATATTTCGGGATTGGGTCGATCTCACTTTGTCGGTATAAGTAGGGAGTACGGACGAGCCATGATCAATTGATGGCACTCGAGGCATGCGAGAAAAACGACAGTCGTTCTCGTGCCGCTCGTCGCCCTCGCTCATCCCGTGATTGAGATCGAATTCGAGTTGCCGGCGAAATGTCGATACCGGACGCTACCCCCGAGAAGAGCAGCAACAGTCGCAACGATGACGATGCTTCAGAAGGAGAAGCACCGGCGGGCCAGGCTATGACGGAGGAGAAGGAGGGGACCTTGACAGGCGGCAGCGATGCCTACACTTCGGGTAAGAAGGACGCGAGATTCTGGCTGATCATCTTGACCCTTGGCATCACATCGATCCTCGTCGCGGTGGATGGAACCATCATCCAGACGACCCTGCCAACCATCACGGACACTCTAGGCGGAGGCACAGACTTCATCTGGGTCTCGGGTGTCTTCTTCCTAGCCATGTGAGCCAGCCTTGTTGTTGAATCCAGGATCGAGATCGAAGATGCTCGCCTCCATGGAATCTTGCCCGCTTGACTCTTGCCCCCCTACCCCCCCCT
>NIGB01000004.1:3044397-3055742 GCA_003055145.1 Escovopsis weberi
CCCCCCCCCCGGGTTCTATGTTTTTGTTTTTGTTTTCGTTTTTTTGTGGAAAAATGAGAGAGATGAATGCTGATAGAGTCTTTTGTCTTCTCCCAGAACCGCGCTTCAACCGCTCTATGGACAGCTCGCGAATATCTTCGGACGGCGGAACCTCTTGTGTGCAACAGTTGGCCTTTTCACTCTCGGCAGCGGCATTTGCGGCGGCGCGTCCAGCATGAACATGCTCATTGGCGGCCGTTTGGTGCAGGGAATAGGCAGCGCAGGCATAAACCTGCTCCTCGAGCTCATCATTTGCGACCTCGTGCCCCTCCGGGAGCGCGGGCAATACACCTCGATCATCTACAGCGCGGCCCTTGTTGGCTCGACGCTGGGCCCCTGGATCGGAGGCGAGGTCATCGCCAAGTCGTCGTGGCACTGGGTGTTCTACCTGAACCTGCCGATCGGGGGCACGTCGATGGTCCTGGTGATATTTCTGCTGAACATGAACACCCGGAGCGGCAACCCCATGGCGGCGCTGCGGCGCATCGACGTCGTCGGCAACGTGCTGTTCATCGCGTCCACGATTGCGTTCCTGTTCGGCCTCATCTACGGAGGAGTCAAGTACCCGTGGGACTCGTGGCATGTGCTCGTGCCGCTGATCCTGGGCATCGCGGGCATCATCGTCTTCTGCGCCTGGGAGGCGTCGCCGTGGTGCGTCGAGCCCGCGCTGCCGAAGCAGCTCGTGGGCAACAGGACGTCGGTGGCCGCCCTGGTGATTGCGTTCCTGCACATGTCGATGCTGCAGTGGGTGACGTACTTTGTGTCGGTCTACTTCCAGGTCGCCCTGCACGCCTCGCCCGCGCGGGCCGGCGTCGACCTGTTCCCCAACATGTTCGGCTTCCTCGTCTCCTCGGTCCTCGCCGGCGTCATGGTCACCAAGACGGGCCGCTACCGGCCGATGCAGTTCCTCGGCTGGGCCATCATGTCCGTCCTGCTGGGCACGTACTCGCTGCTCAAGCGCGGGACGCCCACGGCCGGCTGGGTGCTCCAGGTCTTCTTCAACGCCTTCGGCTGCGGCTTCGTCATGCCCTGCCTGCTGCCGGCGCTGCAGGCCGAGCTCACCGACGACGACTCGGCGGCGGCCATGGCCGCGCTGACCATTGCGCGCTCCTTCGGCAGCGTTGTCGGCACGGTGGTGCCCAGCGTCATCTTCAACAACGAGTTCGACAAGCGCGCCCACGCCATCCAGGACAGGTCCACGCGCGACCAGCTCACGGGCGGCGAGGCGTACTCGCACGCCACAAAGGACTACATCAACGGCCTGCACGGCGCGACCAAGGACCAGGTCATCTCCGTCTATCTCCAGGCGCTCAAGCTCGTCTGGTACATTGGCCTGATGATATGTCTGATTGGGTTCCTGGTCGTCTTCGTCGAGAAGGAGGTTGTTCTCAGGACGAGTCTCGACACGGAATTCGGGGTCAAGGACAAGGAAAAGAAGGCCGAAGACGCTGCCGAGTCTGGCGAGAAAGCGAGTGAGCAGGGTTTGTCTGCCCAATCATAGCGAAATCATGCTCGAGTCTGTCCCTCTCCTCCACGGTCATCTGAAAAAGAAAGAAAAGAAATTCTAGCAGGCAGTAGTACTATACCGAAGTAGGTATGCAACATAATATGTGCTCACGATCCATTATTGTAATAGAGAAAAAAAAAAAAAAAAAAGGCCTCGTTTATTTCTTACTTGATGCATCGTCTGTGGTCTCTGACTCGGAGACTTTGAAGACGAGGATAAAAGCGTGTTTGTATCAACACGGCCCCCCCCCCCCAGAATGAGGGGCACGCCAGCCATTACCATTTCACGCCGAAGAGGCTCAGCTGCTTCTTGCCATTCCTTCCGGACGACTCCTGTTTCTCCAGGTAGATTCTCTCATGGCCCGGGACATCGAGGAAGAGATAGCTGTACTCGTAGTCATCGTGGCCGCGCCACTTTACCATGTGAAGCTGCGCCATTCCGTTGGCCAGGGGCCCCTCGACCTATAAGTAGTTGGTGCCAAGTGAGCATGGAGAGGAAAGAAACCAAAGTTGATATTGGGAAAATGTTTGGATGCCTACATAGAAGTGCATGATGAGATGATGGTTTCCTTGGGGGTCCGTCTTTTCAGACGAGCTGTAGGCGGAGTCGCCGTCAGTCAAGCTGCTCGCTCGAGCCCGGGGGTGTAAATGCGCGGGCGGTGCTTACGAGACCGGGCGCGCTCTTCGCCACTTGTTGTATGTCTCGTCACCGTGGGCGGTGATCTTCCTGGCGTCGCCGAGGAGATGGATGCATCTCTGATCCTTTTTGATCTTATCGACGGCCCTGTTGAACTGGGAGATTTTGCTGTCTGGCGAGAACACGTCCGTCCATAGAAAATACGTGACGGCGCCCTAGTAAATAGCAAGGCCGTTAGCCACTTGGCCCGGGAGGTAAATCAAATCGAAGAATCGCATGAATCATTGAATCTATCAATCCATCCAATCCATCCATCCAGCAGCAGCAGTAGCCTCGCATGCTTCCATACCGTGAGAACCAGCCCGGCAACAACCATGCCGAAGTTGAACGTCTGCTGCGTCGCCCTCCCGGCCTTCTCTGCCGCGGAGAGCTCGTTCCACGGGACGAAGCCGCTGTCGTTGAATGGGGTGACGCTGCGCCTCTTGGCCCCGCTCGACGAGGCAGCGACCCTGACGGTCTCGCTCCTGTCGGTGGCGTAGTGGGCGCGAGGCGGGAGTCGCAGGCAGCGGGCGGGCCGCGCGAGGACGAGGCGGGCTGCGGGTCGCATCTTGACCGTGGAGTGTGTGAAATTCATCGTGGCGGGTGCTCAGCTTCCATCTTCATGACAGACGGATGATCCGAGTCCTCTGATCGATGGATTGATGATGCAAGGACTTGTATGTAGGTAGGTAGTAGAGCAGGGCACGTCGCATCGCGATGGATCGAGGATGGATCGAGGTTTGGAGGTTTCCAAGGCGACTCACCGCCCGCGGCAGAATCAGCCCAGGCGGCCGTCCCGAAACGGCTTAGCGCGAGCGACATGCCACTTTGCCTGTCTCGACTTCTTCGACTCTTCGACTCTTCGACTCTGACTTTGGAAGGGCTCCGACTCCATCCGCGCATCCTCCCTCCTCGCCTCAACCCCCTGACCCGTCACGATCCGAGATCTTGGCACTGCCGATTCTCTGTTTTGTCTCGGGCATCCCGGCCCTTTTTTCCCTCTTTCTTCCTTTTCTTCTCTACCGATTTCCTGGATCTCGACACTCTCCTCCCTTGCCAGCCTGCCTACCAGACGGCCTTAATTGCGCTTCCAAAAGGGCATCAACTCGTCTGCAAGAGTCATGGCGGCCCTCGCGAGCAAGCAGCAGTCGCTCAAGATCTTTGAGAAACTCAAGTCGAAGCCGGCGAACAAGGTACTTGGACACTCCGTATTATGGGCTTGGTTCGCATGCGTGCGTGACGCGATGGCAATGCTGATGCCGGGCCCTTGTTTCCTCCTTTCTTTGTCTAGATCTGCTTCGACTGCGGCCAGAAGAATCCGACCTGGACGTCTGTGCCGTTCGGCATCTATCTCTGCCTCGATTGCTCATCGAACCATCGCAACCTCGGTGTCCACATATCCTTCGTGCGATCAACGAACCTCGACCGTACGTAATCTCGCTTTCCACCCCTCTCCATTGACGCAGGCAAGCCGTCATCTCAGGGCGGCGATGGGACGATTGATTGACGATGTCGATAGAATGGCAATGGGACCAGCTTAGGTTGATGAAGGTTGGTGGTAACGAGTCCGCCACCAAGTTCTTCCAGCAGAATGGCGGCACGGCCGCCTTGAACAGCAAGGACCCCAAGACCAAGTATCAATCCAACGCGGCCACGAAGTACAAGGACGAGCTGAAGCGACGTGCTGCGCGGGATGCCAATGAGTATGCGGCCCAACTTTTTCTTTGTCTTTTTTTTTTTTTTGCTCCCCTTTCTCCCGAGCACTCTGATTTGATGTGACGGCTTCTAATTTTACATTATTAGATTCCCGGGCGACGTTGTTGTCGATGGCGTGGAAGGAGAGGGAAGCGCGACGCCCGCCGGCGAGCCCGACGACGATTTCTTTGCCTCCTGGGACAAGCCCGCAATCAAGAAGCCGACCCCTCCCGTATCCCGAACCGCCACACCTCCCGTCGTTGGAAGGACGCCGTCACCCTTCCTCAACGCCGCCGGGGCAGATGCCGCCCGTGCCAGCTCCCCCCTCTCCAAATCCGACTCCGCCGCCGAAGCGAAGCCGGCTGCCAGCCGCATCACCACCTCGGCCGCGCTGCGCAAGACGACCACCACGACCGCCAAGAAGACGAGCGTTCTCGGAGCCAAGAAGGTGCAATCGAAGCTCGGCGTCAAGAAGGCCACGGGAGACGTCATCGACTTCGACGAGGCGGAGAAGAAGGCCAAGGAGGAAGCGGACCGCATCGCCAGGCTCGGCTACGACCCGGACGCCGAGGAGGAGGCCGTAAAGTCCAAACCGACCTCTTCCTCCTCCGTCGTCTCCCCCACCCCCGCCAAGTCGAGCCAAGCCAGCAGCAGCAGCAGCGCCCACACGCATACCCGCCAAAAGTCGAGCGCAGAGATCGAGAGGCTGGGCCTGGGAATGGGGCGACTCGGCTTCGGCCAGGTTGGCGGCAAGAAGCCTGCCGGAGGAGCCCCCGCGTCCGGAACCAGGAACGTCGGCGGATTCGGCTCCGTGGGCCCCGTGAAGGCGGCTGCCGAGGGTAAGATGACGATGCAATACCGCAAAGCTTTTTTTTTCGTGAAGGTCTTGTGCACTGACTTGTCATTTGCTCCCTAGACGAATCGGAGACGTTCGCGCGGAGCAAATTCGGCGGGCAAAAGGCCATCTCCTCGGACGAATACTTTGGCAAGGGCGCCTACGACTCGAACGCGCAGGCCGAGGCCAAGACGCGACTCCAGGGATTTGAGGGCGCCACTGCCATCTCATCGAACGCCTATTTCGGACGACCCGAGGACGAGGAGACGGAGGACTACGGAGACCTCGAGTCTACAGCCAAGGACTTTATCCGCAAGTTTGGCATCACGGCCAGCGACGACCTCGAGAACCTAACCAGCGCGCTAGGCGAGGGTGCGTCACGACTTCAGAGCGCCATTCGGAGTTACCTCGATAGTTAAGAAGGGGCAAAACCAAACAAAGGAAAAGAAGTCGCACTGTTAGGTTTAGGGGGACTTTCTTGGCGCAGAATGTGGTGGTTGTGGTGCTTAGTACTTCCTTGGTATATACGACATACATATGGCCTGGTTTGGGAGTCAATGTTTCGAACTATTTGGGCGAGATGAGCGACGGGATCTCCGAAAAGAAAGCGATGCGCGTGGACAAGAAGCGCGCATCGAGTTCATGCTTTGGGGCCGCGGATGATTGGAGGGCAGCGAAAAATATGCGGCATGATTTGCGCCAGGGGCCGAGGTGAGGGGGTCGAGATCGAGAGAAGACGGGGCTTTTCTTTGTCTTTTTGCCTCTCTCCCTCCCTGTCTCTCTCCTCTCCCTTTTTTCTTCTTCTTTTTGTTTCTTTTGCCGTTCTTGTTCTTATTGGCCTTGAATTTTGTCTCAACTGGTTTGCAAGTCACAAAAAAATTGAATCCACAGTTCACTGCAACATGAAGCGAATGCGAACCGAGTATATTTCTTTGTTGACATGGCCACATAAAATTACAGATACAGATACACAGTGAAGAAGATGGAAGAATTGCCTGGCGGGGAATACATCAATACAAAGAGATGCCTGCGAGATGTTGAAGCGAAAAAAAAAAATTGTTTCCTCCTTTCGTTATGGCGATGCATTCTACAGCTTGGACTTGCCAGCGATGAGCATGCCGTGGCCCTTGACCATCCAGGCGGAGGCATCGCGGACCATCTCGTCGACGACGTCCTTTGCGGGCTTCTCCTCGTTAACGACTGCGGCGGCCTTGCCCATGAGGTGTGGGCGGAACTGCTCCATGAGCTCGTCCTCGTCGTCGTCGCCGCCCTCCTTGCCCGAGGGCACGAACCCGGGGGGCTTCTCGCCCTTTGTGAGGAAGTTGTCGAGGTCCTTCTCGTAGGGGATGACGCCCTTTGAGGTGAGCTCTCGGATCTCGGCGGTGCGGTTGGTCTCCCAGTTCTCGATGTATGGGCTGTTGCGGACGCGCAGGGGCCTCCCCGTGTAGATGATGGTCTTGGCGTTGTCGTCGTGGCCGGCGGTGCGGACGGCGTCCTTGTGGGCGCGGGGCGCGCCGGCCTCTGTGGTGAGGATGAAGCGGGTGCCGACCCAGACGGCGGAGGCGCCCATCATGAGGGCGGCGGCGAGCAGCTGGCCGTTGTGGATGCCGCCGGCGGCGACGACCTGGACGGGCCCGCCGGTGAGCGGGCTCTTGTGGCCGCGGCAGAGGTCGACGACGGCGGGGATGAGCACGGTGGTGGGGACGTCGCCGGTGTGGCCGCCGCCCTCGCCGCCCTGGGCGCAGATGATGTCGACGCCGAGGTCGAGGCACTTCTTGACGTGCTTGGGGTGGCCGATCATGTTCATGTAGACGATGCCGTGCTTGTGCAGCTTGTCGACGACGGCCTTGGGCGGCACGCCGACGGCGGAGACGAACAGCTTGGCCCCGGACTCGATGATGATGTCGATGAGCTCGCCGAGCTTGCCCTTGGTGTAGTCGTAGCTGCAGGGAGAAAGTTTGCCCGATTAGCACATTCGCCCTTGTCCGTGTTTCTCTCTTTTTTTTTCTTTTCTTGGTTCACTCCAGCGATCACATGCAATATCTCGCACATGCCGAGGATGGACAGCAAGCACGTGCAGCGAATGCAGGCAGGAGGACAAGGGAAAAAAGAAAAAGGAAAAAAAAAAAAAAAGGTGAATGCTTACTTGGTCTTGCGGGCGCTGCCGCCGACCTGTGGGAGGAGAAGATCAACACCAAAAGGGGCGTTCTTGTCGACAAGGTAGCTCTTGAGCTCGGCGATCTGCTCGCGCAGCATGTCGGGGGTGTAGCCGACGCCGCCAATGACACCGAGACCGCCGGCGTTGGTGACAGCAGCGGCGAGCTTGGGGCCGGCGGCGACGTTCATGCCCGCGAGGAGGACGGGGTGGTTGATCTTGAAGAGATCGGTGATGGGCGTGCGGATTTTCTCTGTCAAAACATGTCAGTCTTTTTAGGCCTCTCTCTCTCTCTCTCTCTCTCCATATATCCATATATATATATATAGAGCGCGCGCGCGCCTTGTTGGGCGAGGGGATCACGAGACTTCGGGCAAGGAGGCAATGGCATGAGGGCAACGTACGTGGTGAAGCCATTGTGCCGGATGTGTCTATCAATGAATATGGAAATCGGGTCTAGCTGTATCGACGCGAGTTGAGGGTATTGAGAGATGGAGAGGTGGTGGGAGTCGGAGGAGTCGAAGGCGGCGAGCTGGTGGCGGAGGAGGGAGGAGACCTTTAAGAGGGCGAATTGGCGGATGCGTGATTGACGTTGCCGCAGGATGAGCCGAGGTTCGGGATATAAGCATGTGGAAATGGCCAAACGGGGTTATGCGGTGTTCGGATAGATGAATATCCATTGCATACGTCCAATCGACTCTGCGTTTACCGGTACATACCTCGGTGCACTTCTGCTGGTCTTCTTTGCACAAATCTAGTAAATTCATACTCATCAGTATATACATACATTCACGCACCGCTTGTGCAAGGCAGATCTGCCGTCTACTCCATTGCGGGAACGCTTAATGTCTCCGCAGATGCCCGAGCGGGTCTGGGGATGGAGCTCGTGCCTGTGCCGGTATGGACTACTCCATACTCGTGCTCGAGGGACTCGTAAGCAAATCATCGGGTCGGGCAAACAAGGATGCCTGGCCTCAGACTCCATCAATCGAACGATGTCCCCGGATTTCTTGCATGCCAGTCCACCATGACAATGCCAACCAGGCTTTGGCGACCCTTCTCGGAAAGTTGCATTATCGGGGTATGCATATAGACGGTATAGCATCAATCCATAGTCTTGTTTTTACTAAGCAATTATGTAATCAGGTGGACGAAGCAATTCGGGCTCGAGCCCTTCATGAGGTGAACAATGCAATGAGGAAGTCCAAGATCGTTGTTGATGGGATAGTACATGATCAAGGACTTGACTCTGCCTGGGTGAGTATCACCTTCATATTGTGGCTATTCGACTTCCAAACAGGCGCAGAGTCGAATATCGAACATCGACACTCGAGACGAAGACGACGCTCGATGTGACGCACGTGACCGAGATGGTGATTTGCCATTTTCAACGACAAACCAATGTCGAGAATCTGATCGATGCCCTGGACAATGGATATTTCATGGACAATCAATCTCTCAAACGAACAATCTTCTCGTCATGGCAGTAACCAGGCACTGACCTTCTTCGGCATCATAGAGAGGTTGACGCTGCTGTCTCGGCCTACGCCTTCGCCATCGCTCCTCCTTGTCGTGCCCGGCTGGCCCTCGTCTTCAGCGGCGCCTTTTTCGCCCTCCTCCTTCGCTCCATAGAACCTTGAAGTTCGCGAAGACTCTTGGCCTGTCGGAATTGATCTTTCACAATGATATCTTGCCTGCCTTCGGGATGCCTGGGCCCGAGCCTGCGATTGACTAGCCACGGCCACCTCCTTTCCCTGGCACGACGAGTGTCCGTGTCAAGGGCCTTCAGACGACACAATGCCGCCACAGACTCCGGGCCCAAGCCCTTCTTGCACCTCGGGCGGTCTCATTCGGGATGCGGGTGTGCGAACAGCAAGTCCCGGCGCACGCAGACCGCATACATTGCCTTGGGGAGCAATCTCGGCGATCGAGTGTCCGAGATTGAAAAGGCCTGCAGTGAGATGGACAGACGAGGTATCCGCGTCAAGAGGACCAGCAGCCTCTGGGAGACGGAGCCGATGTATGTCAAGGATCAGGACCAGTTCATAAACGGTGTCTGCGAGGTGCGTTTCACCCAGTGGCCTCGGTCAGCCAGAAAGGAAAAAACGAAAAAAAAAATAAAAAAACGAAACAAATAAAATAAAAATAAAACGAGGGCCTCGCAATACTCATCAAATGCCGCAAGCGCTAGGTCGAGACGGAACTCGAGCCACTGCCTCTTCTCGATGAGCTGCAATCCATTGAACGCGACATGGGCCGGCGCAAACTCGTCGACAAGGGCCCGCGCAATATCGACCTCGACATCCTGCTCTACGGTGACGAGAGCGTCAAGCACGAGCGCTTGAATGTCCCTCACATTGGGATCCCCGAGCGGGAGTTTGTCCTCAAGCCTCTAGCAGAGTCAGTCTCGGTCTCGTCGTTGGATTCAGGCTCTTCTATCCTCTGTCAAGGCGTCTTCTCACACGTTTCTTGTCTTCTAGGCTCATTCCATCTCGGCCATTGGACTCCGCAAAGCCCTGGAAGCTGATTCAGGATTATCTCAACGAGCTGCCCGTCAGCAAGCCATTGTCATTCATGACTCCTCTGGCGCCGACATCCGCCTCTTTGACGCCGCTCGTCCAGGACAGGAAGACCATGGTCATGGGCATCCTCAATATCACGCCAGACTCCTTCTCCGACGGTGGCCATCACGACCTCTCGACCGTCTCAGCGACGGTGCTCGGCATGCTTCGAGGCGGCGCGACCATCATCGATGTCGGCGGGCAATCGACGGCTCCCGGGCGTCCAGAGGTCTCGGAGGACGAGGAGCTCTCGCGCGTGATCCCGGCCATCGAGATGATCCGCTCGCTGCCCGAGGCTCGCAACGTCGTCATCAGCGTGGACACCTACCGCGCCTCTGTCGCCGCAAAGGCAATCGCCAGCGGCGCGGACCTCGTCAACGACGTCTCCGCCGGAGCGCTCGACCCCGACATGCTGCCCACCGTGGCCAGGCTCGGAAAGACCATCTGCCTGATGCACATGCGTGGCAGCCCCCAGAACATGGCCGAGCTCACAGACTACCCCGACGGCCTGCTCCCCACCGTGGCGACGGAGCTCCTCGCGCGGGTCGCCGCGGCCGAGGCGGCGGGTATCCGGCGATGGCGCATCCTCCTCGACCCCGGCATCGGCTTCGCGAAGACGCAGGCGCAGAACCTGGAAATCCTGCGTCATCTCCAGGTCCTCAGGACGTGGCCGGGCCTCGACAACTTCCCCTGGCTCGTGGGCAGCAGTCGGAAGAGTTTCATTGGGAGGGTCACCGGTGTGAAGAACCCTACGGATAGGAAATGGGGCACGGCTGCGACGGTAGCAGCCGCGGTCCAGGGAGGCGCGGATGTCATCCGTGTGCACGATGTCCCGGAGATGGCGACCGTGGCGACCATGTCGGATGCCATCTGGCGGGCTTCGTGATTGACCTTGTCTTTTTTTTTTTTTTTTTTTTTTTTTTTTCTCATAACTCCTGCTCCATACAGTACGCATAACTCCCATGTGGCCGTGGCGTTGCCGTGCTCCCCTTTTCGTTCCATCCAAAACCTGTCCCTGACTTGTCCTCTCCATGCCTCCACCAACTGCAACTTAACCCATGTCTGCATTTTGCGCTCGTCTCTGTTACCGTCTGCCTACCTCGAAACCCTCGTTTGGAGGACAGTGCAGGCTGTCTCGCAAGGTCCCGTTGCTTCTCAATCAAGACAGACAAGGCGTGGAGCACGCGGACCCGTCAGAGACAATGCGTCGGGAGCTGCTTGCATAACTCACAGGCTCTCCCAGGAACCCGGATTAGAGCGAGGACCACCACGGGAGAGACTAGATGGGTTTCCGGTGAACCCATTGGCCGCCGTTTCTCCCAAATTGCAAGATGAAGAAAATGCCCGGCAGCCTCACCGGGGTAGCAGCCGTATGATGGATCTCCACTTCGCCTGGGCCGCCCTGCATCCTTTGTGCGACTCTCGACAGTCCGCAATGGAGCGTCATTTGGAGATGCATCGTCGATCACCGGTGTAGGACCGCAGGCTGTGCTCCCTCTCATCTTGGAGGGGAGAGGAGGAACGGGGGAATGGCCTGGGCTGCTCGGCCTCTCCATCTCCATACCGCCACCCCCGGCTTTGTCCCCATTGAGAAAAGGCCCCCGGGAGTACCAGGGGCTCTTCATGTCAGACACGCCCGCGGGAAGCTGAAGAAGTACGAGTACGCACGCAAGCAAGCCCGCACGCACGCACGCACGCACGCACGACTACCCCTCGGCGTTTCTCCGTATTCACGCAGGGACTCTGGGCGGCACAGCTCCCTGGCGGATTTCCCTCCCCCCTGTCTCCCCTGCCGAACGGCAGCCAGCAAAAGCCGATCTGGTCTCGTCTATCCTGTGGCCTTGGATACCTCCTCTTCCCCCCCCCATCACCTCTCTC
>NIGB01000004.1:3067500-3088188 GCA_003055145.1 Escovopsis weberi
GGGTGAGGTCGCAAAAGTCTCATTTGGAGTGCGGCCTTTGCTCAGAGACTTGACAAGAAAATCTTCTTGTCTTTCACCTGCCCCTTCCCATCCTTCGATGTCCCTCCTAAGGCTTGTCACGCGTCTTGGTCGTGACGTTGAGGAGTGGAATTTCGCCCCTGCCGCCGTCTTAGATCTCAATCATTCGTTCTTGTCACCCGCCAAAAACGTGCCACGACTTGAGCAGCTAATGCTGTCAAAACAATGTTGCAGACACGTAAGACCAGGGGCTCAGTCGTTTTTTTCTCTCGCCCCTCCCCGGCCTCTCCTTTTCTGCCGGCGACCATGCTACGGCGAATCTTGACAGCACACGGGGTGATGCCGTGGCAAGGCATTCCCCTCGGGCCTTGCCGGCGATGACGAACGACCTGGAGTGAGATGCCCAGAGTTCTCTTTCCAGGCAATGAGGTGGCGCTGCCCATTTGCGACGCATGCAATCTTGATATGCCAAATATCATGTGCCCAGACCCTGGGCCAATGGCGAGGACAATTACCCGAACGACGCGGGCTCTGTCGTCTCCGTCAGCCGATCCGACAACGGAAGTTGGAAACTTGAACCAACTCAAGGACCAGCATGCCACTCAGCTACGCGGCCTTGTGTTGCCCCAATGAGGAGAGGGCAGACTTCACCCATTCCATGCCAGTCGGTGTCACGTCCCGTCAGCCAAGGCAAAGGGAACCATCGAAGCGTGAGGCAACTAGACTGGCCTCTGCACGCCGCATCAGACGTTCACCATCAATCAGAGTTCCGGGGAAGATATGGAAGAGGTATCAAGAAGTCTTTGTCCAACGATGGGGTTTGTGTCATGGAGAAACTTCCGTGAGATCAAACCAGCATCAAATGTCGACAGGTCAGGGGGCCACTCGACTGGAATCGGATCGGCCCGTCATGAGGGACGCTATGTCGTGATGCTGGCCCAGGTTTTTTCTTTCTCCTCCTTTCCTTCTCGAAAGTTGCAGCGATTGACTGATGCTTCAAATGGGTGGAGGATGGAAAAGTATTGGTAGGGTCAGGGAAGGCGGAAAGGGGCCGAAGTTTCCTGGAGGATTGGTGAATCCAGGCATTGAGAAGTATTGCTGCAGCATTGCTGTGAGGAGAAAACTTTGTTCGACAGCATTCAAGCGCTTTGCCCTCAGTAGATAGTAGGTAGGTAGCCATGACCAGAACAAGATCAGATCTGTGCGAGGTGACGCATCGGCAAGGCTACTCCGTCTCCTCATGGCCATAGAATGACTGATTCTGAATCGAATGGCGTGCGCAGTGTCATGGTCAGGCGTGATGCAGCAAGCAAATCAACGATGTTTTGCATTTTCGCCCTCCTACCGCTGGTATAGGACTCATGGAAGTTACACCGGCCGTGTGTGGCACGGCTTGGATGGGCCGTTTGCCAAGGGGGCGATAGCGTCGTTTACGCGGAAGCTGTTGAGGCGATTGGGAGGGAGAATGACCGACGGAGGAGGAAGGAGGAGGAGGAGGAGAAGCAATCGGCATTAGCCTGGATGTCGATGGCATTGTCGCGATTGGTGTTGCTGGCGGTCCAATTAAGGGGCTGGCTTGTCTGTCTCGTGTCCGGAATGTGGCGTCCGATGCTTGGGTCAGCATGGAATGAGGATGTGAATCCAGGGAGAGGTCGCCGTAGAGGGAGCCACGTCCATGGCAAGCTCGAAGGGGAGCGGAGAGGAACAGAGCCTGCAATGACAAGCAGGCTTAGTACGCATCTCTCTGCAGATGCATGCACCTCCAGGCCCCTTCAAAGACCATCCATCGGAAGTCGACTAGGCAGTGGTTAGGAGAGGACCAGCGATCGAGACGAGGATGAGCGAGTGAAAAGAAGATGGGGGGAGGGGGGGTGTGGGAGGAGCAGGGAAGGATTCCGGGCTGGCGCCAGTCTACTAAGTCGACTCACCGGTTGCGAGGCTCTCTAATTTGAATATCTCTCCTTGGTCTTGGCTTCAGGCTTAGTGACTGGCCCTGGATTGTCGACGGCATGGATCCGGTACCGGATAGGGGTGGGCATGACCGAGCATGGCCGAGCGTGTGCAGGCATGAAGAAGCATGAGAGGGCATGAGGAGGCATGAGGAGGCGTGAGGAGGCATGAGGGGGCATGAGGGGGCGTGAGGGGGCGTGAGGCAGCCAGGTCAGGCATCACGCATCAAGCAACACGCAACACGCACCAGGGCTCGTGCCGGTGAAGAGATGATGATGATGATGATGATGATGATGATGATGATGATGATGATGATGATGATGACGATGGTGATGATGATCGAGAGGAGGCGGAGGTGATGGCCTGAAGGATGTGCGAGCCGTGAGGAAAGAGAGACGGAGGCAGAGGGGGTCTCCTTGCACTTGCCCCGATAGCCCTTCTGCACCTTCCCTGCTCTCCTCCAGCTCCTTCCACGATCGAGGGCCAGCACTGATTGGGAGGTGGCAACTGCAGCTGGGGCCACTCATCGGGACCTTCCTGCCTGGTCCTGCCCCGGGTAGAGGTACTAAGGACCTGTGAGAGCAAGAAGTACCAGGTCCTCCAAGTCTTCAATCATGTGCTGCAGCAGGTGCGTCTCAGAGCTACTACCTGAACCGGGAGGCAGGAGGTGCAGGCTGGCTGTGGTAGGTACGACCTGTACCACAGAAACCCGTAGCTCGGAAGTTGGCAGTAGCAGTACCTCTACCGGGAAGTAACCTGCCGGCGCTGGGCCGTTGGCATGATGAGTCTCCTCCATTCCTCTCCAGACTGACTCGGGCCTTCCTGGTTTGGGCTGTTCCGGTCCAGGAGGAGGTACCTCGACCTGTGAGGGAAGGACCTGCCAGGCGGTAATGAATAACTTACTAGTACTAAGGTCTTTTACTCTTGACCAAGGAAAGAGCGTGCTCTACGGAGTAGTGGTAGAGAGATTGTCCTCTTTAAGCTCAGGAAACCGGCTCGCACCGTGGCATGGGCTGTCCTTTGATGCTGCTTGTACAGTGTGACTCTGGAGAGGTCAGACTGGACGGATCTAGGAGTCGATCAGAACTTGAAAGCAAATTGATGGATCAAATAAGTAATTGGATTTGTCAAATGAATCAACTTCGGTGAGCAGGTGAGCATGATCCATCAATCTGCTCCCTGATGAGGACGGGGTTCTTGATCGGGGGACCTCACCACTCCTGATTGACTGGAAGTTCCTCGCACCTTGGAGACCTTGGACTGCTTGCGAGCCTCCCCGGCAGCTCCGCGGAATTCGAGTTGGGAGCACGACAACCAGCATCAGCCAGAAGTTTTGGCACTTTGCGGGGGGAAGGGGGACAGGACGGTGTTGGTTCTGGCTTGACTCCTGCATCTGGACTACCTTGTACATCATGTAGACTTGATGCTTGTTGCTCCGATGTCTCGAGTCTTGAGGCGCCATTGCTTCCGGTAGGCGTTCCTGGGAGTCGGGTCTGGATGCCATTGGCTGAGCGTCTAGACTTGCCCCATATGACATTCCTCGCTTCTGCGATCAGAGACAGCGCCGAATGCACGGAGGACGGCCAGCTCCTGTTGCTACTGGTAACTGCATTGATGGATCAATGGATACTGGTAGCAGCACGGTGGTGGCCCTCCCCCCGGCCGCTGCAGATGGACAGGGACGCGGGAACCTGGTGAAGACGTCGTACAGATGAGGTGCAGATGAGTGTGTAAGGCCGTATGTACATATGTAGCAGTACTCCGTAGTATTCATTGCAAGGCTTCGTGCGCGTGCATGGTTCTGATTGCAGCAAAATGGATCGAAACCTGACCGACCCGGGAGCAGGAGTACCGCGAAGTTGCAAGCATCATCCACATGGATCCATTGATCCATCAATCAATCAATCAATCAATCAATTGATGTATCCATCAAGCAATGTCTTCGAGACGCCATGCTGTCCTCCAGAGGTTCCAGATGTGCAGAGCCAGCGAGATTGAATGTTTCATCACCGCTGCTGCCAGCTTGAGGTGAGGAAGTTCTGAGGCAGGACTGAGAGATTCGCAGATCGAAAGAGCGGCCCGTGCTGATGAGCGCCTGCCGCGGCCTCCCCAGTGTCACCAGACCGCAATCTCGTGGCCTCACCAGTGATCAGCAGAGGAAGCTGCGAGCCGATGAAGAAGATGACATGTACTATGTGCAATTCAACTGATGTCCTGAGTGCAGTGCCGTTCTGAGCAGATCTCGGGTCCTCGCACCTTCCCTGGCACGATAGGTAATTCCAGTGCTTCGGAGGCACTGCACGCAGGAACATGTCGAGTGCTCACACGGATGGAGCCCGTACCTGCCTCGTCGACGATGACAAGTCATGTTTTCTCGATGCCAATGGGGAAAGTTTGGAGCTGGCGGAAGGTGGCTCCGACTCGTACTCCGAGGTACGAAGGTACTAAGACTCGCTTGAAGTGCTGCTTCCATTGTTGCGGGCTCGTACTCGCGACTTCCGTCGATGCCTCCCTGTCAGAGCTTCACCCCTTCACCCTCGCTCCAGACTTGGAGGCTCCTTCCCCGCGGTGCCAGGTGCCTGGGACCCCTGCCCCCCCAAGTATCTGTACCTCACGTAGCACACTGCACCAGCGGATATTTGCGGGTACCTGTACGGAGTACTCCGTACTGAGTGCCCGAGTTCGTATAGTACTACTCCCGGCACAATTTCTGCTGCGGGGTCTTCCCCACTGCGCCCAAGCCTCCGACAAGAAGGCGCGCCCAGCCCTGAGCTGTGATAAACGGAAGGGGCCTCCTCGACCACTTGCAGATATAGAAGCTGTGATGAGGTAATCGGGGCGGCGCCGACGGTTCCTAGATAATAGCGTTAGGGTACGCATCACATATGCTGCATTCTATAGTCGGCGCATACACGCGTAGCTGTATATATTATAGAGCCTTAATCTAATAGAGATCTTAGCTAAATTAAGCTTTAATTATAGATATATATAAGTGCTAGCTGTATTATAGTTATACGCCTATATAGAAATTATTTTTCTTTTTCTAGAAACTTCCCTAATCTATTATTACTATTTTCTTTTTTTATAGTACTAAAAGATAGCTATATTAGCGGTATATAGTATAAAGATAGCTATAGTAGTGTGGCTTATTAGCCTATTAGATTAGCTGCGTTAGTATAAGGCTTTATAGAACCTCGCTAAGATATACTAGGTATAGAAGGATATTAATCCTAGCACTTTACTAAGCTTAGGAGATTACTTAGTTAAACCCTCCCTGCTAAGCTTTAATAATATCTTATATATTATAATCCGCTTTATAAAGCTTGCGGAGGCTAAGGGGGGTAGGGGCGCTATAGCGGCTGCTTTATAACCTTCTGCTTTAAACAAGGATAAGGATCTTAATAATAATAATTCTATCTCTTAGGCGTCCTTAGCCTAGACTAAGATCTTAAAATCTACTTAAGCTAATCCCTTTAACCCTAAGGCACCGCCTATCCTAGCATCTGTAGTGTCAGGGGATAGAATGAGGTACTGGCGTATTTGCAGCGAAGACCCTTTATAGATCTAGGTACTAGTATAAAAGGGAAGTAAGGCCTTAAGAATTTAAAAGAAGGCTAGAGATTAATATATTATTATCTTATACCCTAAACTTCTTACTTTCCTAGAACTAATACTATAGTAATCTACTTTTATCTACCCTATATACACTCTAGTACTTACCTTTATTACCTATTTTTAATAGTTTAATCTCTCTTTAATACCTTTAATTAAGGTAAGGTTAACTACTAGGAGGTAATATATTAGACCTAAAGTAGATCCTGTTTTAATAATAACTTAGATATAATACCTTTACCTATAATATATAGTAATAATATAAAAGTAACTTAATCTTAGATACTAAGGACCTTAATATAGGATTCCTTAGTAATACTAAACCTAACTACTAATATCCTACCTTTAACCTAGCTAGCTTTAATATCCCTTAATAACCTTACTAAGTAAGAGCTAAATCTTTATATCTTATATATAAAGGAGTTACTTTAAATTTAAGTAAAAAGAGATTACCTTATAGCCTTTAAAAGAGGTAAAGACCTATTAGTAAGGTTAACGCTAATATAGTTACTAGAAGTTAAGTTATTTACCCTAGAACTAAAGTATCTTTATAGTAATAGACCTTTAAGGCTAATACTACTATTTATTATAAAGTATAAAGGGAAGTCTTAGACTAAACTCTAGACCTTCCTTCTAGTGCTAAAGTTATACTTTTATATCTAGCTAAAGAGCTTTAAAGATAATATAACTTAAGTTATTTTTATAGTAGCCTTCTTTTTATAAGATATATATAATAAATAGAATATATACCTTAAATTAGAATATAAAAGATAGATTTAAAATATTACCTAGGTAGTTTTCTAAATATAGCTTAAGAATAATATTAGTAATAAACCTACCTATTACCTTAATATATATATATAGCTAATAAGCCTTTTTTAACTTATAGGTATAAAATTCTAAGTATTCCTAGACTAATATAAAGCTATTAAAAGTAAACTTTTAAAGCTATTATTACCTATTTATAGAATTTATAGCTTTATCTAATACCTTTAAGAGGATATTTATATATAGATCCTTAATAGTAGGGTCCCTTTAACCTAGTAATAAATAAAATAGTAGGGAATTATTATAAAGACTCTCTTAGAAATATTAAAAGTTCTACTAACTTTACTAGTATTAGGTTCTCTTATAGCTTTATATACTCTACCTACCTAGCTATATATAAGGAACTTATAGTTCCTATACTATAGTAATCCCTTATTCTAACCTATATATTATAAGTATAAAGGGCTATATTATAAGACCTAATACTTAGCCCTAAACTATACTACTTATAGTAGTAATTAGTATACTATACTACTCTATAATTAATTAGTAAACTAATAGTAACCTCCTACTAAAGGCCTTTTAGTACTTATAGAGCTAAATAATAAGCTTATTAGTAAGTTATATTATACCTAAGGATATATAGGCCTTAACACTACTATAGTTAGACTAGCTTATATTTAAATAAATAGCTAATAGGTTACTATAAATATACTCTTTAACTTAGAAAGTAAGGTAATACTAGTAAGTAAGAAAGTTACTAGGGATATACTATTACTTCCTAGACCCTATATTAATATAGTAGTAAAAGACTCCTTACTTTATATATATAAAAGAACCCTTAAACTATTTAAGCTTAAAAATAACTAAGGTATAGTAAAAAGGCTACTCCTTAACTATATAGTAGTAGATATTATAAATAATATAATTTTAAGCCTTCTTTAGTTTAAGAAAATAAACCTAAGAATTAGATAAAAAAATAATAAATAGAACTACTCTCTTTTAAAAGAAACTCTTTACTCCCTTATATTACCTTTATAAGTATAGAACCTTATAAAAGACTATAGGACTATAAGGATTATTACTATTTTAAATAAGGAGATAAGCCTAAATAATTAAAGTACTTATAAAGATACTATAAGCCTTTTACTAGAATATATAGAGTATATAAAAGTCTTTAATAAAAAAGAAGCTACTAAACTAGAATATCTTATAGGTAGAATATATATAATTAACCTAACTAAAGGCTTAAAAATACTATAAAGACTTATCTACTCCCTTACTATAAAGGAACTAAAAGCTCTTTATAAATACCTTAATAATACTATAAAAAAAGGCTAGATTAAAAGATTAATAAGTCCTTATAAAGCCTTAGTACTATTTATACCTAAGAAAAGAGGGAAGCTATACCTTTATATTAACTTTAAGGTATTAAACTAGATAATATATAAAAATAAAGCCCTACTATCTTTAATTTTAAAAATCCTTAATTACCTTAAGGGAGTAAAAGTGTTTATAAAGCTAGACTTAAAAGATATATACTACTAGATATATATCTATAAAGAAGATAAGTAGAAGATAGTGTTTTACTACTAATATAGTTATTTTAAATACTATATTATACCCTTTAGCCTTACTAATATACTAGTAACCTTTTAAGAATATATTAATAATATTCTATATAGCTTAATTAATTTTACTTATATTATTTACCTTAATAATATCCTAATATATAGTAATAACCTTAAAGTATATATATAGTATATTTATAAAATCTTAAATAAACTCCTTAAAAGAGGCTTATATATAAACCTTATAAAATATAAATTTAATATTAATATAGTATTATACCTTAGTTTTATTATATCTTTAGAAGGAATCTATATAGAAAAGGAATATATTAAGGCTATATTAAAGTAACTATTACCTTATAGTGCCTATAATATTATATTATTTCTTAGATTTATAAGATTTTACTAATAATTTATTAGAAATTATAATAAAATTATAGTACTATTAATAGACCTTTTAAAAGGTAAACCTAAGAGGAACTTTTAGCTAAATACCTATAAAGTTAAGGTATTTAATAAACTTAAGAGGTAATTTAAAAAAGAACCTATTTTAGCTTATTTTAAACTAATAGTATTAATAAAAGTCTAAATAAATATATTAAGATTTATAATTAGTATAATCCTTTTATAGTACTAAGAAGGCTACTAGTACCTTATTATATATATATTAAGGAAGCTTACTAGAGTAAAATTAAAATACCTTATCCCTAATACTAAGATACTTACTATTATAAAGGTATTTATAATATAGTAGTATTATTTAATATATACTAATTAAGAAATTTAAGTTATTATAAATTACCTAAACTATAGCTACCTTATAAGGAAAATAAAGCTTTTAATAAGGTAAGTTATAGCCTTAGATTAATTAGCTTTATTTAATTTTAAGATTAAATATTAGCTAGGAAGGGTTAACCTAGTAAATAGATTATTAAGATAGCCTAATCTAGAGAATAAGAAGGAAATTTATAAGGAAAAGTAAAGTAGCTTACTAGGGTTTCTTTAGTGTTTTAAGGGTAAATTTACTAAAAAAGTAAAGTATAAGAATTCTCTTTTAAACTAAGTAAGGGAGTAACCTATAGGTTAAAGAAGGAACTCTAACCTTACTACCTTATAGAATATCTACTATAAAGACACTTAGGTTATACCTAGCGTTTTCCCCTCTATTAAGCTAATATTACTTATAAGATAAGTAAACTACCTTTAGTAGAGATTTAGTATTATAAAGTAAAGTAAAAGGCTAGATAAAGAATAGTAGGCTTTATAGGATATATACTATAAAGATACTATAATAATACAGGTTAGTCCTACCTCTCTAGTAAAGGCTTTATACTAAGTATAAAGATAGGATACTATTTTTATAAATAATAAAGTTAAGGGTAATATTATAAATAGTAAGGAAAGATATAAGTAAGTAGCTAAAAAGGACTAGTTAGTTTACTTTAAAAGAAGAATTTTTATATTAGTAAGTATAAGGATAGAAATCTTAATAATATTCTATAATAACCCTTTAATAGAGTACTAGAGAGTTAGCTATATCTTATAAGTAATTATATACTAGTATTACTAAAAAGGTATAAAGTAAGATATTAAGTAGTATATATTTATATATATTAACTACTAGCTAATAAAGCTAAGGTACTATTAACCTTATAGTAAGTTAGTAGCGCTGTTAATACTAATATAACTATTTAAGGAAATCTTAATAGATTTTATTATAGATCTGCTAAAAGGTTAGGGCTATAACTATATATTTAATATAATCCTAGTTATTATAAATAGATTTATAAAGTATATTATCTATATTACTACCTATAAGTAGATTACTAGTAATAGACTTATAACCCTTTTTTATAACTATATCTATATATACTATAGTCTCCTTAAAGGAATTATTATGAACTAAGGATTAGTCTTTATAAGTTAATTTTAGTAAAGCTTTTACTTCTCCCTTATAATTAAGCGGTAACTTAGTATAGCCTTCTACCTATAAACTAATAGCTAAATAAAGTGTTAAAATTAGCTAATTAAATATTACCTTAGAACCTTTTATAATAAAGACTAGCTAAATTAGGCGGATAACCTCCTTATAGCCTAGTTTACCTATAATAATACTATATACTTAGAAAGCGGTGAGATACCTATATATCTCCTATATAAATATTACCTATAAGTACTAAAAGAAGATATTAATACTATAAAACTATTATCTATAGATATAAAGGAGTAGGTAAAGGACCTGCTTACTACCTATAAAATAGTAATAACCTCCTTAGCAGCTACTTAAAAGGACTATAAGTAATAATATAATAAAAAAAGGGAAAAGCTAAAATTTTATATTAGTAACTAAGTCTTAATTTCTATAAAGTACCTAAACCTCTTATAACCTAGTAAAAAGCTAATAAAAAAGTATATAGGATTATATTAAATTAAGAAAGCTATTAGAATAAGTAGCCTTACCTTTTAGCTTTAACTTCTAATATCTATAAAAATCTATAATATTTTCTATATATTAAACCTTAAGCTATATAGCTATTATAAAGGTACCCCTTTAGAGCTAATAGATCACCCCTTTTATATTAATAAAACTTTTAAGGTAAAGCGAATTATAAGCTATTATTATAAGGGCTAATATTACTAGTACCTAATTAAGTAAAAGGGGTTCTCTAATAAAGAGAATATATAGTAAATATATAGTAACTTTATTATAAAGAAGGTACTAGATAACTATAAAGTAACCTTTAAAAAGGAAGACTAGGTTAAATATAGGAAACAATAAAAAAGGTTATAAAATATAACTTATTATAGTAATAGATAAATTAAACTACCTACGCGAATATAGCGAGATACCTAGCCCCCCCTTAGTATAATAGTATTATAAAAAAAGAAAAACTTAAAAAATTAAAATTAAAAAAAAAAGGAAAAGAAAGGTAATATTAGTAGCGATAATATATTACCCTAAGTATACTATAAGGATATAGTATTACCTTAGGGACCTAGTAAGGACCTAATAAAGGGAGTTAATTCTTATTACTAAAGTAAGTAGTAATAAGGTAATCCTTTTTAGTATTAGCGCCCTTATAGGCCTTATAAATTAACTATAAAGTTAAAGCTATATACTAGCGAGGTATTAGTAATACTTTTTTATTAAGGAAATTTTCTTAAGATACTATAAGTTAGTAGTAAAGATATAGAGTAAAGGAAAAAAAAACCTATATTATACTTAGTCTAATAAATTTCTATTAGTATATAAGTAGACTTAGTAAGGTCTATAAGGACCACTAACTTAGCCCCCTTTATAGCGAGAATATAGTATTTATATTACTCTTTTACCTCCTTTTTACTCTTCTTTATAGCCTTACTATACTTCTTTTTAAAAATATTTAAGGCCTTTTAGCTAGAACGCTAAAGATATATAATATAGTTTTATAATAGAATAAATTAGTAGTAAAGTAATAAGAAAGATAGAGGATATATATAATAGTATAGTAACTAATAGGCCTTAGTATTAAGATATTTTACTAAGGTATAGAACTTATAGGGTATTTTACTATAGAATTTCTTTCTTATCTTATAATAGGTATACTTAAAGCTCTTAGCTACTATATAGGTTAGTTATAGTATATAAAAGTAAGATAAAAAATATATTATAATTATTAAAGTAATAGCTTAGTATAGTAAAAAGCTTATTAAAGGCTAAGGCTTAAGGATACTATTTTATTAAAGTATTAAAGTAATAGTAATAAGGAATCTCTTAACTAGCCTTAAGTTAGCTATAAACTTATAATAACGCTAAGAATAACCTATAGTATATTAGTATTATTACTATTATTAGAATTATTACTACTTAACTTAGTAATAGGATTAAAGGTATAACCTAATAAATTATTAGACTAATAGGTATCCTATATAGCTATAAGTATAGCTATAGCTACCTTTACTACTTTAGCGCTAGATTAGGTCCTTACTATAATAGAATCTTAGAGCTATTAAGTAGAATTTATAAAGCCTATAATAGTAAATAGATTAGTAAGCTAGGAATTAATTAAGAAGAGTAAAGGAAGTATATAAGAATAGGGAACTAATAGGAAGGGAGGTAGTAATAAAGTAAGGTAATAGTTTTTAATAATATTAATAATAATAATAATAATAAAGAAAAAAAGAAAAAAAGAAAATAAAGGCCTTAAAGAGAAATAAAATAAGGGCGCTAAGAGGCTTAATAGTATAAAGTAATAAGGCCCTAAGGTATAAAAAGGCGCTAGTACTTATATTATAAGGCTAAAGTAAAGGAATAAAAAAGAAAGGTATAGGTATTAATAAGGAGGTTTATAACCTAAAGGTATAGTAACTAATATAATAAATATAAAGGAAACCTATAAAAAGGATAAAGAATAGGTATAATAAAGTAAGAGAAAGGGGAAACTAGGTAGATATATAGACCTTAGGGATAAGGTTATAAAAAGGGGGGGGCAGACTATTAAAGGATAGAATAAGATACTAGTGTATTTATAGTAAAGACCCTTTATAGATCTAGGTACTAGTATAAAAGGGAAGTAAGGCCCTAAGAATTTAAAAGAAGGCTAGAGATTAATATATTATTATCTTATACCCTAAACTTCTTACTCTCCTAGGACTAACACTATAGCGATCTACCTTTATCTACCCTACGCACGCCCTAGCACTCACCTTTATCACCCGTCTCTAATATATAGACTTAAAAGCTGCGATTAGTATTTATAACTGCTAGGCCTAGGATTATAGCTACACTATAACAGCCTACTAAGACAAGTAGAAAGCCTTAACCTATATCTAGGACTAGATAATAAGGACTATAAAATTAAGTGAATATAATTTAATAATTAAGAAGCTTAAATAGTAGCACTAGATTAATAGATATTAGCTAACTACCTATAAGATTATACACAAGCTCTAGCTATAGTTAGCTCCTAGCTAGGAGATTATTATAGTAGCTGCCTATACCTAATATAAAGCTATACTTAATAAAGCTTACTAATCTAGCCTTAAGCCTGTAAAATAATACTAAGACTAAAAGTAAGCGTTTAACTATAGGAAGGTTTATAATATTCCTAAGATAAAAAGTAACTTTACTATTATAAACTTCCTTAAGGCTATAAAGATACACTTAGCTCTAGAGTAAGCTAGGAATAAGCTATCTATATTTAATAAAGTTATCTTAAAAGGTAAAGATACTATAGATATTAAGATAATTATATATTAATTTATAACTAAAGTTAAAAGTAATAGGCTAATACTAAGTATATTTACTATAATAGGGGGTTATTAGGATAATAGTTTGTCTAAGTAGTTAAAAGATAAGATAAATAATTACCCCTATAGCGATAAGTATTAATAGCCTGTTACTAGTTATTAGACTTTAAAGTATACCTTTAGGTAGTATAAAGCTTTAGGCTATAGATATTTTACCTAGAATTTAAAAAAGATACTATCTTAGATAACTAATAATAAGTAGGCAGGGCTTTATAAGTAGTTTAAGAAAGCTAGATAGGATATTAGGCTTATTAATAAGGCTAAGAAGCTAGATAAGCTAGTTAAGACTACTATTCTAAGCTAGATTATTATAGCGCTAATTAATCCCTTTATCTTTACTAAAGATATAGGGATTAGGATATATACTACTATTAATTAAATTACCTATCTACTTTTAAAGAGTATACTTCTTAATAACTATAAGGCTATATATTTAGTTAATAATAAAGCACTACTTAAGCTAAACTCCTTTATCCTAAGTAATAGTATAGATACTATAGAAGCTAGGACCTTATTATATAAGGTCTTAGGCTATAGCACTTATATACTATATAGTTTACTATCTATTAAAGAGGGTTCTTAATAAATAGATTTATATTTAAAGGATATTACTATAGTAAAGGGATTCTATATAAATATTATCTTAAAAGTAAAGCTAGTATATATAAGCGTTTAGTATAATAGCTTTAATAGCTCTCTTTACTATAGTAAGCTAAAGAGTAGTGTACTAGTAGCCTAACTACTATATAAGTAGAACCTTACTTTCTTAGAATATAAACCTATTTCTTCTTATACTAATAATAGACTTAAAAATATAATCCCTTTTAACTATATAGTAATATTTAAACTAAAGCTTATAGTATAGCTAAAGTAGAGCTTTAAGGCGTAGAGAAGGACTACTAAAGACCTAAGACTACTATAGGAAGATAAGGAAAAGCTTTAGTACCTATAATCTAGCTATCTAAGGTAAGATACTCTAAGAGCTTTAGTTAGCTAAGTAAGGAATATTAAGATTAAAGGAACTAAGTAGATTAACTATAAGATCTACTCCCTAATACATATATCTTAGGTTATCTTTTAAAGACTATCTGAATAGAGGGCTGCTTAGCCTTTTTAGTGTATCAATTAGAACCTCTAGGACTATAAGTATAGGTATAATAGCTTTAACTAGCTACTAGTAATAAAAAAAGAATATAGTAAGTAGCTATATATAATCCTGCTATTAATAAAGGATTTAGTTACCCT
This sequence comes from Escovopsis weberi, assembly GCA_003055145.1. Lineage (NCBI taxonomy): Eukaryota > Fungi > Ascomycota > Sordariomycetes > Hypocreales > Hypocreaceae > Escovopsis > Escovopsis weberi. The sequence goes on from NIGB01000004.1 coordinate 3,081,954, forward strand.
TTTTAATACTCTATTAAATTTTAAGAGCTAGGTTAAGTAGTAGTATAGACTTATAATCTGTATTTTATAATAGGATAATAAGAAGGTAGTTATTACTATTAAAGGTAATATATTAATATAGTAGTAGGCGTAGAGTAAAGGTATTATTCTTAAATTAGCTCCTTCTTATACTTATAAGCCTAATAGTATAATTAAGTATATAGAATAGAAGATTATAACTAAGTAGATTAAGATATAGAAGGGAGCTAGCCTTCCTTTAGATCTATAGCTTAAGATAGTCTAAGCTACTATAAAGCTATTAAATATAAGTCTATTATATAAAAATAGTATAAAGATACCTATTAATAAATTAGAATAGTAGTTCTAAGAGTATACTCTGCTATAAATATATAAGCGTACTATAGATCTTTAACTAGATTAAAGTAGGATTTATACTTATAGCTATAAGGTATATTACCTTAGCTATAATTATAAAGCTAGGAGGAATTAATAATATTTTAAGATAATACTAAGGGGCCTAATTAGTTACCTTATTAGCTATATTACTACTAATATATACTATATTTAGATCCTAGCCTTAGGATATATTATTATAACTAGAAATATAGTCTTTAATAAGAAGACTTTCTTTATTAATAATAAAGAAGCTAATATTTTCTATAGTCTACTAATTTAGTTACTAATAACTAAAAAACCTATTAAAGTCTAACTAAAACCCTTAAGCTTAGGGATAGGTACGCTAGAGAGTATATATAATATTAAAATTAAGCTTAAGTATATACTATCTCCTAAGCCTATAAAGATAGGACTTTAAACACCCTAGGAAACCCTAAGAATAACCTTACCTAATAAAAATAATAGTACTATATAGGTTAAGGGTAGGAAGGAACCTATCTAGTATAATACACTAGATAATAAGAGCCTAAATAAGACAGGGATATCTATAATAACCTTACTAAATATATACTTAGTAGTAAGATATAAGAGTCTATCTTAGTAGTTAGGAAAGGAGTATACCTCCTATCTAATAAATACTTCTATAGTAAATAATTCCTTAAATAGATTTATATTAGTAAATAAGTAGGCAATTACTAAATAACTAACCCTAACTACTTTAAATTAATAAAAAGAGCTTTTAATAATATATTATAGTATATAGCTTTAAAGAATCTAGCTAACCTAATAAGTTAATAACTACTTACTAAACTATATTTATTAAAAAAGGATCTATTTAGTAATCTAAGGCTTTAAATCTATTACTTATTAATATAGAAATATACTATAACTAATAGTCTAAGAGGTAAAAAGTACTAAAATATTCTTTATAGTAATAAGTATACTATTTAATTAAAAATATATAAAATAGCCTAAAGCTCTACTAAAAGACACTAAGGAAAGGTTTAATACTCTCCTAAGAGCCCTAAGTAATTAAAGAGAAATATAAAAGTACCCTTTAAAGGAGAAATTTATAAAAGCTATAAAGCTAGAATACACTACGCTTATAAATAAGGGGACCTAGAAAGAGATCCTATAGTTAGAGGTAAAGTTAAAGCCACTGCCTATAAGATAGGTCTTCTTCTATAAATAGAACTAGAATAAATATCTAAAGTATTATAAAGCTTGCCTTATAATATATAAAGATATATAAGAAAGTATAATAATTAATAGTATATATATAGCGATACTTATAGCATACTCTTTCTATATTTTAGTTACTTTAGCGGTAAGGTATAACCTTAAACTAAAAAAGTTTAATATTAAGAATATATTTCTAAATATAAAGTATAGTAAAAAGACTATTTTAGTAATATATAAGCTCCCTAAAGGTTTCTATAGACTAAATATATACCTTAAGCTCCTTAGAGCTTTATATAGTCTTAGAGACTTACTAAAGCTCTAGTTTAAAGAATTCTTTATAATACTACTATATCTTAGGCTAAAAGCTAGCTAAAAAGAACCCTGCCTATTCTTTATAAAAGATAAAAGACTATTTATAATCTTTTATATTAATAATATTATCTTTACTTTCTATTAGAGTAATATAGCCTTTTTAAAGAGATTATTATAAAGCTAAAAAAGATATATAATATATATAATAAAGAAGATATAGAGTGGTTCCTAGGGATTAAACTAATTAAAAACTATATATAATAAAAGCTATTCCTTTTACTTAATATATATATTAAGAAAGTTATATAGCGCTTTAGTCTTACTAAGGGAACCTAAAGGCTATTAATACCTATTCTATTTATTAACTATACTAAAAGTAAAAAGATTATAAGTAAGAGCTTAGTAAAGACCTATTAAAAGAAAATCAGCTTAGTACTATATATAGTAGTTATAGTATAGCCTGATATTTCCTTTAAAGCCTTACTCTTATTCTAATTTCTAATAAACCTTAGAAAGGAATACTATACTATAGCTAATTAGCTAATATACTATCTCTTTATATACTATAAGCTTACGATTTATTATAGTAGAATAGATAAGATATAGGTCCTAATAGCGTTAAGTAATATATCTTTTATAAATAATAAGAAAACCTATTAATCTTTATAAGGATATATTATTACCCTTTTTAAAGGCTTAATCTTATAGAACGCTATTTACTAGGATATAGTTATAATATCTAGCACTAAAGTAAAGCTCTTATCTTTAAATTAGGTTATAAAGAAGACTTATACTATAAGCAGGCTTTTCTAAGAGATAGCCTTTAACCTAGGCAAGTAGTAGGATATTCGCTATAATAATCTCTAGATAATATACCTTATAACTAATAAAGCTAGTAAAATAAATACTTATTTATAGTATATTAATATCTAATATATATAGATAAGGTAGGAGTATTATAAAAGTACCTTTAAGCTTTACTTTATCCTATTATAGTAAATACTAGTAAATAAGCTTACTAAAGCTCTTCTTTATATTTAATTTAAATATTTTAAAGCTTTACTAAATATAGTAAAGCTTTTTAAAGTATAAGGTAAGGTAGAGTAAAGTAGTAGTAGTTAATACTATATATACTTTATAATATAAAATTTAACCCTTTTTTTTTTCTTTTTATCTTATTCTTTTTATCTACTATTTTTTAATCTTATAACCCTAAACTAATACTCCTATTACTCTCTATTATCTACTATCTACTACTACTCTTAGACTATAAAGCGATAAAAGTACTAGTATACCTAGACTATAGAAGGCTATAATATAGTAGTGTTATTATTACTATCCTTAATAGTTACCTTCTTTTAGTTAAGGAGGAATAGATAATCTTACTACTTAAGGCTACTAAGGACCTATAGGGCCTCCTTATACTAGTTAACCTCTTAACTACTAGTTAGCTTAGGGGTATATAAAGATAAAGGGTAGGGGCTTATAGTAATATTACTTTTTATATAGTAGTTAAGTATATACTTAATTAACTAGCCTTAAAGAAGATAGCTATTTAGTAGTTAATAGAGTTATCTACTATAAAGTAAAGTTTAAAAACTTACTATAGCTTATACTTATAGTTATACTACTAATAGTAGGTATATTTCTTTAAGTTAGTAGTAAACTTATTATATACTACGCTTATAGACTTTAACTAGATAAAAGACTATATATAGTAATTATATAGTAACTCTAGGGCTAGACTAACTATAGTAATAGTAGCTACTATAGTAGTAATAGTAGTAGTAGCTATAATTATAGCTATAGTTAGGCTAGGAGGTCGCCTATATCTATAAGGAGTTAGGGCTAGTACTACTCTATAGGCAGAAGCCCTCTTAAAGACCTATAAAGCTGCCTTTAAAAGTATTACTAGGCTAGAAGTAGTAGTAGTAAGGGCTAGGGACTTTATAATTTAAACTAGCTAAGAAGTAGGTAATAGGGTATAGGTTAGGTAATATAAAGAGGGAAAAGATAAGATAGTTAGCTCCTTTAAAGATAAAGCTATAGTATACTATAGGTAAAGACACCTAAAGAAGGGCTTAGGACTAAAAAAGGGCTTAGGACTAGAGAAGGGGCTAGGAATATTAGCTAAATTAAATAAAGGATCTAACTTAAGGATACTAAAAAGCTATATATAGTAGTTAGTATACTAGATAATTCTAGAAAAGTAACTACTTATATTATAATAATTAGCCTTATAGGCCTTATTAAAGAGAATAGGTAGGCTATAAAGCCTAGCTTTAGTAGCCTAGTAAGGGTTATATACTAAAGACTAATAAAAGTAAGGTAGTATAATAACTTTAACTAGCTTATAATCTATAATAATTATAAAAGGTATTTATACCTAAGGAGTAGTAAGGTTAGTACTTTATAGTAATTACTAGTAGGTATTAGGGATAAAAGAGATATATAAAGGGAGAGCGTTAGGGTATTAATAAGGTATTTAAGGTTAAAAGATAAAAGAAATAAGGAATAAAGGGATTATAAAATAAATAAAAAGGGTATTTTAGGCCCTCTAGATATAGCAGCGCCTTTAATTATAAAAGTAAAAGAGGCTTTATTTATATTAGTATTATCCCTTATTATTCTCTTTATTAACCTTAGCTATAGATTACTATACCTACTAAAGTGGGTGTATATATAAAGGTATAGCCTAAGGCCTTAGCTATTATAGTAATAAGCCCTCTAGAAGGACACTAAAGCGGCGTTAATACTATAAGAGTAGTAGGAATAAGGGAAATATAGGTAGTTAATAAAGCTATAAATAGCTTTATCTAACTAGGGGGTATATAATAAGGTAATTAAGGCGGCGCTAATAGTTCCTAGATAATAGCGTTAGGGTATATATTATATATACTATATTCCATAGTTAGCGCGTATATATATAGCTATACATATTATAGAGCCTTAATCTAATAGGGATCTCGGCTAAATCAAGCTTTAATTATAGATGTATGTGAGTGCTAGCTGTATCACAGAAGCCGTGCCTGCTGCACGATGATTCGCGCCCACATGGAAAGGAAGGAAGGAAGGAAGGACGGACTCACCCAGGTGGAAGTGCCCTTCTGCCCGCCTCCTCCACCATCGACCGACCTCAGCAACTTCCAGTTCGCCCTCATCAATTCCAACAGAATGGATCGCATCAATCTATCCTCCTCCTCCTCCATCATAACCCCTCGATTCTTCCTCCAGCAAATAAGACGCCATGCTGTCCTACGCTGCCCCAAATTTGCTTCAGGCCTCCCGTTACACCAACAATTCATTGATCAATCCATTCAATTCCCTTCAGGCCATGTGCCAGCAGAGACAATGGAGAGAGAGCACATTTCCGAGAACCTCATGCCTCCCCCTCACTCAACAAGACCACTCAGATCGCTAACAAGGAGAGGGGGATTGCAACTAGAAGATAGGAACGCGGCCGGGGCGGGACCCCAGAAATAAGAGGCCGACAGGTTGCAGCAAACCTCCGAATTAGGGATTTCCGGATTCCCAGACCCATTGATATGCTGGCAAGAACCGGGTTCATTCTAGGCTCTCGGCCCAATCAACCGCCAAAGGAACGCGCCCATTTCAATTCCAGCAATGTGCCTGCGTTTAGGCAATGAAATCTTGCCAACGGCCCGATACGTGCGTGGAATGGCCCATCGCTGCCTCTGGCACCATCACCGCCGTCATCGGCCAAGACACTCATTAGACTTTGCCCGGTTGCTGGCATCTCGTGGTGCAAGTCTAAGGCTATTAACAACTTGCCTCTTGCCCACCCCACGTGAATGGAACAGTGGTGAAAGGGAAGGCTCCCGTCTACGATGGGTCTCGACGCCACCACAAAGATCAGCATACACCCGAGATCTCCCTTTCCCATTACCGTCATCATGCCGCATCTGTTCATGCGATGGCTCGTTGCCAGCGACGTGAGGCTACAATAATCTCAGCGTGCACTCCTCGGATTCGCGTGCGGACCCAAAGCATGGCCCGAAAGCTTCAGCAAAGCAGGCTTCAGTCTCGCTCAATATCAGGCGCGAAGGCGATTGTTTGTGGCTTTCAGCGTCGACCGAGGGGAAAGCGAATCAGGGGGCTCGCTTAATATCGACTCTACCTTCATGGTAGAGAGAGCACATGTAAGGCGGGCGCCATCTCTTCAGCGGTAATATCCGCCAGGCTCTATAGGCTGGGTCCTCTTCGACACGAAAAAATCTCCAGCCAACAGTCGCTGATAAGGCAGGCAGCCCCGGCCACTGAGTGTCTCTGTACATCGACTGCACGCAATTTCAGAAAGGGAGGGGGGGGGGGGGGGGGGGGGGGG
>NIGB01000004.1:3091189-3107966 GCA_003055145.1 Escovopsis weberi
GGGGGGGGGGGGGGGGGGGTCGGGCTTCATGCCATATGTACACCATCATGATGGCTGGTCCAATCTCATGCTGAGCCCATGCGACGTGTTGTCCATTGTTGTTTTCTCGCCACTGACACCGCGCTCTCCAGCCAAGTCCCCCAAAAGCGTCAACGAGCTTCTCGCAAGCTCACGCCGGACCTCGGCTGACCCGTCCAGCCTGCGACCGCTCCACGCCGTCACGCCTACCGTACCGCCGGCGCTGAGGGAGCTCCTGCAGATCCCGGAGACGCCACCGCCCGCGCCGAGGCGTCCGGTCAGAACAAGGGTCGACGGCAACGGCCGCCGCCTGCCGGCCGGACCTCCCCCACCACGGAGCTGGCTTGCCGCGGGGCAGCGGACCGCAGCGCGCCCTCTTGGGTCACCGGCGACGTCCAGGCCCACGCGAGATGGCTCTGCCGAGTCGGCGCTGCCCGATGTCTACCTGCCATCACCGGCGAGCCTGATTGGCATGACCCTGAGGAGGCTCGCGGTGGCATGGGACCTCCACCGAGTGTACGATCAGCACCATCTGTTCTTCCTGCCGAACCATCTGAAACCCGCCCTCATCAGGTGGGTGGGCCTGTACCATGATGAAGGTGTGTCCCTGGCCGACTTGAGGCTGGTTCTCTTCGCGCCGTCGATCTGCGACGATGAGGCTGGGTCGGCCGCCCAAGAAGTCGACGTGGTTCCCAACACGGACATCTCCCATCTCGATCTGTCGGGCAGCGTCGGGCGCAGCATATCGCTCAAGGAGCTGGCGGAGCTGCTGGAGCCGTCGAAGAAGACGGAAGCCCTGGACGAGCCCCAAGACTCCTGGGATGCCGTCAGCTCCGTCCCCGCCGCGCCGCGAGCTCTCCTCCCGAACCTGACCCACCTGTCGCTGGCGCTGAACCCGCACCACGCGTCGAGCGCGTCGTGGAAGCAGTTGCTCGCGCTGTCATCCAGGCTGTCCTCCATCACGCACCTGAGCCTCGCCAACTGGCCAGATCCGTGCCTCACGCCGCGGGCGCGCTGTGCGACGGTGGCCACGCCCCAGGGGACCAGCATCCCGTACGGGGGCACGAACATATACTCGCACTCCATCGACCACGACTGGAGCGAGGCCCTGCTCGTCTTGAGGAAGCTGAGCAGGAACTTGTACGCGCTCGAGTTCCTGGACCTGACGGGGTGCGGCCCGTGGTTCAAGGCGCTGACGATGCGCTCGGGGCACGACTTTGTGGACTGGGCGGGGAGCTGGGGCAAGATCACCGGGCTGAGGCTGTACGCCGGATGGTGCCCCGGCGAGGAGTCGATGCCGTCGGAACGGGGGATCTATCACGAGACGGTCGAGGCGGCGGCGAGCGCGGAGAGGCACATCCGAGCCATGAGGGCCGGGAAGGGGAGGATCATCCATGTGGAGCGGGATCGGCAGCACGATGTGTAGTCCTGGTACCTACCAGAGAGCCACAATTTTGCCAATTTCCAGGATTTCGTGCCTTGGGACTTCTCCTTGTCCCTTTTATTGTCCGTATATGTACATTTATAACGTGTCTCTCCATTCCATCACGGGGATCCGCGATGGGTCTAGGGTAGGCTGAGTGTTGATGCCTCCAGCAATGATGGGTATGTATCCAGTGATTAAATTGTATCCCGGCGTGAGTCATCGGCCAAAGGCAATGGAGCCCACCTTGTCTTGGCCCAGCTTGTCCCCCTTGCCCTCCTTGCTCCCCTTGCCTCTCGTCCCATTCGCAACGTCGAGCGTCCTTTTCTGGAAAAAGTACACGGTTCAAGCCGAGTTGACGTCCATGCTACCTACTTAAAGCACCGAATGGTTGGACAGAGACGCTTCGTGCAGATGCAGCTGCTGGCGGGCCGGGAGAAGCCGTCATCAGCAAGCGAGCTCGAGGGGACTTGATTGCGACGTCGGGTTCATTCTGAATTGAAGTTCATCTCTTCTTCACAAATCTTCAAATACAGCAGGCATCTGATCCTTCCTGAAGAATCCCTCCTTCTCCTCCCATCTCGAGAACGAATAGCCAGAATGCCGTCCATGGCATCCGAGAGCGTCGCGACCATTGTCTGCACCTCGAAGCAGACGCGCTTCCATATCGGCACCGCCAGCTATCGCGAGGTGAGGCCCTTCTCTCTTCCCTTTGGGCTTCTGACCATCTTCGACATGGATGATGCTGATTTCGACACTGGCCAGCTGGACATTGAGGGCGTGAACATCACCGTCACTGCGGCTCGGGCCGACGAGGCGGGGCCCAAGGCCAAGGGGAAGGCCAAGGCCAAGGAGGGCGGGCTAGAGATCCTGTCCAGTGCGAAGCTCAGGCTCAAGGAGGGTGCGCGGTATGCCCTCGTCGGACGCAATGGGACTGGGAAATCGAGTGAGACTTTTTTTTATTTTTTTTTTCTATTTTTTTTGGGCTGGCACTCTGAACCCCTTTCCAGCCCTTGAAAGACAACTTCAATGGGTAGGTCGGCTGACAGTGAGGCCGACAGCTCTGCTTCGCGCAATCGCCGAGAAGTTGATCCCCGGGATCCCAGAGGAATGCAGGATTTCTATCCTCCAGCAGACCAAGCTGGGTACACGCGATCAAGGCGCCGAGGTCAAGGCGGGCCGAGAGGGCCTCGAGGAGCGGACTGCCCTGCAGGAGGTCGTCGAGAGAGTCACTGCTCGGAGCGCGGTGGAGCAGGAGATCAAAGGTGGGCGCCCTTTCACATCTCCGCTCCTGTCTTATGTCTGACGGTGAGCTGACTGACCTGCTTGTTTGAAATAACGTATAGTTCTCTCGGAAGGCGTTGATGCAACCGACCCCTTTGCCCCCGTGAGGGTTCTGCGAGGCCTGAAGCATGAGAAATTGCAGAAGCAGCTTTTCCTGATGGATAAGGATGCGAGGCTGCGGAGCGGCTCTCGAGGCCTGCAGGCAAGAAAGGCTCTCGTCTCCTTCGAGAAGGTTGTGTCCGAATCCAATGCCCTGTGAGCGACCGCCATCCTTGCCTCCCCCTCCCCCTTTTGACCCCCAAAAAGTTTGGGACGTGATCTATATCAGCAGCTCCCCTGCTGACGATGGCTCTTCAGGTTGGAGCAGGCGGATGACGAGATATCGACAGAGGCGCTCCAGGCGGAAACGCAGGAGGCTGCCGACATGCTCGCAGAGCTGCAGATCCGCGTGGCGCCGTCGCGACTCGCCCAGGTCGAGCTTGAGGCCCGCAAGATCCTCGCCGGACTGGGCTTCTCCGACGCCCACATGGACAAGAAGCTGTCCACCCTGTCCGGCGGCTGGCACATGCGGACGGACCTCGCCGCCGCGCTGCTCCAGGAGGCCGACATCCTGATCCTCGACGAGCCCACCAACTTCCTCGACCTGCTCGGCATCGTCTGGCTCCAAAAGTACCTGCAGTCGCTCTACGAGCGGGCGGAGAAGCCGCCGACGCTGCTCCTCGTCTCGCACGACCGCGACTTCATCTCCATCTGCACCGACCTGCTCATCCTCAAGGACAAGGACCTCGCGTACTTCCACGGCGACCTGCCGACCTACGAGGCCTCGCAGTCGGAGCGCAGGCAGTGGCTCGTCAAGATGAAGGAGGCCCAGGACAAGCAGAAGGCCCACATCGAGAAGTCCATCGCAAACAACCTCCGCGCGGGCAAGGCAAACGACGACCAGAGCAAGATCCGGCAGGCAAAGTCGCGCCAGAAGAAGCTCGACGACAGGTGGGGCCTGCAGGTCAGCGCAAGGGGGGGGCGCTTCAAGCTCAACCGCGACCTCGTCGGGTACTTCTTCACCAGCAGGGAGGGCATCGACATCCCCCCCGAGCAGCGGCCCGTCGTCATCGACCTCCCCGAGCCGCCGGACCTGCGCTTCCCGGGATCCCTCATCTCCATGGACAAGGCGTCCTTCCGGTACGCGGCCCGCGCGCCGCTCGTCATCCACGAGGCCACCCTGACCGTGGGCATGGGCGACCGGATCGGCATCTGCGGGCTCAACGGCTCCGGAAAGTCCACGCTCATCAAGATGCTCGTGGGCGAGACGCTGCCGACGTCGGGCGCCGTCGAGACACACCCCCGCCTGCGGCTCGGGTACTACTCGCAGCACGCCGTCGAGGCCCTCAAGGCGCTCGCCGCGGAGGGCGGCGTCGGTGGTGGTGGTGAGGGGCCCCTCACCTCGCTGGCGCTGCTGACGCGGGAGGTCGACGGCAAGCTCAGCGAGGGCGAGATCAGGGGGCTCCTCGGCAGCCTCGGGCTCCCCGGGCGCATCGCCTCCGACGTGCCCGTCGCGAAGCTGTCCGGCGGCCAGCTCGTGCGCTGCCAGCTGGCGCGCCTGTTCTGGAAGCAGCCGCAGTGCCTCGTGCTCGACGAGGTGACGACGCACCTGGACTACGAGACGGTCACGGCGCTGCGCGAGGCCCTGCACGAGTGGGAGGGCGCGGTCGTGCTCGTCAGCCACGACAGGTGGTTCATGCGGGGCGCGGTGGAGGGCTTGTTCGACGAGGACCAGCAGGGCAGCGAGGAGGACGAGGAGGAGGGGGGGGCACGAGGCGGGGAGGGGCACGAGGCGGCGCGGCGGAGGCGCATGGTCTATCGGCTCAAGGGGGGCGCGTTGGTGGCGCTGCAGAACGGCGTGCAGGACTTTGAGGGCACCATGGAGCGGAGGGTCAAGAAGCTGTTGAAGGGGATGATGTAGCACGCCTAGCCGTTTCTCATTCTCATATTAGATGCGGACTGAGTGAGAGGTATCTCTAATGCGAACACCAAGAAAGACGAGATCCTAAGGATGAGCAGCCGCCGCTGCCGGCAGCACTTCTGGATGGACAAGGACGTCGAAGATCCTCCTGTCCTCTTTCCTGACGGAGAACCGCCCGCCGCGGGGCAGCTCGACAATCGTCCCGTCGATGCAGACCTTGCGCCACCTCGCATCCTCCTCCAGCGTCTCCACCTCGACCTCGTCCACCTCCTGGTACAGCACCGCCTCGCCGTCGTCCCACCTCATCCCGACATGCCTCCCCGCGTCGTACGCCGCCATCATCACGTCCATGGTTCGCGCGCCGCCGATGTCGCCGAAGTGGACCAGCCTCAGCTTGCCGTCGAGGGGCCTGCTGGCGGGCGAGATGGCGAAGGCGCGCTCCAGGTTCGACAGGGGCGTGACCAGCACGTAGCCATGCCTGAGGGGGTCTCTTGATGCCACGGCCAGTTCGTCGAGCTGGCCCTGCTGGCCCTGCTGCTGCTGCTCCTCCGCTTCACGGGGACGGCGCGCCCGCACGGCAGCGAGGTAGGCGTGCGACTCGCGCAGGAGGTCCTGTGCCACCATGTTGAAACGCTTGTCCCCGTGGGCGCGGTACGCCGGGGTGTCGCTCTCGTAGACAATGCTGGCGTGGAAGCCGTAGCTCGCGACGACGGCTCCGTACAGGTGCTCGATGGGCAGCAGCCCGTCGGCCGCCAGCGCATCGCCGTCCTTTTCAGGGGCCCCGATGCCGGCCTCGACATGGCTGCTGCTGCTGCTGCCGCTAGTGCCCGCGGGGACGGGGACGGGGACGGGGCGCGCGGGCGGCGCTGGTTGGTGGACGAGGAGCGAGCCAGGCGAGAAGGAGGCACGAAAGACGGGCAGCTGGGCGCCCGCGCCCGTGAAGAGGGTCACAAGGCCGAGGGCGAGTGGCGAGGGCGAGGGCCCCGCGGCGGAGGGGGCGTGCGCGTGCCGGTCCCAGACGGGCCTGTGCAGGGAGTGAAACAGCGCGTTGGCGGTGCCAAGCGGGAGGAGGGCCAGTGAGATGCGCGAGGCGGGGGGGTGTGCGTCCGCCAGGCCGCCATTGAGGAGGTCGACGACGCCGCCGTCGCCGCTGAGGAGGAGGATTGTGCGGGACGCGGGCGCAGAAGCGGGTTGTTGGTGTTCTTGTGGCGCCAGAGCGCGGGCGATTTCTCGGATGCTTTGTGCGTCTCGTGTAATGAGCACGCTTGGACCTGCCCTGCCTCCTCTTCCTGCTGCTGCTGCTGTTGTGGGAAAAGAGGAGGTGGAGGCGGACAAGGGGGCAGAAGAGGCAGGAGTCGATGTTGAGGATGATTGGGGGGAAAGAGGCCCGAGGTGCTGCTCGACGAGGGCCCAGAGGGGTTGTAGGACGGAGCTCCAAAAGTTGAGGGAGAGGCCGACTCCTGATTTGGTGGATATGATGACATCGACGTGGTTGCTCGGTGTGGCGATCAAGTGCTCTGGGAGCGAGGTGATGCAGTGTCCGTGGAGGGCCTGGGGAACCTCGTCCGCTCGCAAGGAGAGGAGGTCGAACGTCTTGAGGGCATCGTCGCCTTGTTCCAGCAGGATGATGACGATGTAGCCCCGCTTGCCTGGACGAGCGGAGAGGTCCAGGATGAACACCAGCTCGTTGATCCTGGCTTGTGTGATGGCATGGCATTCCGCAGACTCCCAGGATATGGTAGAGCCATCATCATTCAGAGAGATGTTCTTGACGTTCACTAGCCGTTGAAACCTGAACGGGGGGTCTGGTGAATCCATGATGAGGGATTAACGCTCATGCGTGATGAGGAAGAGAGACGCCGACTTTGCGAGCTCAGACAGAACGCTCATGTGAAAACGAGAATGACGCGACGCGACAGCTCCCCGACCCTGTATTCAGCAAAACCTCAAATGGCCGCGGTGATGCCTATGAATGTTAGATGAATGAATGAGTGAGTGAGTGAACGAGTGAGCGCCTTGTTGGCGAGCCGGACCCTGGCGAAGCTGTTAGCCGGATCTAGGCTGTCTTAGCTCAGCGTTGACTCACAGCCTCACGCACCGAATAGATTGGGCTGCCAGGGATCCATGTTGCTGCATCTGCGGGGGCTCGGATGGGGCTCGATCTCGCAGACGAGGAGTTCATGCATGGAAAGCCGTAAGAACATTCTCGCATGGTCCCCCCCTGAAATGATGCACGCGGCACCTGATCAAAGACACACACAGAGAGAGAGAGGCAAGACAGACACGCACGCACGCACGCACGCACACGAGATGGAATCAGAGCGACCTCTGGGGATGGACACGGTAGGACTCGATTCCGTGCATGCCTTCGGGGAACCACGGCTCTTATTGATTCATTCGCTCAATGAAATGCTGTTCAGATGCTGCTCGAAATGCTGTCCAGATGCTGCCGAACCTCTTGCCCTTTCGAATATGTGATGAGAAAATCAAAAGACGGCGGCACGTTCAGATCCATTCTCAGCGAGCTTTCGCCTTGCCCAGAGGCCCCCAGTCGGCGCGGGGGTTCATCTGGTATCTCACGAGTCTTTCGGCGTCTCGTTGGCGACCTAGTCTTGCGAGATCGTCATTGAAGACCAGCGTCTTGCGCAGCTCTTTCTCCCCGGCCTCTGGGTCTTTCTCATCAACGACCTCCTTCGCTTCGTGCGCATCCGCTGACCCGTCTTGAACCTCAACGCCTTCCATCTTTGTCGCGCCATCATCGAGCGGCTCCTCGACCTTCCCGGTCGTCTCGTCTTTACCAACGAGGCCGGCGTCGTGGAGAATCTTCCAGCCCGGCATGGAGGGCTTGAATTTGTCTGCCTTGATGGGTGATCTCTGGCGGATCCACTCCGTCATGATCCACCAGACCGTCGACCATGGCGCGTCCGTCTTGATGCTGCCCGCTCGGCAGTGGCTTCTGCCCACGCGGTACCCGAGATGAATCAGCGCGCCTCGGAACATGTCATCGGTCGGCGACTGACAGCCCACAATGCTGGCGAGCTTCGTGGGGATGACGAAGAAGGGGTAGCGATCGACAGCTGCCAGTTTCGCCTCCTTTGGATCCACCGGCTCTGTCTCCTCGGGCTCGGGGAGGTATTCCTCCAGGACATTCCTCAGCATGCCTTCCAGCCTAGGCAGCGTACCGTATACTTCTGATGAGGCCTTGGGAATCTGCCCCAAGAGTTTCCGGACGAAGTCGGGTGAATGAATGTGGCCTCCGTACATGGGGCCGTTGATGTGCATCTTGCTGCCGCAGTGCTGGCAGAACCGATCCGTCGTCGGGCCCAGCGAGGGGCCGTGCTTGTAGAACGCGCCGTTTCCCTTCTTGTTCGGCGCAGGCTTGCTCCTCATCAGGAACTGCGTCTCCCAAGCTTGGCATCCGGAGTCGCAACTGTACACTACCATTGTCTTTGCACCGAGGAACTTGACAGCCTGGGGTGATTTCGTCACGCGAATGAAGTGCTTCGTGTAGAAATCGATGGAGAGCGACAAGAGGGGCTCAATAGTCAGGCCGTATCGAGCCGCAGACGTGGCGACGGCGTTCAATATCAGTCGCAGCCCGACCTCGTGGGAGTGCATGCCCTTCACGGGCGTGCCTCCGTAAAGCGCAAACGTCTTTTCGCAGTAGCTGTGGCCAGCCCAGACGGCGCTGTCCGTGCAAGTGATGCAGAGCAAGCCGCCGTTGTTCCGCACGGCCTGTACTGCCGCATCGAAGAAAGGCGCCGCCGTCCCGTAGGGATCCAGGTCGATCACGTCGAACTTGTTCGCCGTTGCCGGGTTGCCGTGGCGATCTCTCTTGGAGAGGTCGTCGGCTATGGCGCGATACATGTGGGCCAGAGCGTCTTCGTTTGTGACCGAGATGATGCCGTCCAGGCCATTATGTCGGACGTTCTGCCTGATCGAGTCTGCTGCAGAGGGTGACAGGTCGTTGGCCTTGACAGACGTGACGAAGGGGATCTCGTGGGCATATCGCAGCGCGCGGAGCCCAGACGCCGAAAGGGCATCTAGGATCTTGAACTGCGGCCTGTGCGCCTTTTCGTCTTCCGGTCGAGCGGCATTTTCTTCCTGAGCCTCGGGCTTCTCGACGTCGTTGCCGGTGGTTTCGTGACCCTCCGCCCCCTCGTCCTTGTCGTCTCGCTTGCGCTTTTTGCCGTGCTTGTTGGACTTCTCGCCCAACTTCTCCTTCTTTCTTTCCAGGGCCTCCTCTCCGTATGTCTTGATTGCCAGGACCGAGAGGTCGCGATTGTACTGCTGGATCGGGTTGTAAAAGACCTGCTGGACCTCGCCACGGTCTTCGCCAATCTTTGCGCCCTGGGGAACCAAGATGGTCGCCTTTCCCTCGCTTACGACTCGGAAGGTCTTCCCATCCAGCTCTAGAGAGTCGCTCTTGGCTGCGACACCGGCCATTGGACCAGACGAGGCGAAGCAAGCGGAGTCGGGAGCTCGGAACGTCGCAGAAGGTCTGAGGACAGTCGGCGCAGCGAGGGATCGGGGAGGGATCGGGGAGAATGCACCTAAGCAGAGTGCTCGTCGCAGGATGGCGCTTCGATAAATCATGCAAAAAAATCCGAAAGAGCAATTGACGCTTGGAGGCTCAAGAGGGAACAACTTGGATTGAAGTCAGTCCTCTAGCAACGCTCTTGGTCGACCTGCGTGATTCTTTTTTTTTCTCCTTCTGGAATTCTGCCATTGCTCAAGTCGTGAAGGCGGTGAGACGATGACGTCCCAACTCTGATTCCAGGGTTAGGGTTGGTGAGTTCGAACCCCGAGGCTCGGATATAGGGTTAGGGTTGATGATGCAGCCTCCCCCATCCCCCCATTTTTTTCTTTTTCCTTTTTTCCTCTTCCCTCCCTGTTATCTCAAGGCAAAGGCAAAGGCGTGGCCTGCTAGTGTACGGAGTAGGGCTCTGAACACGCGCCTCAGTGCTTTGAGCAGTGACGTCTGCTCCAGGACAACATCGAATGAACGTCTCGCAGAGCGTGTCATGGCTGGATTGGACCTCGTGTGGCGTCAAGCTCGAGGCTACTGCGAAGAGCCCGCACATAGCTGGAGCTTATGCGAACATGCTTTCGGATACAGTATCCGTACTCTGGATGGAATCTTTGGACTTCCATGCTCCGTACGGAGTACCCAATGCAGCCTGACGGGAATAGAAGAAAGTGTGTCGAGACATTGATACTCCGTACCTCGCGAGATATCTGACGTGACCCTTGATATCGTCAGCATCACGGACAATCGCAATGGAGTCGTGGGCCCTACAGGATCATCGCCCACCGTGTCAGGTAGAGCTCAGAGCTCAGAGCTCAGAGGTTGGTGTTCGGTGTCGATTTGGGATATGGACGGGGACGAAGAGACCTCGAGAAGGATGAGAAGTCGAGAATGACATTGCTGAATCTCCCCTCTAGGTAACGTCACTCGCCTCCCTATTTATTTGACTCTCCCCACGGAGTCATCAATCCATTGATACGAATACTATATGGCAGTATTTCTACTGTATATTTGGTGTCTGCCTGCCTCCTTATCTCTGCCCCCAGATGCGTCATCTCGTGCTAACAAAGTCAACAGGAGTTCATTCGTTCCTTCTTGCAGATCAGATTAACAAGGTTTGAACGCGCCTGCCTTGACTTACTCTGGATTCACGGAGACCGAGGAAGGCGCTCCGCAGCTCTTGCCTTGTTGGATCGGGAAGCACGGAGCTGGCGAGCCGCTCGAATCTTTCAGGAGCGACGGGCGACCCTCGCATCACGAGACCACCTGTGCTCCTTCCCCGAGAGACTCAGACTCATCTTTACCGACATATTCGCTTAACAGCGAGGGCAGGAGCGCATCAACTCTCTCTTCCGTCCCTGCCGCCATGAAGAGACGTCCCCGTGCTGCCTGGCTTTTGTCTGTCTTGCCCCCTCACGTCCCCCCTCACGTCTCCCATCACGTCTCCCATCTCAACAGTTATTTGATCCATCCATCTTCTTCATCGTGACCTCCTCCCACCTCCCTGACTCCTCCGGCCGGAGATTCTACATATCCAGACTCAAGCGGCCGGTCTGCTGCGCGTTCCGTCCTCTCATCGCCCGCATCTTGACCTGATCAAGACTCAACCCTCCCTGAAACGTTCTCCCATCAGCTTGCCTGATTCAGCTGCATCTTCCCCGTTTCTCCCTTCTCTTCCTACATCTTCTTCATCTTTCTTCATCTTTTCCACCTCCTTCACGGCCATGGATGAATCTCGCCACGGAAGATGGACTCACGAGCTCGACTCCGAGACCGAACTTGGCTCCAGGGAGCCCAGCAGTCCTGAACGCCGGGAGCGCATTCGAGAGGAAGCGGCTCTGGTAGAGGAATTCCTTCACGACCATAGGCGGGACCACTCTCGACGTCGCTCGGGCGATAGGCCGCACTTGGATCGACAGGGAGAGACTGGCCCACGCATCGAGT
This sequence comes from Escovopsis weberi, assembly GCA_003055145.1. Lineage (NCBI taxonomy): Eukaryota > Fungi > Ascomycota > Sordariomycetes > Hypocreales > Hypocreaceae > Escovopsis > Escovopsis weberi. The sequence goes on from NIGB01000004.1 coordinate 3,102,347, forward strand.
TCATCCAATGCGACGGGCCTGGATCAGAGCCCGAAAAGGCGACCCAGACTCCGCCGGACCACCATCATGCAACAAGCTTCCGGCTCGTATCCGAGATTCCAATGGCTTCAAGCCAGACTCCGGCCCCGGCTCCGGGCCCAAATCCTGCCCAGCAGCCCGAAGCGCCTCCCGATGCGGCCTCGCAGCCAGCCAAGCCGAAAAAGGTCCCCCATTACAGGGCTCTGTCTGACAAGGAGTGGGCTTTTGTCGCTAATGCCCTCGGCGGACTGAGGGACAGGGAGTTGCAGACACTCGTCCGCCCACGCAGTGGATGGCGGCCGGCCCGTAGCATGCCGCCGGGCCTGTTCAAGGACGTGGTCGAAGAACGCATCAAGTACACGTGGGCAAACCATATTGTCGGTTGGATTCGACTGGTCCTCGTCTTCTTGCAACTCGCCATCGGCGCCACCCTGACGGCCATCGGCTCCATACGCACCCATGAAGGCATTTCCGTTACGGTCCTCGGAGCCACAAATACCGTCATCGCCGGGCTTCTCGCGTTGATGCACAACAGCGGCCTGCCCGATCGCTACCGAAACGACCAAGCAGAATTTGAAGCATTGGAGGATCATATTAAGGAGCTCCTCGACTCGCGTGTGGCCCCATCGAATCTCGATGCCTACCAGATTGTTGCCGTATGCTTCGACCAGTTTCAACACGCCAAGCGAACCGTCATCTCCAACCTGCCTGCCACCTATAACACCACCCCTGGCCGTACCTGGACTTCGAAGAACATTCCCAAGATTGGGATGCCGGCACAAGCCTTCCATCATTGGCAACAGGCCCACGAGGAACGCGAGGAGCGCGAGGAGCGTGAGAAAAGACATAGGCACGCATGGGAACGATCCCACGCAGAGTGAACGACGTCACCGGTAAAGCCAGAGGATCCAAGCCTTTGATTGTGTTGTTCGGCTCTTTTCCTTTTCTTATCCCTTCTTCCTTTGTTTCTTCCTTTCTCCTCATACCAAGAGTATCAAAAAGGGGGGCGCAGAGAAGAATCTCTACTGGGGTGGGACAGTATTCTGTTACTAGTAAAGCTCACTTTCCATTGCATGATATGCTTCAAAGCTTCGGGGTTTCAAGTTTTCAAATTCCCAAGATATCACGTTGATTTCCCACGCCGATGGCTGTGGACTAATGAATTATGCGAAAAGATGGTGGAAATGGAGATGACCTCGAAATAGTGTAGCTACTTTCACCAAAAGAAATTGATTCGTGTTGTTTGACTTCTTTTTCGTGAGGTCCTCTCATAATCAGCTGGAGGTCGGCTCTTCGGGTGTGAATTTGCAGTGTATGTGATATCAGATCGACATTGGGCTTCTATTTGCTTGTCCTGAAATCGTCCATTTGAGGTCATTGAGAACTCTTCCCCTTCTGTAAAAGAGTTGAATGCATGCCAATTTCGTACCCCTCTGATTCTTTCATTTTACAACATGATTGGAGTAGCAGGTGCTGGTTCTCTTTTCCGCAGATGGACTGGGGAGATGCCACTTTTGATCTATTTTTTTTTATTTGTTCCTAAGCTCATGGATCATCATGCAATCATACATAAATGTCTCTGTGATGTGATGGCTTCGTGTCCTGCGGAGAAAAGAAGGCAATGAGAAAAAAAAGAAAACAAAAACAAGGACAAAAACAACAAAAACAACCACCGGACACCTGGTCGTATGATTTCTAGTTCGCTCATTCAGCGGACGAGGAGGGCTCCTTTTTGGACGCCTTCTCGCCTGCGCTCCTCAGCACCCGTGTGCTCCCCTCGGACTCGGTGTCCGGCGCGGGACTGCTGCTCTCCATGGACAGCTTGGACGGTACATCCGGTGCCGGCGTTGGTGTCGAGGATCGCGACTCGGTGCTGCCGCCGCCGCCGCCTCCTCTCTTCTTGGACGAGGAGGGCTTCTTGCGGAGCTTCTCCGAGGTCCCGCTGCCGCTGCCGCTTCCACTGCCGCCGGCACCGCCAACGCTACCACCGGCACCGCCGGCGGCGGGGGCCTTGCGGCCGAAGGCGTCCTGGTCGAGCATGGGGGTCGGGCTCCGGGAGGAGCCGAAGGAGGAGCGGCGGACGCTGCTGTTTCGGCGCCTGCGCTCGCGCTCGACGCTGGCGAGGCGGTGGTGCGGGGCCTTGTGCGGATCGTGGCGGCGGCGCGGGGCGGCGTGCGGGGCGTTGCGCCAGGGCAGCCACCAGAGCCAGCCGTAGAGGTCCTTTGCGAGCTTCCTGTCGTGGTCGGTGACCTTGCGGCGGAGGAGGGCGCGGCGCTCGTTCTCGCGCTCCCAGTACTCGGTGCGGTAGAGCTCCCAGTTCTCGCGGAAGGTCGGGGAGAAGGGCTTCGGGAGGAGGAGGAGCTTGACGTAGTCGCCGCCGGGGGCGAGGTCCTCCTCGTGGCCGCCGCCGCCGCGCTCGTCGTCGTCGGCGGAGGGGACGACGAGGGTCGGGTGGTTGTCGGAGGAGAGGTGGAGCTCGCGCTCGACCTGGCGCAGGAGGGAGGAGTCGACGTGGCGGTAGGAGGAGCTGGCGGTGTGGGAGAAGAGGCCGTAGGTGAGGAAGAAGGCGACGGTGGAGAGGGCCTCTGCCCACCATGTCTGGCGGATGACGACGAGCTTGCAGTTGAAGCTGCGGAGGCCGCGGTTGGAGATGGCGAACCAGCGGCGGGGCCAGCGGATGCCGCGGTCCCAGATGCCGGTGGCCCAGACGAGGACGGCGGTGATGATGCCGCCCATGAAGCAGACCTTCTGGGCGCCCTCGACGGCCCAGTAGATGGAGCCGCCGACGCCGCGGCCGTCCTCGCGGGTGGCGAAGAAGAGCTTGTAGCCGAAGAAGGCGACCCAGAGGGTGAGCAGGGCGAGGAAGAAGGTGTGGTGCCGCCGGCGGGCGCGCAGCTCGAGGAACTGGGCGCGCAGGGAGGCCTCGAGGATGAGCAGGTTGAGGTAGATCATGGACGGCGAGCTCGGCGTGTGGTTGAGCGGGTTGGCGGCCTTGCCGGCGCCGGAGAGGATCGACGTGGTGCCGAGCTTGACATTGTAGGGGGAGACGGACGCCCCCTTGACGAGGGAGTCGATGTCGTCCGGCATCGCTGGGTGTTTTCCTTTTCGTTTCTTTTTTCTTCTTCCTTTCCCTTCCTTCTTCCCGTTCGCTTCGCGCGCTCGCCTTGTTCGTCGGTGGAGGGGCCCGCGAGGCGGCTCGAGATGGGGGAGGGAGGGGGATGGCGGGTTTGGGCGATCAGGCTGAGGCGATGAGGCTGAGGGCGCGCAGCCTGGTCAAGCGAGGGAGACGGCTTCCATGCGATGGACCCCCAGTTCCCGAGCTCCCTGCCAGAGCGGCGAACTCGGAGTTGGGCACGTAATTGTGCGAAACAGGAGGGTGTGAGAACCGGGGGGTGGGAGGAGAGAAGGAGGAGGAGGAGGAGGAGGAGGAGGAGAAGAAGAAATGAAAGACGAGAGACGATAGAGGAAAGGAAGACAGGAAAAAAAAAAGGGAAAAAAAAAAAAAGAGAAGAACAAAGCGCAAGGAGGAGATCAATGACAGGCACCAAGACGCAGGGGACGGGGCTTGGACCGCTCTCTCCCTCGTGGTGAGGGCATGAAGCGAGGCTCGGCAAAGGTCGAGTCTCCAGCAGCTCAAGTCTCGGGTCCCGACTCAGTCTCTCTCAGTCTCGTCTCTCGGAGTCTTGCCGTCCATCAATCAATCAATTCAATTGCGATTTGCGATGCAGGCCGGGGCCTTTTTGTTTTTTTGGTGGAGCGACAAGAGGCTCCCGCGATTGGTCGAATGGACAGACCTGGCCTTTTTTTTTAAGGGAGAATAACCTCTGGCATGTCGCGAGGTTGATGGGAGACTTGATACGCGTGCTGCGGTGCACATGATGGGAGGTGTCGAAACTTGAACAGTACAAACTACTTCATGAGAACCTTTGTTTCCGCAGACTTGGCACATCGTCGGCACCCACTCTTAGCCAATGTCAGGTACTACCAAGGTAGAGATTCGCGCTTAGGTCCGATGATCTTCCAGCCTTCGATTAGGTAATCAGGGGGATCGCTGGTGAATTCATGCTCCTGGAGCTCTCCGTACATGTATTGCTTGGGAAGCGCTGTACCGGTAAGACCAGCCCCAGCCGAGGGGCGGACCCTGAATCTGACGGCAGCTCGGTGTCTCTGATGTCTTGATCATGACCGACTTTTCGACATCAATTGATGGATGCCGGGGGGCTCTGTCATATGAGCACACGGCCATGCTGTCCTTTCCCTGAGGGCACTACGGGGTACATGGCAGGTGAGTCATGAGGCATCGTGTCAGTTACAGGTACGGAGTACTACTACCTGGTGCAGACTTGTCTTGAACGATCCATTATCTTGCCTACTACTACTCTGTACATAGGTACTGAATGACAGACTTCACGTTTTCACATGCTTCTCGAGGGTCACACGGCTCCGAGATCCGTACTCGTATGTACATATCTTGATGCGCATCAGGGTCACAAGCTGTTGAGCCCCCTTCCACCAGGCCGGGTTCCCCATGCGGGCCATCCCCCACAGATCGGGACACGCTGATCGTGCCCATTGATGCCAGCTACATACATACTATGTGCTCCGTATGTACGGAGTATGTGGACACTGGTTGACCCCTGCTACCCTGTAATCGCCCACCGCCTGCCTATGTCTATGCGGGCCACTGACTCGCACGGCGCGAGACAACATGAGTCTTCACCGTGCGCGTACTCTTCCGGCGCTGCCCCGCGTGGAGTGGATCAATGTCCTCCAGTCCCTCCACATTCAGCGGGTCGCCCACTGGCCATTCAGCGGTGCGTCCACTGGAGAATGGGCATTGATGGGCCCGCCGCGCTGGACCCCCCCAATGGAGGGATGCAGTGCCCGCACAGTGCACAAAGCGCACCCGACCAGGCCGGGCCGCCTCAACAAAAATGGATCAATCAATCATCGCTTGCGTGGCCTCATCGTGCCATCTACAATCAACCCTTAAAGTGGCAGCGTCATGGATGAATCTGAATCAGTCAATGCATTGATCAGACGGCTCAGGCCATCGACATAAAAAGCGATTGTCGTTTCTCAACATTCATCTATGATCGAACCTACGTAGAGTACCTATATTGACATTGATGAATACTACCTCTCCGCATTCTACTACTAGTATTCCAGTCATCCCGCTTCGTCTCCTTAATCCAGGGCTCCTTCCCCTTCTCTTCTTCTTAAGCTCCTTCCACTTATCCCCTTCCTCCCCCGCTCCTTCTCCTTCTCCTTCTTATTCCCCTTATTCTTTCTCCTTCTGTTTCTTTCTCCTTCTCTTTCTTTCTCCTGCATTTCTGGCTTGATCTTCTCTCCTCCGCTCTTCTCTTCTCTCTCTTTATTATCATCTTTTTATTTTCCTTCTCTTCAACTTCTTCTTTCATCAGTCTATCCATCTCCAACGCCTCTCGCTGTTCCCAACATATTCGTCGTACATACGGAGTACATACAACCGCAACAAAATAATCCACCAGGTCCTTCCGACGGCGTTCGCTCGGCCTCCACAGTGCATACTAAGTCTACTCGCGCTCCTCCGCATCCCGAGTCGGACTCCGCCACCCCCCCC
>NIGB01000004.1:3112907-3135627 GCA_003055145.1 Escovopsis weberi
CTCTGGTTCTCAGTAGCTATGGTAGTCCGTCGAGTCGCAGTGGTTTGTTTACCGCGAGATGGCAGGTATCGGGGTGTGGTGGGGACGGGGGTGAAGGGGGGGGGTCGGCGGGTGGGGGGGGGGGGTCTTTGTGAGAAAGGAAGGAAAAGGAGAGGGGGCTCGGGGGTCAAGGGATGTCTGTGGCCGAGGTGAGGCGAGATGCTGAGATGCCGGTGTCTGGTTGTCTGGTGTTGGGAGGTGCTGATGGAGTGTCGACAGACATGCCCATTATATATCTCTTCTGAAGCGTGGTAGGAAGGAAAAAGGGGGCTGCTGGCAAAAGTAATGACGATCCCGGGCGGTCTGTTCTCAGCTCTCTCTTCGCCTTGGCCTGTCCATCCACACATTCCCGGGGCGAGCTCCAGCCTAGTCTCTTACTCCCTAGGCCTAGTGTCTTCAAGTGTTTTGCTGTCACCTCACCCTCGTCCATGAGGCACACAAGGCCTCTCTTGGGCCCACACCGTATCTCTGACGTAGAGGAGTCTTCGCAGGTCCCTGATGAAGCTGCTCTGTTGCCGGGGGGGCTCTAAAGGCTGAGATGCCTCGTATTCCGGGAGGGGTCTGCATAGACCTGTGTCAGGGGCACGCCGTTGAGAAGAAGGCCGTCGAAATAGGGTTGTAAAGGATTCCGGCATGTCAGAGAGATTGGCCCCAGGGCCACAAGCCGTAAAAGATCGTGGAGTAGGGGTGTGCAATGTAGTGAGTGCCAAGTGGAGATGCTGGCCTTGATGCGAGACTTGTCAGCTCCTTGTCGGGATAAAGGCAGTCCAGGGTCTCCAAATTCATTGATCCATACCAGTACTCGTACTCGTACCTGCATTCTTCATGTCTCATTCAAGCTCTGCTAAGCTGAGGAGATCCATGTGTCCCATGTCTCACCCTCAACCCGAACCCGGAACAGTCCCTGGCTTTGGTCTTTGGCCTTTTTGTCTCTGGCGCTATGCCTTTCATTCTTTGATACTGCTTGGCCTGTTTGCTTGCAAGTCCTTGGGTGACTGTGCCAAGTCAAGGCTGATCAGACAAAAAGGCTTTCCATCTTTGGGCGCATCGTGCGAAGCGTGCGACATGTCTGCGTGTCCCAGGGCCTCAAGCTCTCAGGGGCATGGGCAGGGCTCGTCTCTCCACGTTGAGGCGGAAAAAGATCGGCATCCCATAGCCCGGGTCAGAACCCCGCAGCCTCGCAGACGATCATGGTTCATGGGTCATGAGTCATGACAGCCAAGACCAGGGGTCTCCCTGTGAGCAGGGATTGTGAAAGATTGGAAGTTGGGTCCTCGAGACCAGGATGCTCGAGGATCTCGGACCTACTCGTAGGACACATTGTGCGTTCAACCCCTGTTCTTCTGGTCTCCCGGGTATTTTTTCCGTGGACAATCGCGATCTCGAGCCTTTTCAGCTCGTCGACCCGGGCAAAGCCTTTCATTGCGTGATGATCACCTGTGACCTGGGCCGAGGGGAGCGTGCTGACGGAGGAAGAGCCATTGGCTGGCTGATAGCTGAAAAAGACGGATCCATGTCGCTGTCACTCGACTTGCTTTGCCAACAGAGCACGTCTTTGGAAACAACATGGTTTGTGATGATGGTGGTGGTGATGGTGGGAGGTCGAGTCTGAGATCACGTGGATTCTTTCGTCTCGAAAATGCCTGCCTTTACGTGCCTTCCCTCGTCGTCTATAATTAGGGCGATGAACGAGAGAAGGATCGATCGATCAACCTCGGTTCCTTCCCATTGTCATGGGCATGCTGCCTCCAGCTGCTCCTTCCCCTTTCTCTCTCTAGCGATTTGACTCTAGGTCACATGACTATCCGAGTGATGTTCGCAACCTCACCACTTGATGTTTCCACCACGACGGCGACGGCATATGTATGGTTCAATGCCATTCACCATCGAGATGCGAACGAATATGAGGAGATCAACCCTTGTCACGGCGCGGTAAGGAAGTTGCGGAATGTGCCTTTGATCAGCACTTGGCTATCAATCCATGCTCACATACTAAGTACTATCTCAGGATTCACTCGAGCCGACCTCGATAGAGGGATATGGAAGCCAGGGTGATAGATGAGTGCATCATATCTTGGCTACCTCATCCGTCCGAGGAGAAAGGCTGATACAGGGGACCGCTTTGGTCAAATCGGCCGCATGGGGCAATTCTGCGCTTAGTCTCACTCCAGGACCTTGATATTAAGACCCCCCATCTGTTGCATCTCTTCGATTGCCCCGCTTGTCAAGTCCCTAGGCCGGAGTCAAAATGAGAGAAAGCAACAACAGACCATCCAAGGCCTCGCTGATGGATGGGCGAACTCACCAGATAGTGCCAGTCGGGACTACGGGTGGGGGTGGCCCGTTCATTTGGCCTCCATCTTTGTTGATGATGCTTGATTTCGGGCATTCCAAGATCAGTCGCTGCCACCAGCTTTATCTCGTCAAAGAGGTGTGGGATGGCCTCACTCTATAATGCGGGTTGTCATTTCGGGCGTGAAATTTTCGTTGATGACATAATTGATAGCCTACGCCAAGGAGAAACATTTTGATCAGAGCGTGTCTCTTAGGTCAAGGGGCTGCTTGCCATGGGGCCAAAGTCCACTGCAGAGTCATATCGGTCATACCTTTCTGTCGCTCATGGTGCTTGATATTTTGAAGTTGGCTTGAGGGGATAGTGGATGAGAGTGATGTATAGAACCCGATGGGAGAGGAGTGAGTGATGTGTGAGAAGAGAGAATGGCTATGAGGGCGACTCGGCTCATATGTATACCCAACTTCATCCCGGCTCCTACAGAGGCAATCATCCGACTCCCTCCTGGCGGACAAGCATCGATGGACTCGGACACATGACGCCAGGGACATGACAATGCACTGGACAGCTACATACAATAGTCAGGCTTAGACGCAGGCCCGTCTTTCAGCTCCCGCGGGGCTGCCCGTGCTCGACATCGAGGAGCTTCCCCTGCCAATGCACAACCTCGTACGATCTGCACTCGCACATCGCGCGAAGGATCGGTGCAGGCATGGCGCACTTGGTGGGCTGAAAAGGGGAAAGGCGAAGCTCTGATCTGTGGATCTTCCTTAGAGCTAGGCCGTCCGGGGCCGGGGCCGGTCTCCCGGGGGGATCCCTGCATCGGGTCAGCGTCTCGCAATGGGGAGGTTTGTCCCGACGAGCGTAAACAAAAGTTGTGTCAACCTGAATTGTAAGAGCCTGTGGATCAGAGATCTCCTCCAGCTCTTGAATATCGCCTCCGTTGGAGGTGTGGGAGTGGCTCTTTGCGCAGCATAGATGAGCCTCTTCACCCTAATCCACGATTGTGCAGTTTAAAGGTGGAGTGGACACTCAAGTGTAGCGTCTGCCGCGTGAAGAGATCTACGAAGACATGATTTGCCCTGTTCTCATCTATCACTGTTGGTTTCTGTATGTCTTGGAGTGGCACTGGGCTGTCTGCGAGCTGTTTGTCCTGTGCCGAACAGAGGACCTTGCGGATAAGGGGAATCACGAATTACCAGATTCGGTATCAAGACTCGAATCGTGGACCAAGGGCCAAGGAAGCAAGGGTGAGAAAGAATGGATGAGACAGATGACGGTGCATGGAGACGTCAGTGGTGATGTCCCAAGATTTGGTAGGTATCCAGGCCTTTCCATTTGGAGCATGTCAGCTCGAGTTCTCAAATGCTGCCTCAGGGATGCAGCTGGCCCAGCTCGACTGTCCCAGCCCTGCACTACACTCAACTCCGGTGCTGGACCTTGAGTCTTCGAAGATGCACGTACAGATATATGCAGACATTTGGGCGACGAGGACATGAGACGAAGGAGCATGAAACGGCTGGAGTCACTCATGATGATGGTGATGCAGAGAGTCTGAAATAGGCAATCCGATGATTTGCTTGTACCCATCGCTACATACATGTCCCTAATAACAGTACCCCATGTGCCTCGACGAGTGCGATGGATGGTTGGGATCGATATTGATTCTTGACCCCTTCATTCCGCATTCATGAGCACTAAATGGGATCCGCCAGCAACGGCCAGGCGGTCTTGGAGCCATCCACCGCCATGTCGCTGTCCCTGCATCTGCAGCGAGGAGGAGGTGCCGGCAGTAGGTAGAAATTCAAGAGCCCTTACTTGTCCTCGAGGATTTCCACGTTCACGAGGGGAAGAGCCTTCAGCTCTTCAATCGCCTTCATCGTCAGGGCCCTAGACCGACAGTCAGCAATACGACACACACATTCTGTCTAACCTAGATGCGGGCTGCAGCCTCGGGTTGAAGGCACTGGGTCACTTACGGAGGAAACCAGATTGGGGGATAGCTCGGCTGCATGATCCATGCATCTTGCCCGGTCTCCCTCTTGATGATCCTGTGTCAAGCGTGAGCTCCATGAACAGCTCGGCCGGGATAGTTGGGTCTGTGGTTCTGCGCCTCGCTGCAGCCGCGAAGCTGCCAACTCGACGAGGAATCGTCTTACTCCGAGGCTTTCCTCTCCGACTCTTGCCAAGGCCCGCTTTCGTTGAAGGTGATTCGGGTGTTCTGTAAGTCTCGGGAAGGTGTCTGTGGTCAGCGAGGCTATATGCTGCGGGAGGGTTTGTTTGGATATGAGAGCACAGAGACACGTACAAACTTCTGGTCATCCATGGTGCTTTGTCGCTCGGCTTGGGAGGTAAGATTAAATTTTATTGATGGCGCAACAGGCTTTGCAGTTCTTTGATGCTTTTTCGTTTTCCACGGCTCCGGGAAGATGGAGAAGGCTGGAGAGAGAGGAGGGCATAGGCTCAACCACGGCCGCTGCTGTGCTCACATATATACTCCCTCGTCATGCGGGGTCGTAGAGATCTGGTCCCGGCGAGCGTTGATCCGAGAGGCGAGCGAAGTTCATCTCTGCCGGGTTGCCTGGAGCCGAGGTTGCCTGGAGGTCGAAGTCCCGGATATTGCCCACAGCTTGCGGTAGGCCAGGTCTTGCCTGAGCGCCCCGAAGATCGCCAAATGGGGACGGGAAGGTTTCAGGGTTGCTCATCTACATTGATTGCGAGAGCAATTAACAGGATCTGATAGGTTTGACGTGTTCGAAACCGACTGGCGCAACACAAATGAATCTCACCATCCCCGCTCCATGGCTGGCACGAGTCCAGTTTGCGAAGGCCACCCGTCGTATTCATTACTCGTTTGCATTCTCTTGCGTCCAAAGACTGTCCCATTCTCGAGCTTGGCGGTTTCCCCCGCCTCTTACGGCGGCCCATAGACTGAGGTTTCAATTTGCACATCAGGCAGCGCTTTCATCTCCTTGATTGCTTTGCTGGTCATGGGCCTACATTCATCACAATCAGCATCAATACACGGTGAGAAGGGGGGGGGGGGGGCGCATGGATAGTACTCACGGAGCTTGACCACTGGGCGGTAGCATCTCCGTCTCGATGATGTAGGAGGCGCCTGTGTCTCTTTTGATGATTCTTGTCATTACGAGGCACCGGTCAGCGACAACAAGAAAGAGAGAGTGTTCTGGGAGCGCAGCGTTGCCTGCCGTGGTCCTTCTGGCTCGCGTACCTTTCTCTCGTCCATGTTCACCCGGTCTTGGCTTGTGATTGAGCAAATGGAATATTGAGGTATATAGCCTGTGGAACCTGCGATCAAAAAGGCCATGGAAACAGCCATCGTTGTATGGCAATTCTTGCAGGTCCCCAAGCTGCGTGTCCGTTCGCATCATGAATGGACGTCCACGCAGGCGTGCATCCAGGCCGATTTTCAGCTCCCACGCATGGGTCCCTGGCCCCAGCTCCTCCAATGCTCTCCAGGATCCGCGAAGGGGTGGGGATGGACAAGGATGGACTGCGGGGTAGGGCAGCTCGAGCTGTCGGGATCCCCCTGGGCCCAACTGCCGTTTGCAGGCACAAGATTCGAGGCAAGACGCAGCACCTCATTTTCCCCTTTCTGGGCACAATTCTCGACGGCTCCTGGAGAATGGCGCCATCATCGCATCAGTCCATGCGGGTGTGGGTTGGGTCTCTGCCGCGCGGCCGAGCGAAATCAGGGGACGGGCGAGGTAGCCATGCTAAGGTGTCGATACTGTTACATACTAAGGGAATATGAACAGCGACTGATCAATGATGGCTCGAGGATACTTTGGCCATCAAGGGACTGTCGTATCTGAGGGCCGTCTCTCGGATGCAAAGCGGTGTGGTGCCGCGTCGTTGCACCATCGCCAAGTTGCAATCATTTCGATGAAGTCGAGCTGGACTCGATTGAAGTTGTGGAGATTACGTAAGGCGCTGATGTTTACATAAGGGGCTGTGGCTGAGGTCATGGTGGAAGCCACCCTCCTTGTGGCGCTGCTAGAGGGCCTCTGCCTGTTAGTACGGAGTGCCGGTAGATATCACGTTTCAAGCTGCAAACACAATTGATCTTTCAATCCGAGTCCAGTAATGATCGCGAGCTGCTGATGGCTCAGCCTTGACATAAAGGGTTCGTGTTCTCCAGTCCCGACGTTTGGGAAAAAAAGGATTTGCGCCTCAGCCTTGGATCGACGAGCATCTCCATGCTCCCATTTCAACCCTAACCCTGATTTGCGTTCACGGCATCTTCCAACTCAGCATTTCGACTTTCCCCCTGAAGCACCTGGCACTTCCAAGCTCAAGTTTTGGAGTATCTCTTCATTCTGTCCGTATCAAGCTATTCTTGACAAACTCCCACACCCCATTTCTGGTCAGGATACTGTTTACTCCGACAGGTACTACTCCGTACTCCCTACTAATACCGTCCCCTTTGAACGCCTGTTTCAAGGCGTTCCTTATCAGAGATTTGATGGAAACATTCATTGCTTGTTTGTTAGCCACTGCATCAATCAGTGCTTCCATCAATCCGTTGACCAGAAATGGGGCGCCGGCCTCGTAGTTCGGAGGCTACTAACCCGGCAGTACGGAATGGGTACCTGAAGACAGGCCGGGATCACCTCGCAATGATCGAGGCCGAGTTGTACTCCGGAGGTACTCCGAGGTAAGCACTGCCCGATGGTGGCGCCGGCAGGAGCGACCGGAATTCCGCTCGCCATCCAGCACTTTCCGTGTCGTCGCTCTTTCCCGATGGACTCATGTCAGATGCGCCTGCCGCCGTTGCGCCCGCTTCCGTTCGGAGGGAGGAGCTCCCCGTAGAAGGAATTAATAGCATCTTGCCTGCTCTTGACTGATCTTGGAACCTCAGGCTGTTCTCTCTCCTCTTCCGTGACCTTCTTCCCTTCTTCACCTCCTCCTCCTCCTCTCCTTTTCCAACCTCATTCTGAGCAATCATTTTCTCAAATCTTGCGACAATCGATACTACCTCTCTGGCAGTCGACAGGAACCGGCGCGCAGTGCGCCCCCAACAAGAAATAGCCCCCCTGCCCCATCTTTCGGATCGCCATGGCCTCGGAGCCCACGCCAAGCGTTCCCCTCTCGGAATCACTCCTCCTGAGCGAGCAGCAGGAATCACCCAAGGGGGACAGCGGGCGGTACGCGAAGCAGCCTAGACGAAGGGCCTGCAACGAATGTAAGCAGCAGAAAGTCAGTAGGCATTCTTCTCAGCGTGTTGGTGGCCAGTAGAGACCCTCACGTGTGCGGCATGTGCGAGCGGGCACATCCCGATACGAGTAGGGTTCAGTCTCAGGAGCCAATTCTCGCTGACCGTTCTCGTAGCTGCGGTGCGATCTGGCCGCCGCAGACTCCGACGCCGCGACACCATGTATGCGATGCCGCCGCCTGGGCTTCGATTGCAAGGTCGAAACCGCTTTTCGCAGAACCCGAAAGAGGGGGTCAGCCTCTCCCCCCTTTTTGCAATCGCCTGGCTTCGAGATTCCCCAAGGAGCAGCAGAACGGCGCCCCTGACTAATACTGCCTGCCACAGGAGATCTTTCGAGCTCGAGAACGAAGTCAAGGAATTAAGACGCCAGCTTTCTGCTCTCAGCGGCAGTAACGCTGCTTCTGCTGCTGCTGCTTCTACTGCTGCTGCTTCTACTGCTGCTGCTGCTGTAGCCGCCCCCTCCTCCTACGCAACCAACACCACCAGCAGACTGCAGATCTCGGCTCCGGACTCCGGTATGAACTGGACACTCCCCTCATCTTTTGAGGAAGAATTTCCCTTTGCCCCTTTTCAGCGGCGTATACTTTAGATTCGAATCGGGCTGACGCAAGTCTCTTCTTCTCTCAGCAATAGCCACCGCCCGTACGAGCGATGCCGCCGTATCCTCCGTGTCTCTGGAGTCCTACCCGTCCTCCGAGTCCACCGAGACTTCACGTGTCCCCGGCATGACTACCAAGCCCCTCATTGATCAGCACCTTCCGCCGCGCAAGATGATCGTCCCTCAGTCTAGGGCTCTGGGCAATATCTGCTTGTCCGTCCAAGAAATTGACGAGCTTTATCTCATGTGAGTCGGCACCAGCCTGGCCCAACTTCGTCCTCCACTCCTCCTCATACTCTGTCTCCTTTTATTCCATGTCCCCATACAAACGTTTCCCCCTTTCCTGCTCGTGACCTCAATGTTGGAAATGCTGCGGAAATCAATCTGACACCAATTTTAGTTACTGCCTTCACTACCACCCCTTTTTGCCGTTCTTGGACCCGAGTATGTCATTGCACGAATACTACGAGTCATCAGAACTCCTATTCTGGTGCATCATCTCTGTCGCCGCACGTCGTCTGCAGAGTCACCCTACCCTCCTATCGAGACTCGCCAGAAGTGTGACCGACCTCGTGTGGAAATCAGTTCGAGCCATATCATATTGCCCTCGGACGGTTCAGAGCCTTACTCTCATATGTACCTGGCCATTCCCAACAAGCAGTAGCACAGCGGACCCCACATACATGCTAGCAGGGTTGATGGTGCAGATCGGTACCCAGATGGGCTTACACAGGGCTTTGAGTGCCGATGATTTCGTCAAGATCCCGTTGAACATGGGAGCATCCGAGTACGCTGAATGGGTCAAAACCTGGGAGGCCTGCAATATCGTGGCGCACAGGTATGTGTGTTCTCACTTCGTCCGCCTCCTTTTCTTATAGACCGATTTTTCTGACTTTTTTTCGCGTACACAGTGTCAGTGTTGGATGCGGTCTTCCGGCAACGGTCCAAATGCAGGATTGGTCCCTGACCATGGCCCCTGAGTCGGCTCCATCATCACCACACGATGTCATCTTGAGATGCCACCTTCGCATTGAGCAATTTCGGGACACGGTTTCCCACGCGTTGACGTCCAACGTTTCTGATCCGGCAGGATTGGCATCGACGCGGGAACGGCTCTCTCTGTATCGAGTGCTCAACGCCAATCTCCCAGACTTGGAACGCGACGCCATGAATTTGACTGGTAGGACTTCCCCTCCTTGACTCATCTCTGGTGCAGAGGGATCATCCGAACTGACTGGTGTTGGAAATCATCAGCCTTGACTCGCTATTACGTCGCGGCCGCTCGCCTTCATCTGCATTCCTTCTATCTCTTTGACGACTCCACCGTGGAGGGATACTCGGATCGTATCGCCACATTATACGCCACCGCGGCGTCGTTGATTGAGCAATTCCTGGCCATGGACGAGCAAGAGGGCGGCTTCTTCTTCTACTGTCCCTTCTACTGCTATCAGGTCTTTGTCTCGGCCGCCTTCGTCGTCCTGAAAATTGTCACCAATGGCCACTTCAAAACGATCGTTGATGCGAATGCAGGGAGAAAGCTGCTCGATTCCGCCATCTCGTCGCTTC
Source organism: Escovopsis weberi (assembly GCA_003055145.1). Lineage (NCBI taxonomy): Eukaryota > Fungi > Ascomycota > Sordariomycetes > Hypocreales > Hypocreaceae > Escovopsis > Escovopsis weberi. Next base: position 3,122,640 of record NIGB01000004.1, read on the forward strand.
GAAAAACGTCGATCGCCAACAACGACCTCCCTGGTCGGCTGAGCGATGTTCTTGCCTTCTTCTGCACCCAGCCGGACCCCCGTGCAATGGGCGGCGACTCCTTCGACAAACTGCGACTCAATGTTCGGAATCGCCTCAGTATGAGCATCGTGTACGACTCACTGTGGGAGTGGCGGAGGCATTTCCAGTCTGAAGAGGAACGCAGGCGCCAGGCATCGGAGGCCGAAGATAAGTCTCCCATCGCCCACGATCTTGATGCGGGATGGCCTTCTCAGACTGACACTCCTCGGCACAGTTGCAGGCGCTTTTTGGCTTGGATGGGGTGACCAGCCCAATGACATTCGATCACCTTGGCCAACTTGAGACTGGCTTTGATTTGGATTGGTCTGCTTAGACTAAGAAAGGAAAGCAATAATTCCACCAAGCTCAAATAAAGGGAATTGTAATATGTTAGACTTCCTCGGTAAGTACCTATCTCAAATACTTATCTGCCCCTCCCCCCCTTTTCCCTTCTGCTGACCCCCCCACCCTTCCTCTTTTTTTCTTCTTTTTTTTCCCCCCTTGTATCTATTCCACCCAGAGCCGGATGCTGACAAGAGGGTGCCATGTTCTACACTAGATGTCTTTGAGTCTGCTTTACGGCGTGCGCTCTCTTCTCTAGACCATGTTGTATAGAAAACCGCCGGCAGCATCGTCGACCGCCGTGGCCTTTTCCAAGCCGACGATGGTGGAGAGCCTCTTTGGCGTGAAGGAGGGGTCAATTCCGGTGACGCCTTTGTCTTTGATGCGCCGATATGCGCTACGGATGGCCTCATAGGCGGGCGCAATCGCTGCGAAGGGGAAAAAGATGATGCTGAAGCCCAGGTCCTTGGCCTCGTCAACCGACCACGAGGGCGTGGCACCGTTCTCGACCATGTTGAGGAGCACAGGCGTCGGCGCGACGCGCCTGCACAGCTCTCGCGCCTGATGCTTGTCCTGGACACCCTCGAGGAAGATAACGTCCGCGCCGGCCCGAATCGCTGCCTCGAGCCTCTCCAAGGCGATGTCGAAGCCATGGGTCTGGAGGGCGTCGGTGCGCGACACGAGGACAATGTCGGAGCGAAGTTCGTGGCGCGTGGCGGCAGCAGCACGGATGCGCTGCTCGAAGACGTCGAGGGGCACAAGCTGCTTGCCGGCAAGGTGGCCACAGCGCTTAGTCTGTATCTGGTCCTCGATATGGCAGCCCGCGACGCCGGAGCGGGCGTGCTGGGCGATAGTGCGGCGGACCATGTTTGGCCCGCCGTAGCCGGTGTCCGCGTCGGCGATGAGCGGGACGCCCTGGTCGAGGTTTGCGATCATCTCGGCATGGTCGCGCATGCCATGGGAGTGCTTGGGGCTCCGATCGGCGATTTGCTGGCATTGTTGACACCAGCGGCACGGCAGGACGGGCGCGGGATGCGCTTACCCTACGGAGTATCACGGATTTGATTGATTTGTTTCTGGGCGCCAAAAAAAAAAGAAAAAAAGAAAAAAGAAAGAAAGAAACGTCAAAATGTGGTTGATGCATCATTGATCAACCGGTCCATCCATCATGTCCACCCATCCTTGTCTTTCCACGTCCATCCTCCTGATCAATGATCCTTGTCACGTCAACCTCGAGTTCTCCTGCATTCTCCTCGCCTCGCATCCTCGCATTCTGCGTCTACCTTTTTCCAGGACCAGCTATCGCCTCGAGGACGGCATCCTATCATCGACAATTGGCCCGAATCATCCCGTTTGCTCCTTGTCTCTTCCACGCTGTCAAGAGCTCGAAGCTCGCGGTGTGAGCAATCGTCCGCATCATGAGGGGCTGCGGGCTCACTACCTCATACGGAGTACAGGTATCTCTGCACGATGTACGCTGGGTAAGCCACACAAAAGGAGGCCTCCTTCGGGAATTTGTAATGGTGAACTGACAATTCATAGGGCCGAAACTCGCAGAATCACCATGAGGTTGTGGAGCTCACGTGCGATGCCCTGCCGGCCAACTTACGCCCGACGGTTTGGTGTTGATCGCGGGTGAGGCTGTACAGTCGCGCCCGACGGTGCGGCTGAGGGCCATCGCGGGGTCTCTCAACGTTGGATCCATCGGCGCACCAAATCCCCCTCATTGATCGGCTATAAAGCGACATTTTCTACGGCTGGTGGGGAAGGCCGGCCCATCATGCCTCATCCTGTGCTGCTTCGTCTGCCGGCTCAGCATGCACCCAGCGCCATGTCGCTCTCCAGCATCTTCCCGCTCGAGCCCCTGAAACCGTTCGAATATCCCGACCTCGTCATCACTCCGCCCGCCTTCCGCGTCATCCGCCTCCTGCCCCCGAAACCATCCATCATCCCCGGCTGTTACGGGACCGTCCGCATCGAGCTCTTCACCGTCGACGCCGCCGTCGACGCCGACTCCCCCAGGGTCAGCTACGATGCCCTCTCCTACGTCTGGAATGTGCCCCCCGGCTCGCCCCCGCCGGACAGCAGGATCATCATCGAGACCGATTCCGGGCCCCGCGAGCTGCGCATCTATCGCTCTCTCGAGCTCGCCCTCTTGCATCTCTACGCCACGGGCAACGCCGAGCGAGTCATCTTCGCAGACCAGATATGCATCAACCAGTCCTGCCACGCCGAGAAGAGCTACCAGGTCCAGTTGATGAAGTTCATCTACTCGAGATGCGTCCGCACAATCATATGGCTTGGGCCCGGCACGCGCGTCTCGGATCGCTACTTCGACTACGTCAACCGCATCAACCACGAGGGCGTCCTCGGCAGGGTCATGGGCCCCCGCGTCGCTGACTTCATGCACGTCTTCGACGCCGTCATGGATCCCGCCCTCGAGGTCACCCCGGACCAGCGCCAGGACCGCGACGACCTCCTCGCCATGGTGCGCCGCTTCGGCCCGACCTTCCCCATCGCCGGCTACGCCGACGTCCTCGACAGGTCCTGGTTCAGCCGCCTCTGGACCATCCAGGAGGCCTGCCTCGCGCCCTCGGTCATCTTCCTCTGCGGCGCCAAGGCCCTGTGCTTCGACTGCTTTCGCGCCGGCTCGCTCTTCTACAGCATCTACAACACGCACTGGATCAACAACATCGACGGCCCGCAGTCGCGCAGCGAGCTGAGCGCGCGCAACGCAATCTTCGACAAGACAAGCGGCTTCACCCGCATCTTCCAGGAGCGCAAGGCCATCCACCAGCTCGGCGTGCGCCAGACCCTCTACAGCCTCGTCCTCAAGTACAACGTCAACGACGTCGAGCCCAAGATCGGCTCCAGCCTGCCCCAGGACCGCATCTTCGGCCTGCTCGGCCTCGTCGACGACAACGACCCCCTCGCCCGCAGGGTCCGCGTCAGCTACGACCACCCCGCCCAGACCTACACAGAGGTCACCGCCCTGCTGCTCGAGCACAGCATCGACGCGCTCCTCTTCTCCCAGTTCCCCAAGCACACAGACGGCCTGCCCTCCTGGGTCCCCGACTGGGCCATGGACCTCGCCGTGCCCGTGGCCTACTCGGAGCTCAAAACCCCCGTCTTCGCCGCCGGCACCGGGCCCCACCAGCCGGATGCGGCGACACCACCACCACCCGCGCGCTTCGCCGTCGACGCAGCGTCTCGCGAGCTCACCATCTCGGGAATCCTCATCGATACCATCGCAGCCGTGGGCGTGCAGTCGTACCAGGAGGACCGCGAGCCGCAGATCATGTCGCAGGTCGAATACCGCGCCGCCAGGCGCACATTCGACGAGATAGCCCAGTTCGTCCAGGCGGCTCGCAAGATCACAAATGATGCCGAAAACAAAACCAACAACAAAAATGATGGGAATCATAGCACTGAGGACGACAACGACGACAATGAAGACGACGACACTGCCGTGGACGAAGCTCACGCCATGTGTCTGCGCGTCTGCGACTCTGGTCTCACCCATCGCCACTTCGCAGAATTCCTCGGCCCCGGCCCCGGCAGCCTCGCCCGCCTCTCCACCGTGCACGCCTCCATCTCCGACCTCGGCGCGCGCCTCATCCGCTCCGACGAGACCATCCAAGCATACCACATCTCCCGCATCCTCCCCTTCCTCCCCGGCAACGGCAACGGCAAGTCCCCCCCCACCACCCCACTCACCCCCTCACACATCCTCCGCGCCCTCAGCTCCGCCATCCGCAGCATCTGCACCAGACCCCTCGCGTCCGCGCTCGCCCTGTGGAGCGCCGCCAGCGAGCTGCGCACCCTGTGCGCCGCGTCCGCCCGGATCACGCTCATGACGCACTGGGCGCGCTTCCGCCGGCGCTTCCTCAGCGTCGACCTCACGCCGTCGAGGGAGCACCTCATCAGCGTCGGCGTGGACCCGGACGTGGCGTACGGGCAGGACATGAATGCCTTCACGACGGCGCTGCTGAGGAACAGGGGCCGCAGGGTGTTCAGGACGAGGGGGGGGCTTGTCGGGATGGGCCCGGCGCGGATGAGGGACGGGGACAAGGTCGTCGTGTTCAGGGGCGGGACGGCGGCGCATATCTTGCGACCTGTCGAGGTAGATGCGGCGGCGGCGGCGGAGAATGCCGAGAGCAGGGAGAATTTGAGGTTCGAATACATAGGGGAGTCGTACGGCGACGGCATGATGGACGGGCAGGCGCTGGACCTCGCAGGCCATGAGAGGGACTTTATTCTCGTCTGATCCCACCTAGCCATCAATTCCATCGACTTGAGATGTGATGAATTATTTTCCATGACTGTGATGAATCGAGAATCGACGAAGCATCTACCTCCGGAGCGAGAGTGCTATGATATTCTTCTATAAAAGAAAAAAGATACAAGAAGGCTTGGTAATTAAACAACATAAGGAGATGGCAGCCCGCGCCATCCATGCAGAATTTTCTCTTCTTCATTTTCCGTTTCCTTCATCGATCGTCCCGAAATTTCGGATCGACTCTCACGCTCGTAAGAAACCGATTCCAACGCCGTAAGTCATGCTCATGCTCATGCCAAGTTGAATAGTATGTAACGCGAAGAAAAGAACAACCGCGATGAAAATCACAATGCAGATCCAATAAGAGCCAGTGTGAGCTCCAGCATGAGGAGGGCCAATGCCCATCACAGGTTGATGAGGTCGACCTCGGAGAAGTCGGGGGGATGCCGTCCGTACACGACGCGCACCTTGCCGTCGAGCGCGGTGCCCTCGTTGCTAATCCGGATGTGCTCGCTGTACTCCCTCGTGCGGCGGACCTCGTCGTCGCTGACGCCCAGGTCGTCGCGGGGGATCCAGACGGCGGGGCGGCGCGCGCGCAGCGCCGAGTGCAGGAAGGCGTGGCGCGTGAGGGCGTCCCTCTCCTCGGGCGTGAGGTCCTCGATTTCGTCGGGGATGCCGCCGTAGAGTGCCTCGCCGATGGCGCGCTGGGACTCGAGGTCCCGCCGGCGCTGCTGGAGCCGGTACTCGGCCGCCTGCGCGTCGCGCGCGGTCCCGTCGAGCATGGCGAGCCGCTTGAGCTGGCTGCCGCCCTCCTTGGCCCAGTTGCCCATCTTCTGGACGGCCTTCTTGGACTTGGAGCCCCTGCGCTCCGCGGTCCACGAGACCTTGTCGAGCTCGACCTCGCCCGGGTCGCAGCTACCGCCGCAGCTGCCGCCGCCGCCGAAGCCTGCGCCGGTGCTGCTGCTGCTGGGCCTGCGGCAGGCCTTCTCGCCGTGGACGTGGAGCCTATCAAAGTCGCCGCCGCCGCCGCCGCCGCCGCCGGCGTCGTCCTCGTCCGAGTCGCCGTTGGTCAGGCCGAAGCGGCGGTCCTGGGCCCGCTGGAACTCGACGTCGCGGAGGATCGCCTCGTCCTCGATCGTTATAGGAAGATAGCGGAACAGCGGCGAGAAGGACTTGTTGAGCAGGATCTGGTAGAGGATCGTGAGACAGAATGCCACTATCATGACTGTCCCGTGCGGCGTGCAGGTGCGGGTGCCCTCGTCGTCCACCACTATGAAGAACAGCCCGGCCATGCAGAGCTCCATGACGTAGAGGCCCGTGAAGGTCTGGTTGATGGCCCGCGGGTACAAGACCCCGCCGGTGTCGATCTCGAAGCGGTTGACGTAGAGCATGGCGTAGCGCTGCGCGATCCAAAGAAGACTGAACGTGATGATAGCAAAGACGGAGATCAGGGGCGCGATGACGCTGTAGATGAGGGCGATGCAGGCGAAGTTGGTGTAGACGGGGAAGAAGGATCCCCAGCTGATATTGCTCAGGGACGTGTTGCGCGCCCACTTGCTGCGCGCCGTGCTGTCGAACATGCGGGCCAGGATGAACCAGATGAAGAGCGCGCCGATCTGCAGCAGGGTACCGGAGCTCGTCGACAGGGCCTGAAGGATCATGTAGGAGAAGAAGTAGTTGGCGGCCTTGGGGAGGTTCGTCGCCAGGAGGTCGAGGATCTTGGGCACTGTGTCGAGCTCCGAGAGGTGCTCGAAGAGTCCGTTGATCGACGCCGCGAAGAATGACGCGATCGAGACGACGAGGAAGACCTGGATGAAGAGGAAGACGAAGAAGAAGATCTGGACGAACTCGCTCTTCTGGGCGCCCGTCTTGGCCCCCTTGATCCCGGCCAGGAAGTTGAGGATGATGGGGACCAGGACGAGCAGTAGGGCGAGCACGACGGCGGGCAGGACACCGGCAATGCCCTTGGCGATGTTCTCGACCTGCCGCGAGCTCTTCAGGAACGACAGCCACGACTGCTGCTGGATGAGGGTGTCGAGCTGACTCAGAGCGGCCGTCCAGGCGACGGGCACGGCCCAGAGGATGCACATGCCGACGACGATGAGGATGACGATCCCGGTCCGGAGCCACTCGTTCCACCAGGCCAGGGCCATGTTGTCCCAGATGACGTCCCGGGGCGAGATCTCGTTGAGCCGGGGCGCCATGTGGCGGGGGATGTGGTGGATGATGCTCTGGCAGGCCATGTGCGCGGCGACTTGGTGGTTGAACTGGATGAACGCCGAGTTCATGTGCGGGAACCGCTCCGGGTGCCTTTGGTCCTCCTCAATCTCCAGGTTCAGACGGGCGAGCTCGGCTCTGCACCAGTAGATGGTGTCGACCTTCTTGGTGATGAAGGGGAGGCCGGGCAGCCAGGTGATGTCCCAGGGGCTCAGGTGATGAGTCGGGCGGTCCGCCTTCTTGACATACTTGGCCCACTCGGCTTCTGTCTCCTCATCATCCTCCCTGTAACCCGGATTGAACGACATGCCGTACTCGTGCTCCGGCGCGCCGTCACCGATGAAGGGTAGTGAGCTCTTGATCCTCTGCCAGAACGTCCGAGGATCCTTGGCCTGCTTCGCCATGTAATCGGCCGCCTCGGAGCCCTGGGGAACGGGAGAGGCGTAGCCGCCGGCGGGCGTCTTCCAGAACTGCCAGAACCTGGCCTCCTCGTGGATGTACATGTCCTCGATGTGGTCGAGCTTCCGGACGGTGTTGCCGACCAGGCTTCCGGGCACCTCTGCGCGGATCGCCTGGGTGGACTCGCCCGAGAAGTTGGAGGGGACGGGCGAGCTTGTTCTCTGAATGTCCAGAGAGGGGTACGCCCGGACCGAGGGCCCATCCTCGTCTCCCCTCGCGGACGTTGTGTCGGTATGCGTGATGGTGGGGATGGTGGCGATGAAGCCGTTGTTGGTCCCGAGCGTGTCGACCTGGTTGCCGGCCTTCTCGAAGGCGCCCATAACCCCCTTTCCGAGTTTCAGCACCGTTCTGCTAGCGGCGCTGGGCGAGTCGGGCCGCGGACCGAAGTTCTTCTCGAACCTCGGATCCTGGCCGATGTGGGGCGGCACGTCGAGAGGGGAAGTGGGCATGCCGTCGGCGGGATTCGCTCCGGGGATGACGTCGACATTCTCGCCCTGGCCGCTCTGAGCCAGGCGCTTGGCTTCCGCGTCCATCTCGGCCTTGCGATCGGCCTTTTCTTTCCTGGTGATCTTCTTGGCCCTCATCTCCTTGCGCAGCCTCCTCTCGTCGATGTCCTTCTTCTTGAGCTGGGCCTTCTTGGCGGCTCTGATGAGATCCGTCTCGGCCTGCTCGAGCTGCAGGTGGATCTTGTCCCTGAGGGAGATCTTGTCGAGCAGCTGGGTCAGGTCCTTGTTGATCCACACGTTCCTGATGCCGCCGGGGAAGACGTCGAAGAGGCCCCTAAGGGCCTCCTCGCTGAGCCACTTGGATGGGATCGAGTTGACGAGGACGGTGGTGGCGGATGCCCTGAGGCGGTGCTCGGCGCTGGTGAGATAATCCTGGCGGATCTTGATGTATGTGCGGAGCTCGAAGAAGAAGACGGTGCAGACCCATATGATGACGAGGAGGGCCATGAGGAGATGCGCGCCGTATCTGCTCGTGTGCTTCTCGCTGACGTTGCCCCAGGCCAGGGTGTCGAGGCCCTTTGGGATGACACTGCCGCTGGTGGTGGTCGAGTTTATCTTGACGTCGATGCTGTGGCCCTTGCCGCCGATGTAGTTGATGGGAATGAGAATGGGCATGACGATGCAGCAGATCGGGATGAAAATGATGAGGAGGGTCTTGAGGTAGCGGAGGAAGAAGTAGGCATCGAGGCCACACTTGTTGATGACGGCGCGATCGCTGTATTTGAGGAGGGCCTTGAGCATGAATAGGAAATGGCGCGGGGGCGAGTCGGTGCGCTCGCGTTCGGGGACGAGGTAGGTCTTGGGTTTGCTGTCGAGGGTCAGACTGAGGATGACGGGATGGGATGGCGACGGAAGCGCACCCGCGGCCTGTCATGGACCGCGAAGTGGAAGTGCTGCGCATTTACGGAGTAGTAGTCTGTTGATTGCACTTACAAGATGCGAGCGAGCTTGTTTCTGAGGAGGATGAAGAGGAGCAGCTGGGCGGAGAAGATGACGACGGATGTGACGATCGAGGTCAGGAAGGTCACGATTCCTATTCCCTGACTTAGCTGGCCCGACCCAGGCGAAGGGGCCTCGCGCCTTGCGAGAGAGTCAACGGATGACGCCCCCATTCTGACAGGCTCGGCGCCACGCGACGGCAGCCAGATTTGGTGTAGGTGCGTCCAGTGGACTGGAGGTTCGAGAGGTTCGAGAGATGGATTAGGGATAGATCATAGGTGTATATAGGTCCAGGTCGAGGATTCGCAAAAGAGGCGGGAGACGCGCGCAGAGGAGGAGGAGCGTATGTAGATCGTATCGGCGCGCGGATGGGAAGACTGGGGTTGATAAATGTCGAGCTATGGGGCGGAGAGGTTCGACGAAGGAGGGAAGGCCCACCAGGGGCTTCAGGTGATGCCGTATATTCGATGAAGAGGGGGGGGGGGGAGGCGGAGCGGGAGAAGAGGAACGAGGGTGGTGTCGAAGTAGCAGGCTGAGTATCTGGAGGTCAGGAGGTCTGGACCAGCCAGGAGGAGGGGGGTTGACGGGTTTTGAAGGAGGCTGTGATTAAGAGAAGAATTGAGTTCAATGAATCAATGGGCGGCGTTTCTTTGTCGGTGATGAAGATCGACTCTGCTGAGGTCCAGGTAGGAGGAGGGACCCTCCATACTATCAGGGTCTGTCGGAAGGACAGAGTAGAGGTAATAAACGGGTCGTACCCTGGGCACTTTGAGGAGTAGCGGTACCGGCAATCGGGGGCCAGTCAGGAGCGGTTTGCGGGCCGTGAGAGGCGGGTTGGGGTATCTGAACTCTGCAGGTACGGAGTAAGCTGAAACCTGGCAGGCCTGAAGAGGGTTAGATCGATGCAGAGACAGAGAGACGGAGAGAGGCAGAGGAGGAGAGAGAGAGAGAGGGGGGGAGGGAGAGAGAGAGAGAGCCTGCATCTTGCATCCTGGCAGCATGTCACCGCAGGCATATTTGTTCTCGTACTCGTGGGTACACACCTGGTTCCAATAGATCCCGGCAGAGGAGGAGGAGAAGAGAGAAAAGAGAGAAAAGGAGAATGGGCCTGCCCGGAAGAGATTGAAATCTTGGAATCTCAAAATCTTGGAATCGGAGAGGAAGATGCCCTGCCTGGCACCGACGATGTCATCGTGGCCTTTAGACGCTTAAACCGTGTAGAAGCATCAGATCAAGCCATCAATATGCATCTATCGAACTCGATGCTACTAGGTATTGAATGCAGTGCCCGACCTCTGGCAAGACTGGAAGGAGCGACGGACACGCCCCGATAGCTGCATCTCGGTTACTCAAGCGCGCGGCGAGTGACATCAGAGGCGCTTCCAGGAGGCGCCGAGCAAGAGTCCAGGTATGGAGCGGTCATCCACAAACGAGGATAATGAAACCGAGATCAGGTTTATTCCAAGGACGTCTGTGAAACACTATGACAAGCAGCTCCTGGCGGGAAGAATTGATTGAATGGACGAGCTCTTGGCGATCAAACTCGCTCCCGCTCGGCTGCTCGCGCTGGCGCTGGTGCTGGTCCTGGCGCTGGCGCTGGCGCTTGCGCTAAAGGGCGGCCTCAACAGGGATCAATTCTATTGGCTGACAGCCGCCGAGCCCTTGACCTACCCGGGAGCTCTACGGGTACATGCGGGTACATAATAATGTCAATACGAGCACATACATTGATTAGTGCTATATGTCCCTGTTGATCCCAGCATCAATAGCACGTCCATGCAGCACGTATTGAAGTGAAACGGCCCTGAGCCTCCGGAGCCTCCTCAGGGGCTGCAACCGCTAAACCAACGCCTGCGGGTTCTCCAGCCCAAGCGCTAAAGGGGAGCTGGAGCTCTGCGGGGGCGCTTCTAGATCTGAATCGAGCGCGTCTTCCATTGGGTCTTCGATTGATGAACATGATGGGTGGATGGATGGATCAGTGAATTGATTGACATCAATTGATTGTTCTCATGCAGAGCGTTTAAAAGAGGGCGCACCAGGTCATGTTTCAGGACGTTTCGTACTCGAATAGACAGAGGTCCTCGTCTCATCAATCTCTGGCAAGGGCCTCATCCACGCGCTTTGTCAGATGGACATGGATGGATCAATGGATCTATAAATGAGGCGACAATAAGGGAGGATGGCTTTGACAAAGATAGGTATGAAGCTAATTGCAATGATCAATTCTGCTGGTACGACATCGGAAGCACGCCGTATTGCGTGGAGCACGAAACCAACCATCACAGATCCGGCCAAGAGGAATCGAGCTGGGCAACGCAAGATGCCAATGCCTTGAAAGAGACAGGAACAAAAAAGAAAAAGATATATAGGTAGAGACCAAAGCCAACGGAAGAGAGGGGCTACAAGGGAATCGAAGAACAATTGATCACACCGGGAGCATCCCGTCCGAACCGCCAAAACGCCCGTCGCCCTAATGGACCCAATTCTAATGCTCCGAATCCAGAGCCATACCCACAGCCATGCCAACATCCATACCCATAGAAGGACCCAGAAGACTGTAGACCAATTCCGCTCCCTAAAACCTCCAAGATGTCGTGCATTGCGACCCCGAAGACATTCCCTCATCGTCGAGCCTCGATCACGACGTCCACCGACATCCACGGCCGAGAATCTGACTCCGTTTCGTCAACCTTGTCGTCGCATCTCGGCATCGTCTCAAAACGCTCCGCTTCGGACTCGCCGTCCCCCGGATAAATCAAAACAGGAAATCCAGACAGCAGCAGCAGGCCGTACACGCGAGCAGCCCGCTCAAGAGCCCCGTCATCCCGGCCGACGTCCCGCTCTGGCCCCCCTGGTACCCGTACGGCCGCTGGTACGGGCCCTGGCCCTGGCCCTGGCCCGGCGCGCCGTAGTAGCCCTGCGCGGGGTACTGGTGCTGACCGTACGCCCCGCCCTGTGGGTATTGTCCCGCGCCGGGCGCATACGGGCCCTGCTGCTGGTTGTAGTAGCCCATCTGCGGGCCCGGCTGGTAGTACTGTTGCTGCTGGCCGCCTTGGGGAGGGTAGTTGTGCGGCTGGCCGTATTGTTGCTGCTGTTGTTGTTGTTGTCCATACCCGCCGCTGCCGCCTGCTCCGTAGGTGGGTTTCGGGGCCTCTGGCTCTCCATGATATGGAGGCGGCGACTGGGGTGACTTGTGGTCCTCTTTGGCCATGACTGCGCTCTCTTATAGAGTCTCTCTCTGGCTGTGCCGATCGAGTCCTTCTTGGACTTGTATCACTCTTCGAAAAAGAGGAAATGGTGAAAAAAACAAAAAAGAAGCGGGAAACTAGCAAGATACTCAGCGAGACTGTGAGAAAAGAGAGAAGGGTGCTGCCTCGACTAACGACGACGACGACGCGCTCGCGGCCTTTTCAATTAATCAATGCCTCGCCCGGGTCCGGTCGCTGGCATGCGATTCTGATTAGGATGGTGACGTTGGCAGGCCACTGCGCCACGCCTGCCGACGGAGGGATCGAGACACTACCGCGCCCAGGCGGATGTTGGCTAGTACTCCGTAGTAACGGGCCTGTTTCGAGCCGGTATGCTGAGTCGCTTCTCTCTTCTCTTCTCTCTTCTCGCTTCTCCGTCCTTCGTACGGAGTACTCCGTACCTGCATCCGTATTTCGAGGGCCGAGACTCGCAGAGGATGAAGCCGTCCGTGGTGTCGGCGTCGTGCATGTTCTGTCCAGGATTCTGCTGCGTCCGACTTGGCCGGATCGGGTTTTCGACATGTGCTGCGCCACAGAGGGGCCGCAACGTGCTTCATCACGTGATAGATGCCGAGTGGGCGGCTCAGCCACGTCTCTCCCCCCCTCCAGAAGTGTGGCTTTGCCTTGGCTGCACCGATTTCAGTTTCGCACGAAAAAAGCGAATTTCCATTGCGAATACCTGACGGAGCAACCACACGATCCCAGATCCATCCATCCATCCATCCATCCATCCTCCATCCACCGATCCATCAATCCATCCATCGAGAGACGAGCAGCCGATTTCCTCGTCTGCGCCGACTTCATCGCCGTCCGAAAGAACCCCGATATCTTCCTCGCCTTCTCCAGATCCCAACCACCCACCATGGCCACGACCGCGCCGCCCAAGCCCAAGTGAGCTCCATTCCCAACACTCTCTCTCTCCCCCCCCACCCCTCTCC
>NIGB01000004.1:3138709-3158163 GCA_003055145.1 Escovopsis weberi
CACCCCTTTTAATTTCTCACTCACCCCCCGCCCTTTCTCAAACAACCGCCCCTGCTCTGATCTCCACCCTGGGCCTTTTCTCCCCCCCCATTTATGGATCCCCCCCCCCCCCCCCAACTCTCGAAGCTGCACTATACCGACCTGCATTCCTCACATCTCCTCCTTTCTCGTTCCCAAAGATCATTCTTTCTCGTTTACTTCTTCTTCATCTGCCAGACCCTCATACCAGCAGACTTCGCCACCATGAGCACGGCGACCGAGCCGGCAGACGCTGCTGGCGGGATGCGCCTCCGGAAGCCCCAGAACCATCCAGATCCCACAGACGTCTCTGCAAACGCAGCTGTGCCGCCATCGCCATCCACGGATAGGGGCAGCCATGACGCCGGCGCCAGGCCGGCCCAGAAGACGTTTGGTCGGACATCAGACGGGACAGGTTTGTCATTCACCATATATCCATCCATCCATCGACTACACTGCTTCTGAAAGGCATCATGCTCTCCATCGCTTTTGGCTCCAGGCTGACTCGTCGATGGCGCAGTCTTCATAGTCCCCGACACGGACGACATGGTCTCGCTCCTCCTCGACCCCCGCCAGCCAAAGAACATCTCCGACGCCGTCATCCTCGCCGTCCTCGCCCTCCACGGCCTCCTCGCATACCTCCTCCCCTCCGCCTGGAAGCGCCCCGTCTGCGCCCTCGTCTTTCTCTTCTGGCGCGCCGCCTACAACATCGGCATCGGCCTGCTCCTGCGCTCCCAGTCCCGCCAGCAGTCCCTCGTCGCCTGGGCCAGGCGCTGCGCCCTCTTCCAGGACCCCCGGACCGGCCACAACCCGCGGCCATGGCTCTACGCCTTCCTCAGGCGCGAGCTCCAGGCCAAGATGCCCCGCGACGACTACGACTTCGACAGCGCCCCGCTCGAGTACAACACCTGGCTCGTCTTCCGCAGGGCCGTCGACCTCATCCTCATGTGCGACTTCACCTCCTACTGCCTCTTCGCCGTCGTCTGCGCCCACACCCCGACCGGCGAGGGCATCGCCGTCGGCGTCTCCCGATGGGCCCTGGGAATCGCCATCGCCGGCTTCAGCGCCTGGGTCAAGCTCGACGCCCACCGCGTCGTAAAGGCGTTCGCCTGGTACTGGGGCGACTTCTTCTTCCTCGTCGACCAGGACCTCACCTTTGATGGCGTCTTCGAGATGGTCCCCCACCCCATGTACTCCATCGGCTACGTCGGCTACTACGGCATCTCCATGATGGCCGCCAGCTACGAAGTCCTCTTCATCTCCATCTTCGCACACATCGCCCAGTTCGCCTTCCTCGTGCTCGTTGAGAACCCCCACATTGACAAGATCTACAACCCTCCGCCCCCGCGGGAGAGGCTCACAACCACGACAACCACCGCGACATCCACCTCTACCACCGCTACCACTACCTTCACGACTACCACCGCCAGCAGCGGCGGAAGCGAAGATAGTACGGCCACGGCGGCTCAGACTGCTGCTGCCAGCAATGGTGACCCTCGTCCTGCCATTCCCGCGCCTCACCACTACTCCCCGGATCCAGTACACGACCTCGTCGGCCTCAACAACCTCGATCTCTTCCGCGTGCCCGACTGCGTTGTCGTCATCCTCCCCGCCTACATAGCCGCCTTCACGCTCGTGACCCCGTCCTCCCCCGCCTGGCAGGCCATCTTCGTCGCTCACGCGCTGGCCTGGCGCGCCTGGTACCACGTCGGGCTCGGCCTCATCCTCGACAGGCAGTCCAAGACCAAGATGTGGACGCGCCACTTCCTCAAGTTCGGCGAGGGCGTCGACGAGGCCTGGCGCCAGTGGAAGGGCATCTACCACATCAGCCTCACCATGGTCAACGTCTCGTACATCGCCGCCTGCTGGAAGATCTACCAGCTCCCCGAGGACTGGGGCTACGGCCTCGTCCTCCTCAAGCACGTGCTCGGCACGGGCCTCATCGCCCTGCAGCTCTGGACCGCCTTCAGCGTCTACGACTCCCTCGGCGAGTTCGGCTGGTTCTGCGGCGACTTCTTCTTCGACCACGAGGCCAAGCTCACCTACACCTCCATATACCGCTTCCTCAACAACCCGGAGCGGGTCTTCGGCACCGCGGGCGTCTGGGGCGGCGCCCTCATCACCTGGAGCCCGGCCATGTTCACCATGGCCCTCGCCACACAGATCATGAACGCCGCCGTCATCTCGCTCGTCGAGCGGCCGCACATGCGCAAGATCTACGGCCGGCGCATCCGGCAGGAGGCCGGCCTGACAAAGTTCATCAAGCGGTCCCTGCCGCCCCCCGTCAAGGGCTGGCAGAAGAGCGTGGACAAGGTCCTCGACGACACGTCGCACTTCGTCGAGGACTTCCTCGACTTTGCCCGCCCCATGTTCGCCGCCGGGGTCAAGACAATCGTGCGCGACACCACCGCCCTCTTCAACACGGCCCCAGCCCGGCTCACCATTACCAGGATCACCCCGGAGCTGGCCGGCCTCGATCCCAAGCGCTACAGCCTGGCCGTCGAGGGGACCTGCCCTCTCCACTCCGCGCACGACGAGAGGGCCACGGGCAAGGAGAGCCTGACGGGCAGGTTCCCCAAGGGCGTCAAGACCATGGTCTACGAGTACGGCGCGCCCCTGAGAGTCAGGTGGCGGGCGCCAGCCAACCACAGCAGCAGGGACTGGATCGGGCTCTACATGGTGACGGACAACCGGTCCCGCGAGACCACCGAGGTCTCCTCGCTCGGGAGATGGATCCCCACGAACCCCAGCGAATACGGCAGCGCCCTGGGAGCGCAGAGCAGTAGTATCCACGGCAGCGGCAGCGGCGGCGAGGGCGTTGCTAGGCTCGACCCCTCGGACCCGGACATGGTCGAGGGCGAGGTCGTCTTCCAGGGCGACAAGCTGTGGTGGACGCAGGGCGTCTTCGAGTTCCGCTACCACCACGACGGGCACCACAACGTCATGAGCGTGTCGGAGCCGTTCGAGATCCTCATCGGCAAGTTCGACGAGGAGGACGTCGACATCGACGCCAAGGGCATGTACGTCCGGGCCGTCGAGGCGGCCATGCTGCCCGTCGTTCAGAACTGCCTCGACAGGGACCCGGACATTGCGCCGAGCACGCTGGAGGAGACGTTCGGCCGGCACGTCGAGCGGGACGGCAAGTACGCAAAGAGGATCGTGTACGCGATCCGGGAGATGTTTGGCATCGAGTTCGCGCCGGCGGTGGTGCTCGCGGACCGCAACGTCAAGAAGCTGGCGTGGAGGATATGCAACGCCAAGGCAGTCCTGGTGAGTGTCCAAATCACCGATTCTCCTTTTCCGATTCTTTCTTGTACTAACGATGATTCCAGGCACCGTACAGCATGTCGCACTCCAAGGGGGCTGCGACGCCAGATACGCAGGAGGAGGAGGGCAGCAAGGAGGGTTGAATTGGTTCCAAGCGTTGATTTCAGATAGAGCGTGCAATACATCATTCACCGTGAGCGAACTAGAATTGCCGAGATCGTAAAGCCGATGGGCCATCTAGGATCTTTTGAAGGAGGACAGAGACGGGCGATACTGGAGCTGGAGCTGGGCACCCTACTTTGAAGCACATCATGGATGCCTCCTCAGCTGGGCTCCTCGCGAGCAAGCTGCGAAGAGCGAGCTGAGTTGCGGAGCGGCTGCCTAGTTCGCCCTAGCGCTGAGGCCAAGCAGCGAAGTGCTCGGCAGAAGTTGGCTTCATATCTCGAGACGGCTCTATTGCACATACTCGTACGAGTACGATGCGTTCTCGGTGAACGAGGGTCGATATTAGCATCTGACCGAGGATTGACTTTTCGCCTGGCCGATCTTGATTTGCGTTCGCATCTGGACTTGTCGATCCTGATTCGCCTCACAAATACTCCGTGGACGCTGGCGGATCGCAAATAGGCTAAATCCAATCCCCGAAATCCGGCCCGTCTTGAAGAAGCCCAGGCAGCCCTGTAGCTCCGAAAGCAGCGCCGATCCTCATCATCATGATGATCCGTCCTGATTGGTGCATCTCGTGGCTCGTCCCTGGCGCCCCTGGAGTATAAGTAAGTTGGTCGCCGGGAACGGATCTGAGTGGTGGCTTTTATTGACGATGTGCACTGCGCGCTGCAGGATCCAGGGCAACACCGCATCGCCGCTTGGCATCGAGCACTCCGCAAGCACGGGCACCGGCACAGGCATTGTTGGCGCGGCAGACATCGACGGGGTCGAGGTCTGGACTTGTGGGATTCCGTACGCCGTACATATGCGAATCAGTTGGTGATCCCTCGGCGGTACATATAAAATCTCTCGCCATGCCCGACTTTGTGGACGACCCGGCATCCGCCGTGCAGGACCCTCGCACGCAGACGGCAACGGAAACCATGAAGAGCTCGCAGGCAATTGTCTCGTCGCTGCTTGGCGCGGGCGCCCTCGCGTCGCCCGCCAGGCTGTTCGTCGCTTCCTATGGCGGCACCGTGAGCACCCTCGAGATCGGCGCGACCAAGGCTTCTCCGGATTGCGGCATCCACCAGCTCCATCCCACATCCGTGTCGACGCAATGCTCGACCAACCCATCGTGGCTAACCTTGGATGCCCCGAAGAACGTGCTTTACTGCCTCGATGAGGGCCTCAACACCGTCGACGGCACGCTGACGTCCTTGAAGACCAACAAGGATGGCTCTCTCTCCGTCCTCGACCAGAGGCCGACGCTCAATGGACCCGTCAGCGGCGTGTTCTATGGTCACAACAGGAACGGACTTGTGATGGCCCATTAGTGAGTCGAGAGTTCTTGATCGAATGTCAGAGGGATTTTATTTACTGACCTGAGGAAGTGTCGGATCCGGTGTCACCACCTGGGATGTTTCCGATCCCTCCAAAATCAAGCTGCTCGATCAGCAGGAATTCAAGCTCGCCGAGCCCGGCCCCGATCCAGCCCAAGATTCGCCTCATCCCCACGAGGCGGTCCTCGCCCCCGCTGGAAAGTTCATCCTGGTCCCCGACCTGGGCGCCGACATGATCCGAGTCTTCAGTTACGACGACGCGACGCTGCGCATCAAGGCACTCCCCGCAATCCACTCCAAGCCCGGATATGGCCCGAGGCACCTGGCCTTTGTTGTCAAGGGACCCAACACTTATGCCTACCTCGCTTGTGAGCTGAAGAATCGCATCGTCGGTTACAAGGTGACCTACCCCAGCAAGGAGTCAATCCACTTCACCGAGATCTTTGATGTCAACACGCATGGCGACGCCGCGCAACTCTCTGATGCCTTTTCCGCGGCCGAGATCCTCGTCACCGTAAGTTGTCTCCCTGCGTTCTTGCTCACGGGCCTCCTTTTTTTTTGGGGGGGGGGGGCTACATCCTCGCCAGAGACGGAATGAGCTGACGTCCGAAATCTTTCGTTTGAACCAGCCCGACACCAACCATGTTCTCATGTCCTCTCGTGGAGAGAAGAGCCTGACCATTCCCAACTTTGATCCGACCAACAGCACGGCAATTGTCTCCGACCCCATCATCAACTTCTCCATCGACGCTGAGACAGGCCATTTGACACGCATTCAGACGGTGTCCGCGGGAGGCAAGTTTCCAAGGCATTTCTCCATCAACAAAGCCGGGACCCTCGTCGCCGTCGGGCTGCAGCTCGATTCGCGCGTTGCCGTGATCGCGCGGGATCCGAAGAGTGGCCTGCTCGGCGACTTTGTTGCGTACGCCAATGTGGCTGGGGAGATCACCTGTGCCGTGTTCGACGAGTAAAGTCGGTCGTTCATAGAGAGAGTTGATACCATATGTACATAGGGAGGTCGGTGCAAGTCTAAGTAGTCCAGATGTCAGTTCACGATTAAAGAGCAGAGAATCGGTCTTCTGGAAAAAGACTATTGCACATACGAGTACATTCTATTTGCACGAATGTAAGGAATCCCTGTGATGGCGTCATAATTCATGGCCAGCCCGCCCAAAATCGGCGCCGAGCCGAGCCGAGCCGGGGAGACCCCCCCCCCCCCAGCATGCCGCTGACATGCTCGGGGAAATATGGGTCTCGGCTTGCTGGTCCGTGGAGCGAATGAACAAGAGGGGAAAGGAAGGGAGCATATGGCAAAGCCTGGAGGACCCCGCCATCCAGTGCTCAGGCTGTTTTCTCCTATTCCCCACACGCACGCGAGCTCGATCGAATCGTCAAGTCGCACAATCACAGGCGGCACCCACCAGAGTCTCGAGCCGCCGTCTTCCCTGCGCCGAGCCACGGTTCTGATTCGAGTACGGATATGTAGTAGTCGTGCTCGTACTGCATGTACGGTACTCCGTACATGTATATTGGGTGTGTCATGTGTTGCGGCGACTGCGGGAATTTCGACGAGATGCAAAGAGAGGGTTGCAGGAGAAGAGAGACGAGGAGAAGAGGCGCAAATTGCGACGTCGACGTGTCGCGTCCATCATCTCGGGCTCCTTGGGAAACTCGACTCGAAGCACCTCCTTCCTTGAATTGATCGATCAGTTCATCAACAAGAAGTCGAGCGGAGCGCGGAGCTTCTAATGCTCCGTGGATGCGTGAAATTCCTTGCGATTCGACACTGTGTGCATCCTCTCCCAGTCCCTTCCGCGATGGCTCCTTCCGCGTGGATGCCATCGCTGCCCGGATGCAGCAGTAGATTCGCCTTCGCAAAGGAAGACGCATGTGCCATCATCATCCGTTTCTATCTTTCCATCGCCGCCAAGGACCATGAAGACACGGCTCAACCGAGTTGTGCTTTGCCGAGCATTTACATACATAGTTACTGAGTCGTACTCGTCTGCTCCGAACCCAGAGGTAGGTAATCAGTGTGGACCAGACTCTCCCTGCTACGAGGACTCGTTGTTTTCAGAGAACCCGCATATCATGCAAACGAGAATCTTCTGTGACGGGGGCAGAGCAAAGTGATAACGAATCATCGCAGCCATTCTCGGGTCATCAGCCCTCTGCAACCCGCTCATCCCTCCTCTCCTCGCATTGGGGGGGGGGGGAGGGGGCCAGGCAGCCGACCAACCGCCATCACGGCAGGTGATCGATCCCGAGTCGGCCAATGCGTTGCCTGGCACGAGGCGCTTGATCCTTGTCCGATCCCCAGTCAACAAGCGAACGCCTGTACGAGTCCTCGTAGCAGCCCAATGCACTCTCTTCGCCCCAGGAATCCGAACCCCAGCCCTCTATTTTCCCCTCCCGCCCTGCGCGACGGCATCTCGAGTTCTTGACAGAGGTCATGCATACTGTGGCTTCGGACCCCCAATCAGCGCGTTGAGGGATATAACTCCGACTGCTGCAACGCGAGCATTTCTGACTGGATGAGCGAGTCTGCGATCGTTGTTGCATAATCTGCCTGCAGCGACTCTTCCCCGTCTCCGCACGCTGCAGGCAAATTGAACCGATGAGAAGCTCAGCTCGCCAACCCGCCCCTCCGCGCCTCCTCCTCTCGAGATCTCGACTTCATCGTTCTCCTTAAGTCTCTTTTCCCCCCACTACACCCAACCGCTCGCCTGCAACCGCAAGCGTGCAGCCATCGAATCACAATCACGAGCAAATATCGCATCACACCTGGAGTGAAGTTGCAGGAGGTGGGGAGTGATCACCCGCTCGGCGAGAGGAAACCAGGGCGGCATTTCTCACACACACACTCGCTCACACACCTTCCTTTGCAGCTGCAGAGACGGGCCGCGCAAGAGGAGGAAAGGAATCAGACGCAATCAGTCCAGCACGAGGTCATGGGGCTCGATTCGAATCGAGATCCTGCCGCAGGCAGTCGCTATGGACGCCGCAGGTTCAGAGCTGGCGGCGAGACTCGCGACTGGGACGTTCAGTCGGTGGACGACGACTTCTCCCCCTCCTACCCTCACGACCATCAAGTAGACAGACACCTAGATCTGGCTCCGTCCCCTCCGCCGCCACCACGCAGCAGGAAGGGAGCAAGTTCCAAGACCCCGGAGGCTTCCAATTCTGCGCATTCCGCAATGCCGCCGTGGCCGTCGCAGCTCGCCAGGACTACGTCTGATGCCTACCGCCGCCCAAAGGGCGCGCTGCTAGACTACGAAGGTGAGGACGACTCCATCGGCGAGCCCCCTCGTGCGAGGAGGAACTCCTCGCCCCCGGCCTACCGTCGTCATATGATGCCGGGTGCCTTCTCGGAGCCGTCCTCGTCCCACAGAAGCGCCAGTGTTTCGTCTTTTGGCCGCCCCGACGACGACTTCGAGGTCGAAGAGGTCATCGGGGACGATTCCTCCAGGCACAGCGGCCGACACCTCTCCAGTCGGGACGGCTACGAGGGCTCTTCGCCGGAAAAAGACCGCTATCGCAGAGGCTTCAGCAGGCGTTATCACTCCGAAGAAGATGCGGATTCGTCTCTTCATGCCTCAGTCAGTGAAGTTGCCTCGCGCCCATGCACAAGAAACTCATCGAGAGCACGAGAGAGGAGCAAATCTCGCGAATCTCACCGCTATCAGTTGGCTGCCGGTCCTGCCATGGAAGATTCGCGGCCTCAGCTGACTTCAAAGAGGTCCGTTGGGCATCACCCCCTCATCCATTTCACGAAACCCCCCTCTCCCCCCCCAGAAAAAAACGTTTCCATCTCTTATGCTCATGTTTGCTCCTGCTCACAAAAAAATTACATTTTTTTAGGTCGTCTAGGCGAATCTACAAGGCGGCTGAGCCCAGATCACTCGAGGCCCCAAAACCCGCTGAGATTACTTACCCGGAGCCTGCTCCCCAGCCACGCAGATCGAGCACCGTCAGATCGGCTCGTAGCCTTGGAGGCATGTCATCTGGCCCGGCAAGGATTCTAGACACCGTTTTCGGCACGAACCCCGCTGCCGTCATCACCTCGAAGCGAGAGTCCCCAGACAGGAGTCTCGTCAAAACCGACCGTTTTGCCAGGTCAGAGAAGCAATCAAAGAGGTCAGGACCGTGCCAGTTGCTTTTCGAGGATAGGTCAGCGCAGAGCTGACAGTTCATTCAGTGTTCAATGCGTCATTTGCAGAGAAGATGTTCCAACATCCAAGGGAGCTGACCTGTCCTGCGGCCACCGCATGTGCAACGACTGTCTCAAGCACTTGTTCGAGATATCCGTCCATGACTCACAGCACATGCCTCCACGCTGCTGCAAGAAGGATCACATCCCCCTGGCGCATGTCGACAATCTTTTCGACGCCAAGTTCAAGAAGTTGTGGAACCGCAAATTCGCCGAATTCTCGACCCACAGTCGCCTTTACTGTCCCTCACGCCGGTGTGGTGAATGGATCAAGCCAGTCAACATCACTCGCGGCGAGGACGGCCGACGAGTCGCTCATTGCAGTCGCTGCAAGACCCGGGTGTGTCCCAAATGCAATGGGAAATGGCACACATCGCTTGATTGTCCCGAAGATGAAGAAACCGCCCGCTTCCTCGACCGGATCAAAAAGGAAGGCTGGAAGAAATGTTACAGGTGCAAGTCCACAGTCGATCTCAAGGATGGAAGCAGCCGTATGACCTGGTAAGTCGCTTCAGTACGAGATGACAACCCGAAGCTATGCTCACTCTTAGCAGCCGATGCGGCGCCCAGTTCTGCATGATCTGCAACGTTAAATGGGGAGGTTGCACGTGCCCTTTGTTCGACGTCGAGGGCAATGACAAGTCTCAACCACTCGACAACCCCCTCCAAGATCTGGATATCCCTCCCGAGATTATCAGGAAAATTCTTCGGAGCAATAAGCGTATCTCGATGCAGGATCTCAAAGCTTTCTCGAGGCCGGAAACAGCTCTCGCCGCTAGGCCCCGCCAGCAGACTCACGAGGAAGAGCTTCTCGTTCGAAGGCTGCAGGAACAACGGGATGCAGACTTCACAAGACGGCCAAAACGTTCCGACGACAAGGATGACGCTCTCGATGGCCGGAAAAGCAGTGGGGAGGACCGGGAAAAGAGCCGTGACCGTGATCGGATTCGTGATCGGGACCGAAAGCGCGATCGGGACCGAATTCCTGAACGTGAACGAGATCGCGACCAGGAGCGAGACTTTGAACGAGATCGCGACCGAAACCGTGACCGACGCGATGTTGAGCGGGACCGTGTCAGAGACCGTGATCGTGACCGCGACTACGATCGAGAACGGGGACACGATCGCAAACAAGACAGGAGCCGAGATCGGGATCAGGACCGGGACCGGGATCGGGATCGGGAATGGGATCGGGACCGGGAGCATGATCAAGACCGAGACCATGAACGTGACCGTCAGCACGATCATGACCGGAGTAGTGGTCGGGACCGAGACCGGATTCGAGACCGAGACCGAGACCGCGACCGAGACCGGGATCGAGCGCAAAACGCTTCTCGAACCAGAGAGCGTGACAGGGACCGGGACCGGGACCAGACCCCCTCTCGGACCAGAGAGCGTGACCTTGACCTTGACCTGGAGAGAGACAGAGACAGAGACCAGAATCCCTCTCGAACGCGTGAGCGGGAGCGGGACCGAGACAGAGACCGGGAAAGAGAGCACAATCCTTCTCGGACCAGAGAGCGTGAGCGCGACCGCGATCGTGTCCGCGATCGGGACCGGGACCGGGACCGGGACCGTGACCGTGACCGGGATTTGGATCATGACCTTGATCGTGATCGTGTTGCGGACTATGATCGCGATTACGACCAAGATAGGAGCCAGGACCGTGATGCACGCCGGGAGAGAGAGCGGGATCGAAACCGTGAATCGGACCGAACCCAGAATCGCGACCGAAACCGTGACCGCGACCGCGATAATCGCACCCGTGATCGGGAACGAGAGCGGGAGCGTGATAGGGATTGGGAGCGGGATCGGGAGCGGGATCCGGACCGAGACCTGGACCGAGACCGAGACCTGGACCGAGACCGAGACCGAGACCGAGACCGAGACCGAGACCGAGACCGAGAGTACGATCGGGGAGGAGAGACGCCGCGAAGAAAGTATTCGAACGATGACTTCCGAAGGGCAAGCCTACCAGCTCTGGGAGCGTCTGGATCGGCGGCGGCGACCCCCGCGGCACAGCCGACGTCGTCTGGCTATTTCACCAACGTCCCGCGCCCAAGAAGCTCCCAGGGGCGATCTATGGAGCAGCGTCTCGCGGAGAGGCTGTCCGAGAGTCGTCCGGAGAGGCAATCGCGAGGGCCATCACCGACGGCCCCGGCGCCCGCGATGCGTCCGCAGCTAACGCACAGGAGGAGCTCTCCGAATGGACCTCCTGGAGACGCGGGAATGATGGCGGCGGCGCCAACGTCAATGCCACCGCCTCCCTTTGGGTCTATGCCTGCCGCAGGCCAGGGGCCGGGGCCCGCATCTCTGGCAGGGCCGATGACGAGGCCGAACCCGTTTACCAGTGCGTACTACAATGACGCGTACAACACGCCACGATCGGTCCACGAGCCGTACATTCACGGCGGGGATAACGGGGAGGAGCTGTACTCGCCGCGCAGGCGAGGACGTGGGCACGACGATCGGCCCAAATCGTCGACGCTGGCCGGGTTGACTGGGTATGGACGAGGCGCGCATCGTGTGTTTGAATGGCGGAATTTCGTGGAGCCCGGTGTGCCAGACGACTCGACGTCGTGATGAGCCATTGAAACCTTGCGGAGGAGGTCGAGTTGGCCACGAGGCCGCGGTAGCGATGGATTTACGTGGCTTTTCTTTTTGACAATCTTCTTTTTTGTTCTCTTTTCAATATGGTATTACCTATGGCTATCTAGCCCAAAGTCAGACTGCGAGGTCCCTCCGCCCTCCCCCCCCCCTTTCCCCCCTTTTTTTTTTCTTATTTTTTCTCTTTTCTTTTCCTCTTTCCTTTCTCTGCGTTGTCTATCAGAGGCATGTGATTGATGAATGAATATGATTGATGTTTAGTATTGCCCAGTTTTGAGGCACTGATGATCCGCCATGGCATGTACTCGTACGAGTACGAGTACGGAGTACTAACGTGTGTTTTCGCGTAGTGTGGTTTCATTCGCCGTTAGCGCAGCGAATCGTGGAGCTGGCGAGTGGAGGGGCCGGGGAGGGCGAGACGACGGCGGGGATGCCGCGACACGAGGGTCGTCATTGGTGAGGGAACTACGGAGTAGGAGCGACGGGGGATGATGTCTGATGGGCTTGTACTCGGTAAAATCAATCTTGATCGTGGATGGAAATAGACATTGGATCGATTCCATGGAGATGGATTGATCAATCATTGAATCAATATGTGTCGACTACTCGACTACGTGTCGCGGTCCAGGGTAGGTGAAGATGCTGTTGGCGGCATACATACCGCTGCTGGGCATTGAACATATCATTATATTCGTGCAATAAAGCCGTGCGGCCAACATAGGTAAGGTATGTAGGGTAGCTGGTGTTAGCGCAGGGCTGGACACTGTGAAATTGGAGCACATGAATTGATCATCATCAATCAATGGAAATGGATTGATGGTTGATCAATATCTCTGTCGATGAATGGCGGCGAGTGCGGGTAGCGGGGAGCTTGCCGTTGGTGCACACCCTCGTGGATAACTCGGGGATTGATCCATCCATCCATCCATCCATCCATCCATTGATGCATCCATCAAGATGTTATATCCAGATGCCAGGTGCCAGTAGCGAGTTTGACCGGTGGATGGGCTAGAAGAGTTCTCCGTGCTAGAGGCGGTAGCAGCTATCAGTGTTGGCACCAGCATATTGCAGGCAGGATTACGTACGTCGTGATGATCCAGGCAAGATCCAGGCAAGATCCATCAATCCATCAAGCCGTCACCGACGAGATAAAACGCAGCGCAGCCCAACCAGTGACACTCGCTTCCTCTGCTTGCAGCCGACATCTTCCATCTCGATCCTGCCGCCCTTTTCCCTTCTTTCTTCTTCTTCTGTTTCTTTTCTTATTTTCTTCTTCTTTCAATCCTCCCCCTCCTCATGACGAGTCCAGGTGCTGCGTCCTCTCTGCGTCCCTGATTCATGCCCCCCCTCCAACCACTCCCCGGGGCCGTGAGAGCCTCCTCGATAGTACTCTCTTCCCTCTTCACCCTTGGGCTGCCAAATCCTCGCCGATCCTGCCGCCCTGTCAGCCCAAGGCGAGGGGAACCCTCCTCCTCCACCCCGAGGCGACTCCAAGACGGCAGAGGGGATAGGCGGCCTCGATAAGGGAGAGCAAACAGGAGGGACCGCCCAAGGAAAAGCGAAAGGGCCGCGGGCCATCTGGCATCTCCAGATCCAAAGGCACCAGGCAGTTTCCATTCAGACCAGACCCGTCACACGGGAGGACTCGGAAAATGCTCCTCCTCGCACAGACGGGCGCTGTCAAGATCGGCGAGGTCGTCCGCTACACCATCACCTACACGCCCTCGCGCGACCGCATCCTGCCCTCCCCCGAGAGGCTCTACGTCCGCCTGCGAAACACCTCCAACATCGCCCTCCGCGCCGCCTTCGTCCACGGGCCCTACACCCTCTGCGTCGCCGCCTACCCGAGCTCCTTCGACCCAAACCAAAAGTTCGCCAGCCCCCGCCGCCATGGCGTCCCCTCCTTCGAGCCCATGCTCAAGGCCGGCGGCTCCTGGGAGTGCGAGCTGGTCGTCCCCGACGACATCCGCCAGAGCGCCGCCACCGGCATCACCCAGGGCAGCTTCGGCGGCGGCAGCAGTAGCAGCAGCAGCGGCGGCGGCCGGGGCGGCCTGAATGTCCAGAGCGCCAGCTGGGTCGTCGAGGTCTCCTCCCAGGTCATCTTCTCCACCTCCGCCGCCGTCGGCTACGAGCTCCTCGTCGCCCGCGACGAAAAGTCCCTCAACCTGAGCGCCGCCGCCCCCGTCGTCGGCGGCCACGCCAAGGTGCCCCAGCCGGGAAGGCTGAGCGACCATCAGCAGCAGCAGCACCAGCACCAGCAGCACCAGCAGCACCAGCACCAGCACCAGCACCAGCACCAGCACCAGCACCAGCACCGGGGCGCCAAGACCCAGCTGCACGGCGTCTTCTCAAAGGCCGTCCACATCAAGGTCGAGGACACCTCCGCCCTATGGAACAGCCCCCCCCTACCAGAGTGGAAGGACGCCCCCGGCAAGCCCCTCGCCGGCAAGCTGCCCGAGGACACCGCGTCAGACGCCCCCGGCGCCGGCGCCAGGAGGAGACAGAAAAAGGTGCACTTGGTCATCTTGACGCATGGCCTGCACAGCAACCTTGGCGCCGACATGCTGTACATGAAGGAGAGCGTCGATGCCGCCGCCCGCCAGGCCAAGCTGGACGCTCGGAAGCGAAGAGAAGTGAAGCGCGCAGAGAGGCTACAGAGGAGAGAGGCCGCCGCCGCCGCCGCCCAAGGAAATGGAGGAAACGGAGCGAGCGAAGCACCAGACATGTCTCCCTCACCCACTGATGACGGGCCCATGGGCCACAGGGACGCCACTAAGGGAGCCAAGTCCGCTCCTGAAGCCGAATCTGACGACGGCGACGACGACGACGACGACGACGATGACGAAGAGGTCATTGTGCGAGGATACCCCGGCAACGCGACCAAAACGGAAAAGGGCATCAAGTATCTGGGCAAGAGAGTCGCCAGATACGTCCTCTCCATGACCTACCCGGATCAGCCCTACCTGCCGCTAGGCAAGGGCTCCATCGAGGGATTCAAGCAAGGCCTGGGCCGCTACGGCCACGACTTCGTGCTGACCCACAAGAAGAGCACCGGTGCCGGTACCGGTATCGGGACCGGGCCAGGCGCCGGAGCCGGAGCGGGGGCGGGCGCAAGGGCGGGAGCAGGGGCGGGAGCAAGCGACGAGCCCACAGCGGCCAAGGACTGCAGCCACAGGAGGCCCTACAAGATCACGAGCATCAGCTTCATCGGCCACTCGCTTGGCGGCCTCGTCCAGATGTACGCCATCGCCTACATCCAGAAACACTCCCCGACCTTCTTCACCACCATCAAGCCCATCAACTTCATCGCCCTGGCGTCGCCCTTCCTCGGCCTCAGCAACGAAAACCCGCTCTACGTCAAGTTCGCGCTCGACTTCGGCCTCGTCGGCCGGACGGGCCAGGACGTCGGGCTCACATGGAGGGCGCCGACCATCGCCCGCAGCGGCTGGGGCGCCATCGTCAGCAACCTCGGCGAGTCCGCCCACAAAAAGGTCTACGGCGAGTCCCAGCCCGAGTCCAAGCCCCTGCTCCGCATCCTCCCGACCGGCCCCGCGCACACCGCGCTCAAGCAGTTCAGCAACCGGACCCTCTACTCCAACGTCGTCAACGACGGCATCGTCCCGCTGCGCACCAGCTGCCTCCTCTTCCTCGACTGGCAGGGCCTGGGCCGGGTCAACAAGGCCCGCAGGGACGCGGGGCTCGTCGAGACCTTTGTCGGCTTCGGCTGGGCCGAGCTGACGGGCGCCAACTCGGTATCGCCGCGCCAGAGGCTGCAGATACCCGCCGCCGCCGACGACGACGACGACGACGGGCAGGACGACTCCGGATCGGGCGCCAACACGCCCCTCGACGGGGGCCACCAGGTCCCGCAGCCGTCGAGCGATGCCTTGGCCGAGGACTCGCGCGTTAGCATCGGCTCGTTCTCCGCATTCGCCGAGCCCGACCGGCTCTCCGCGGCCATGCCCAACGGTGGCGGCGACAGCAGCGCGACATCCACCCCGCTCAGCGGATTCTTCAATCTCTTCCGGAGCAGCGACCCGCCCAAGGAGCCGGCCACCTCGGAGAAGCAGAAGAGGATCCTGCAGCGGAGCCAGACCCTCTCAAAGATGGAGGAGACGACGACGACGACGACGACGACGACGACGACCATCGCCACCGAAGTGAATGGTGCTTCCACAGAGATGTCTTGCTCCACAACAACGCCGACGATTACGACGACGATGGCAAATGCAGCGACAACAACGATGAGCACGGGCAAGGCGACGTCGGGCCACGAGCTGGAGAACGACCCTCAGGGGGTGGTCATGGTCCCCCCGCGGACGACCTTCTTCGAGTCCGCCGGGGACTTGCTGAACCCCAAGATCCCCGACGCGGAGTACCTCCTGGACCCCTCGAAGCGGCCCCGCACCATCTTCCACGACAGGGTCTACCATCCGGCGGACATCCCCCCGCCGCCGGTCAAGAAGCGAGTGTCGACGCTGAGCAAGATGAAGATGAAGTCGTCGTCCTCGACGTCGTCGTCGTCGTCGCTACTATCCCCCCAGACCCTGTCCCCCACGCTGACGCAGACGTCCTCCGCCGCGCCCGCCCTGACCCCCGTCCACTCCCCGCCCCACTCCGCCGAGAACCGCGACGACGGCCTCCTCGGCGGCCCGGCCAGGGACTGCTACGACGGCGCCGAGAACACGGGCCCGGAGAAGCAGGCCAGCAGCAACGAGGTGGTGGACGGCTCGAGCATGCGCGTCGAGGAGAAGATTGCGCGGGGCTACCACCGCGACCTCTCGTGGCGCAAGGTCCTGGTCAAGCTGGAGCCGGACGCGCACAACAACATCATCGTGCGGCGCATGTTCCCCAACTCGTACGGCTGGCCGGTGATGAAGCACCTGGCGGACTCGCACTTTAGCGACTCGGCCGTCGCGCGCGTCCGCGACGAGGAGGAGGTGCTGACGGAGCGCGCGCTCGACATCGGCCAGCCCCCCAACGAGCACGGCGACGAGACGCTGACGGTGTCGTCTGGGCAGCTGCGCGGCCCCGGCAACGGACCCGGGAACGGACACGGAAACGGACACGGCAACGGACACGGCAACAGACACGGCAACAGACACGGCAACGGACCCGGCAACGGCCCCGCGGAGCCGACCAACGCGATGGAGGCGCGCGAGGCGCTGGACGAGGTGCCGGACCTGCCGTACAAGGCCATGGACGACAAGTGCCTGAGCGAGCGGGCGGACTCGATGTCGTCGTGGAGCGAGCGCGAGTGGCTGGACAGCGAGAACGAGAGCGACGCCGACTTCCTCAACGACCTGGGGCGCGACGAGGACGGCAAGGCGGCCAAGGACAAGGCCAAGGACGGCGCCGGGTGGAACTGGGCCGAGAAGATTGTGGGCAAGGGGGCGACGAGGAATAGGAGCCAGAGCCCCGCGACGCCCACGAGTGCAGGTCCAAGTGCAGGCACGGGCACGAGTGCCGGCGCATCGGGTGCCTCTGCGGCGGAGGGCTCTACCCCTACTGCTGCCCCTCCCGTCGTCCCGGGGACCATGGCCACGAGGACGATGTCGAAGTGAGGGGGCCGGCCAAATTTTTTTTTTAAATTTTTTTTTTAAATATCTCATCGAATTGGACGCTTTATACGACGACATGAGGCAAGAAGGATCAGGAGCAATTTTGGGACGCAGGGAATGAAGTCATTCACGGCATGGCACATGGCATATAGATGAGCAGAGGCACGCAACATATCAACATTTTGGCTCAGAAGAACTTGAGGCCACATCTTAGACGCAGCGCAGGATGCACTAGAATAATACTAATGTCTCATATTCATTTATTCATTCATTCTCAACACATCCAATGCTCGTAGATGCTACCTACTCGGCATCTCCAAGAATAACTTCATCGAGTCAAGGAGTCGCCGTCCGGAAACGGCTTAGCGCAGGTCGTCAAGCACCGAGGGCATCACCGCACAGTGTCGATTTCTCCATCCCCGCACTATCCTCGACAACGCCCTTATTCCGACGTCGACGGATCCAGTCGAGCCCGAGCTCGAGCTTGAGCTTGAGCTTCCTCGCCCTTCATACCTGACGCTCGCGCACTCGCCCCTCGCCGCGCGCGTCCGACGCAGCTCTCGATCCACGGCAGACGACGTTCATCCGGCCTTGGCGTCTGGGTAAGAAGGACCAAGGAGGGTAAAAAGAAGCAAGGGAAATCAGGCGCCGCACAACACTCCTCAAGAAGCAATGTAAGGGCACGAGGCACGATCACCGACAACGACCCGATATTGCGACTCCATGGCCAACAAGAGGGACGACGACCTCGACTCGCCGCGGCGGCAGCAGCAGCAGCAGCAGCAGCGCCCGCACGCGCGCTCCATGCCGGCGCTGCACGCGCCGCGCGCGCCGCGGCGGTCGGTCGCGCTGCGGCTCGGGGTGTACGTGCTGCTGCTGGCGGCGCTGGGGTGGGCGGTCGCGCGGTTCGTGGAGCCGTCGGAGGCGCGGCTGAGGGGGCGGCCGCTGCCGGTGCTGCCTGTGCGGGGGGATCATGCCGGGGCGGACGTGAGGAGCGAGGGCAAGAATCTGGGGGAGAACCCGGACGCACAGAAGAAGAAGGTGAAGCCGGGGGTGAAGGACGCGCAGAAGCCGGGGGTGAAGGACGCGCAGAAGAAGCTGGGGACCAAGGGGGGGGAGAAGTCGGGGGAGGCCGAGACGGCGCTGCGGTACCGAGGCCCCCTGAGGTTCCCGCGGCTCGGGGGCTCGATGCGCCCCGTCATGGTGTCCCTGTCGAGCAGCAACGTGCTGTTCGCGGCGGGGAGCGCGCGGGCCGCGGCGGCGCTGCTGCCGCTGGCGTGCGAGATGGCCGCCGAGGAGCTCAACAGCGTGCACTTTGTGCTGCTGAGCCGCAGCGACGTGCCGGTGGAGGAGCTGCTGCGGATCAACGGCGTGGGCGAGGAGTGCCGGCTGGCGATGCACGGTATGTAGGCTGTCACCACGGTCCATCAACCAGAGAGAGAGAGAGAGAGAGAGAGGCTGATGAATGGGCTCTGGACCAGATGCGCGGCCAGACTACTCGACGACGTCGGAGGAGTCGCGCATGAGGCTCGCCACGGTGAGGGCGCTGCGTGAGTGCTGTCCAACTTGGTTCCAGGGATTGGTTGTTTGATTGATTGGATTCGGGGCTGACGACGATTTGGGGCAGAGCACATGCACCAGTTTATGATCTCCAAGGCCATCATCGTGGACGTGTCGGACGCGGAGGAGGACTACTTCCTGGCGGGCGTGAGGGACCACGTCAAGCACTCCCGGACGCCGCTGATCGAGCTCCCCAGGGGAGGCGACAGGCTCTCGTGGCTGGCCAAGCTCGATGCCACTGCTCTATCAGGTTTGCATTTCTTCGACTTCATCCTCCTCCTCCTCCTCCTCTTATTCTCCTTCTTTGAAGCCTGCGCAAACGACCGGCTGACGTCTTTCGCAGCCTGGAACGACGTGCACATCGACGTCCTGATTCACGCCGCCCCGGCCGGCTTCGGAAACATCAAAAGATTGCTCAAGTCTCTGTCCGAGGCGGACCTCGGCGGCGTGGCCCCGCCCCGCGTCACGATCGAGCTCCCATCCGCCGTCGATCACAATCTGGCCAACTACCTTGCCGGGTTCAGGTGGCCAGCATCGGCGTCCCAGGGGTCATCGACCCAGATGCTGTCGCTGAGGCACCGCGTCCCGCAGGGCACGAAGCGGGACGAGGATGCCGAGTCTGCTCGTTTCATCGAGTCCTTCTGGCCGGCCTCGCCCCGTGATTCGCACGTGCTCGTGCTCTCGCCCCACGCCGAGGTGACCCCCCAATTCTTCCAATGTGAGCCTCCCCCCCCCCCCCCC
>NIGB01000004.1:3158188-3187098 GCA_003055145.1 Escovopsis weberi
GGGGGACCCCCCCATCTTCCCAATTGTGGCCCCCCCCCCCCCCCCCCCCCCTTTCTTCCCTTCCCACGCCGTCGACCATGGCGGGCCTCGTGCTCACGCATCGCAGACGTCAAATATCTCCTCCTCAGGTATCGCTACTCGGACGAGGACTTTCCCAAGGCCCTGCAGAGCAAGCTGCTGGGCATCAGCCTCGCCACTTCCCGTACCTATCTGAACGGCGCCGAGTTTACCCCGCCAAGGGCCGCCAAGGACTCGAGCTCCGCCGACGGAGACTGGGACGGAGACAGCCCCTTCCTCTGGCAGGCACCCGACAGCGACGCCCTCCTCATCATGGGCGACAAGTGGGCGGAGCTGCACGGCTACGTCTCGCAGCTCCTCGAGAAGCGCCGCAGCGCCGCGGACCCCGCGAGCCTGCCGCGCAAGGAGACGGGCAAGCAGCACCCCGCGTGGCTGG
The DNA here is from genome assembly GCA_003055145.1 of Escovopsis weberi. Classification (NCBI taxonomy): domain Eukaryota; kingdom Fungi; phylum Ascomycota; class Sordariomycetes; order Hypocreales; family Hypocreaceae; genus Escovopsis; species Escovopsis weberi. The sequence goes on from NIGB01000004.1 coordinate 3,158,643, forward strand.
AGCACGCGCTCCAGCTCTCGCGGCTGCGGGGCTACGCCACGCTCTACCCCGGCGCGCGGCTGGGCGGCGCCATGCTGGGCATCCACACGGACCTGCGCGACGCGCGCTACCCGCACGCCGAGAACGCCTGGCTGGACCGGAGGTCGGTGCTCGCGAACCTCGCCCGGGCGCCGGACGCCTTCGACCTCGACTACCGGCTGGACCTAGCGGCGGCGCTGCCGGGGGCGGGACAGCTGCCGCCCCTGGGGAGCCTGCCGTGGGTGTCGTGGGACGGGAGGGGCCGCGGCGAGGCGTGGATCGAGGAGGACGCGGCGCTGTACAGGCAGACGTTCCGCGCGGGGGTCGGGCAGTGCGGCGAGGAGCGGGCGGCGGTGGACCTGGCGGCGGATGCCCACGCCAAGGACCTGTTTTGCGCGGCGGCACGCGAGTCCAAGTCCAGCACCTAATCTTTTTTTTTGAATCTGAAAATGCATTTGGCGCAGTGGCTTGAAATTAAGAACTAATACATGATGCGACGATGCAATACCTAAACGAAGATGCGATGATTGAACGAAGAAGATGCGATGTATGATGAACACTCCTAGTCGTCCACCTCGCCCATCTTGGAAATCACAAGGAGAATGATGCAAGTCCCAATGATGGCAACGGAGATGATGCCCAGAATCTGCACCGGTCAGACATCCCTCTTGCATAATGCTCTCTCTCTCTTGCGCATACAGAGTGGGATAAACAAAGGGGGAATGGAGATGGGCGGCTTACGAATTGCGTTTTCCACCCGGACTGAACAATCGCCGCTTTCCGGCTGTACATGTTGACGGTTCCTGTCGCCCAAAATCAGCGCTCCAATCGGACCAAAGCATTGGCAGTGACGGATCGCCCTGGGAAAGCTGGCCCGGGTTTTCTCACGTATGTAGTTGGCGCACCCGACCGAGAGCGCGAGGAGCGAGAGGGCCCAGAATATGGCGCCCAGGGGCTTGGATATCCTGCGCTCCAGGTCCGACGGGCTCTCTTGGCCCTTGATGTGGAAGTTGAGGGTTATGGCGACGGACAGGATGGCCATGTAGACGGACAGCTTAAGGTACGCGAGGAATGCTTTGTATTTTTTTTGTTAATATCAGCATGCGATCATGCAGAAGCGAATGAGGGGATCGAATGCGTGAAAGAAGTAATAGGTATCCTGTGGGAGTCACAGAGGGCATACTTCGCTCATTGGCGCAATGGTCTCTCGCATCGCTGCTCTCGTTGACAAAAAGCAATGGCCCCAGGATGGGCCACTTGAAGAACGTGGACGAGCCGGCGAGGCCACTCCTACAATCGGCGAGTAAGCAACGAGGCGCGCCGGGGTTCGAACAAATCCAGGGGGGGGGGGGGGGGGGGTTGAAGGATCTGGGCAAGGGGGGCGAAGGGACACATGGGTGGAAATACCCGATTTCGCCGACCTCGACGGGCGCGGTGAGCCGAGAGAGCGGCGCGCAGCACTTGATCGTCACGCTCTCATCGTCGATCTCGTACTCGGCGAGACCATCATCTGTCCGGGGCAGCATATCGAGGGGTTTTGGCGAGCCCAGGAGACGACGACGACGCTCACAACGGTATGACCCTTGCCAGGAACCTCGTGTCTATTCCGTAATTGCCGAGGAGATCGAGACGCGGTGATGAGGCTGGAGCTGACGGAGCCGTGAGCAGGTGGAGCACCAGTACTAGTACTCGTACAAGCAAGCGGCTGGAGTCGATAGAGTGGATGCAGTGGTTGAAGCCCGAGGAGTCGATGGGGTCGGTGGAGAAGCGGCTGCGGCTGCGGCTGCGGCACGTGCGCCTCGTGCGTCATCGATTTTTGCCGAGGGGGAAGCACCTTGATTATGTCAGCGAGAAGACTTCACCACTGCGCCGAGCTGGATGTTCAGGGGCAGCAAACATACATGTTTCCTGCCCATTGAGGGCTTCATTTGTTCTAGAAGGGGCATCTCGACGGTATCAAAGACCTATGACTCCCAGATCTCGCGCCACCTGCGCTCGTCATCCCGTAGCGGCCCGTCCAGACGCCCGAAGCGCGCGGGCTCCCCCGAGTTTGCCTCGGGCAGGCAGATCCACTCCCGCACGCAGTCGGGAACCTCCTCCTTGACGTGCGCGATGCATATCAGCGCCTGCCGGTCCGAGAGCCCGCGGATGAGGACGGATCCGGCCCTGGCCTGCGCGCTCTCGACGACCTCCTGGCCCCTGTACGTCTTGGCCTCGCCGTCGGTCAGGAAGAGCGTGCACTTGTCCCTGACGGCGTCGTCCATGCCACCAAAGGACTCGTCGAGGACGACCACGTCGGGCGCCTTGATCATGGAGCGGATGAAGAGGGCGACGCGCTGGGCGCTGAACGAGATCTCGCGCAGCATGTACTCGTCGGCCCACGCGAGGTCTCGGTCGAGGTCGAGGTCGGGCCCGAGCTCCCCCGCCGCGCCCGCCGTGCCCGCCGTGCCCGCGCCGTTGGGCCTGAGCTCGGGCTCGAACCAGCGCAGCGCCGCGTCGGCCTTGGCCCTGGCCTCGGCGTCGAGCTTCGGGCGGGCGCCAAACGTCTCGGCCCAGGCGTTCTCGACGACCTGGCGGATCGTGTGGCTGCGCGGCATGTGCTGGTGCACCTCCGGGCTGGAGTGGCCGATGCGCGACTGGACGTCCCAGAAGGTGAGCGGCCTTTCCGCGGAGCCCGGCTCCGGCAGGCGGCTGCGCCCGAAGAGCCGCAGGGGCAGGGAGTAGGCCTGCGGGTGGTCCGACCCGAGGAGCGACACGATGGTGGTCTTGCCGGAGCCGTTGGGGCCGAAGACGCCCCAGCGCTCGCCCCGCCGCACGGTCCAGACCAGCCCGTCCCTACGGCCCCGCGGGGTCTGCTGCGACCAGTTGCCCAGCGCGATCTTGTCGCCGTAGCGGACCTGGCACCCGTCCATCTCGACCAGCGGCTCCGCTGCGGGGTCGATGGGCCGCTGCGTGAACGAGACGGTCTGCGACGGGCGCGGTGATGGGCTCTCGTCTTTGGCGGAGTCGCGCCCGAGGACCCTGCCGATGTCGGCCAGGGCGTGTATCGGGAGCTTGTCGTCCTCGAGGATCCCGCCGATCTTGACGCCCTGGATGTACTTCCTCAGGCCGTCCAGGACCACGTCCTTGGGCCCCATGGACTCGACCTGGCAGTCCGTCCTCAGGTAGATGAGGTGCGTGATCCAGGCCGGCAGGGGGTCCTGCGGCCGCGCGCTGAGGACGAGCCGCGGGTCCGCCTTGTCCGCGAGCATCTGCAGCAGCGGGTTCAGGCGCCTGACGGTGGGGGGGTCGAGCCCCATGAACGGCTCGTCGAGGAGCAGGACCTCGGGCCTCATGAGCAGGGCGCGCGCGATCCTGGCCCTCCTGCCCTGCCCGTTGCTCAGGAACGTCAGCGGCAGGTCGAGCAGGTGCGCGAGCTTGAGGTCGGCCACCACGCGGTCCAGCAGCTCGCGGGGGACACCCGCTTCCTCGCCCTCGCCCTCGCCCTCGCCCTCGCCCTCGCCCTCGCCTGTCCCCTCCCCGGACGCGGTGAGCGGCGCCCTGAGCGGGTTGAGCTCGGTGTTGCCGGTGAGGAAGTCGCGCAGGGAGAAGTCGGTGTCCTCTCGGCGGGACTCGTACCGCGCGGACAGGTAGGAGGACGTCATGGCTGCAGTGGAGAGGCCCGCGCCGGCCTGCTCGGCGTCGAAGCCGACGTAGCGGATCGCCTGGTGCGGGTTCCTGAGCCTGGCGGGCACGGCATCGGAGGACAGGTACGGGTAGGAGCGGGCGGTGGGCGGTTCGCAGAGGAGCCTGCCTCGCAGGGCCTGCAGGAGGGTCGTCTTCCCGGAGAGGGAGGGCCCGACGATGCACCAGTGGTGCGGGTCCGAGGACGATGAGGGGAGCTCGAAGTTGAGGTCTCTGAAGAGGGCCGGGTTGGGATGAAGAGGGTGGGAGCTGGGGTGGTGGCGGTAGAAGGTGCCGTTGGCGATGCGGACAATGGGCGAGGAAGCGTGCCGCAGCATCGTGAAGAGAATGTCGTGTGAAAAAAAAAAAAAAAGAGAAAAGTGAAAGAAAGAAAGGGGAAAAAAAACCAAACCACTCAATTATCCTCCAGGCACATCATCTCAAGTCTCATGAGCATCAGCGTCACCGTCTTGAAAAGAGGACAGACCGGAGTCGGCGATGGAGTTGTTGACTCTCTCAGTCTCGAGATGTGGCGCATGGTTCAATGTGGCGTCAACCTGTGGCTGATGAGGCGAGTACGTACCTCCCCATGGCCTGGCACGGACCCACCTCTTCCGGCAGCTTCAATGATGAACGCGAGGCTGCTCGTAGCCTGAAGTCATCAACATCATTCATTCATTCATTCATCCTCCATCCTCGCCATCGCCATCGCCATCGCCATCGCCATCGCCGTCACGACCTCGACTCGCAAGACGCTCAATCCCATCCATCCAGAGCTTCGCATCCCTGTACCCTCGAAAACCAGCATCCACTCCTAAACCATTCCCGTCGGCGCGCACGCCACACACTCCCCGCCCACCATGGTAAGCTCCATCTCCAGACCCTCCCCTCCAACTCCAACCCCCGACTCCAGCTTCTCAGCATCTCCCCGATCTTTGCTAACATCTCCATTCTCCCCCAGTCTCTCCGCATCGTCCCCGCCCGCTCAAACCCCAACTCCTTCGCCCACACCTCCCACACCTCCTCCGCCCCCTCCGCCCCGGGCATCCACGACACACTCCGCCACGGCCTCGGCCCCTCGCCCTTCGACTCCTCATCCTCCTCCTCCTCTGCCGCCGCCGCCGCCGCCGCCGCCCAGCCCATCTCCCGTCACCCCCTCGAGGCCCGCCTCAAGAACTGGGAGGCCACCCAGGAGTCCGTCAAGATGGAGTCCCTCCGCCGCACCTTTGGCGTCGCAGAGCCCGTCCGCCGCGCCATGGAGCTCAAGCTCGTCCGCGACGGCGAGTGGCGGCCCATGCTGCTCGGCGCCGCCGGAGGGCTGCCCTCCGTCCACGAGGACATCCTGCGCGGCAGGGACGACTCCCTCCAGTGGGAGGACGTCTTCACCGGCGACGAGATGCGGCCCCTCGCCGGCTTCCACGACGAGATGGAGAAGAAGCTCAGCATCCGATGAGCGGGAGCATGAGAAAGCAAAAAAAAGAGTCATCCATACATACTACCTACACATACAATCACTCGCGCTACCAAGTACACGAATCTGCGAGAAGGGGGGGCTACTGGGAGATGATCACTATGCCTTAACTTCTACTACACTCTTCTAGTACCTGGTCGTACCCATATGCAATAATCAACTGGTTGCTCGCGTATGCAAGGAGCCGGCTCCGTCGAACCCCGTTTCCACGACAAGAAGGAATGGCTGTGATTGCATTTCTATCCTGTTATAGATGGCCCAGAGAAGTAACAACAAAGCCAAAGAAGCGAGACAATCAAACCAAAAGGGACCGAGATGGTAACAAACAGAAAAAATGGCCTCCGACTTGCAATTGTACAGTGACAACGATCCTCAAAGCAAATGTGACATTGAAAAAAAAAGGGGGGGAGGGAAAAGGGAGAGACAGAGAGAGGATGATGAAAAAAAAAGATGTGAATGCACCCAAGCGTGTTTCCGGCTTTGACTCCAGCTTGCCCCATGTAAGTTGCTTCAAATCAGACTGCCATTTTTTTTTTTTTTTTCGGATTTAGATTCGCTGCGCTTGGCTTTTCCTCGTAGACTCACGAGGGCTCCCGTGACTCTCCTAATTTGTCTGTGTGAATGACTGAAGGACGATGTGTGGATTGAACTTTCAGGAGAGAAGGCACTTTGATGAGAGAGAAGGGGGGAAGGTGTGGGAGTAGGAGGGAGAAAAGAGAGAGAGAGAGAGAGAGAGAGAAAAGGCGTGATAAAGATTCATGTCCGCTGACTTGTCATCACACGTTGACTGCCGGGAGCTCATAAAATAACGCAGCAGCGCCCATCTCTTGCGCGTGTGCTGCTCCCCGGGCCCGTCGGGAGGCTTTTACTTCCCGTCTTGGGCTCCTCATCGTCGAGATCCTGGGGACGGATGCTCATATGCACGACATTGGGGTTGTCGGAGCTAAATTGATAGGCTGTGAAGGATTTCTGTCAGCTTGATGTTTTTCTCTATTTTTCTTTCTTTCTTCCTTTTTCCATTCTTCCATCCTCTGCGTCTTTCTTTCTTCCTTTCTTTCTCTCTTTCTTTCTTCCTCCTCATTTCCCTCCCTTTGTTTTCCCCCAATTTTTTCCAAGACCTTTCCAAGGCAGACAGAGAGGTTCTCTGCTTGTAGGAAACACGGAAGAAAGGAAACAGGGCGAGGCTCACTTTTCAGTTGATCTTTATCATCCAAAAGCTTTCCAAAATAAATCAGTCGTATGCTGCTCGGACTCGCGGGCTTCGCCTCCCAGTCGGCCCTCCACTCGCGAAGAATCAGCTCCTTGAGCGTGTAGATGCTGATGCTGAACGGGTCCGGGTTCCCGTCCTGGTCGAGATCCGGTATGGCCACGTTGCGCCTGCCCAGGTACTTGGCATCGATCCTATATGGATGCCTGCCGCCCGACATGGGGAGCAGCGTGAGGTTGCAGACTGGCCCGGAGCACGGTCCACTGGGCGCGATCTTGATTTCGTCCTGGGCCGGGCCGATGGCCATGCTGGACTCCGACTCGTCCTCCTTGGATGACGGAGGCGCGCCCCCGTCTGCCACCGCCGTCGCGGGCGCGCCGTCCCTGTCCTTGGCCTTTGACGATGACGTTGTTGACGACGGCGATGATGGCGCGGCCGAGACTTGGCGCTGGATGATGGGTTCGTCTTGTGGCTCGGCGCGGCGATCACTCGATAATGGGGGCCTTGCGTCATGGGATGCTGCGGGAGGGAGCTGTCGCGGGGCGTCCTGCGGCGCAGACGCGTCGGTAGCTCGGGGCAAGTCGTCCATCAGCACGGCGTCGTTTGGCTGGCTGAGATGGGCGTCATCGCCGGCGGCAGGCGTGCCATCGCCTCTCGGGGTAGTTTCCTCGGCAGCCGACATACCGGCTGGGCGAACACGCAGTCTGCGTCAGCAAGGGGGGGTGTGGAGGAGGAATGCAGGTCGTCCGTCGGTAGTAGTAGTGTTCCTGTTGGGGACCCCAGAGGAGAACCGGGGGGGGGGGGGAGGCGTAGGCTCGAGGCAAAGGAGAGAAGAAATGAATAGTAGAGGAGGGGAGGGGGGGCGGGGGGGGGAGAAAAAGAAAGAGGTGAGTGGATTCAATTCATTCGCGGCGCATCCGAGACGGCGATCAGGGGAGGTAGGAAAGAAGGAAGGAAGGGAGGAAGACAAAGAAAGAATAGAGGAATGGATAAGAGAAAGGAAGGAAGGAAGGAAGGAGAAAAAGAAGAAAGAAAGAAAGAAGGACAGTACTAAGGTATAACGAATGATATTACGCCGAGAGGAGGTAGGGTATTGAAAGGTATGATGGCACGGAAGTCGGAGTATATGTGGTATGAGAGACGGAGAGAACGGTTGTCGACGTGAGGTATGTAGGTACGACTCAGTATGTATGTAGTATGTATGCAGCAAGTGGAGAGAGACTGTTCCGTGCGGAGGGCGTGTGAACCTTTGATGTAGAGAGGTGCGAGGCAGTGAGAGGTGAGATGCTGGAGGTTGGAGGTTGGAGGGTTGAGGTTGGAGGTTGGAGGGTTGAGGTTGGAGGATGTCGGATGTTCCAGTCTGATGAGATGGTAATGAGATTAGGTATGTACGAGTATGAGGATTGACTCCGGACAGGCAGGCTGAGGGAGTACCGCGCGCACCGTAGCACTAAGAGTATGTACTTCAGGCGGTACAGGTAGTAGGTAGAGGTGGTAGTACCTTTTGTTAGCGACCGGCCAAAAGCGGGCCCGCGAGAGCGAGTCTTGAATGTCTCGATCGGAAGGGAAGGAAAGGGCCAGAGACTCGACTCCGAGTCGGTTCGTCGCTGCCCACTTTGTCCGGCTCGACGGGTGCGAAGGAAGGCGGGATGGCAGTGAAGAGGGAAAGTGAGAGAAAAAAATGGACGCGGAGGAGGGAAAGAGGGAAGGAGAGAGATTAGAGTACGGAGTAAGAATGGGAGGAGCTGCCGAGTCGGATCGGGGGAATGTCAAGGCCAGAGTTCAATTTCACAACAGCCCGTAGTAGTAGTACTCCGTAGTAGTAGAGCCTGTACTCGTAAGAACTTGAAGTCGCTGTACATTCAATGTACTCCGTCTCCATGTTGACGACTCAACGGGGCGGATCGCCCGACCGTCCACTAAAGCCCGTCCTCGTATGGACCTGTAGAGATGCGACTAGAGGCTAGTCCTCGTAGCATATTAGAGATTTCACGGGGCACGGGCGGCACTAAAGGCGCCGGTCGACAAGGACCAGAGAAAGGCCTGCACGGCCTGGGATCAGTTCAAGGCTCAAGCCCGGGGGAGCCCGGGAGGAGGGGCGTTTGGCCTTGCGAGGGGGCGTGTACAGGTAGCTGTACGGAGTACTCCGAGTAGTGTGTACCTTAGTCACGGTAGGCGTGTGGGGATGGAGCATGAAGGACGGAGTAGGTACCTAGTACTACTCCGTACCACTACCTCTAAGTCCGACATGAGCCGGGATAAAAAGTCGAACTTGAAGACGCGCGCCCGAGGCCGGCTAGAGGCTAGAGTCTAGAGTCCACAAGTCGAGGTCAGCTCGGTATGGCCTGGGAGACTCGGAGACCGTCGAGGCTATCGAAATGCCATATAACCGCGCGTGGAATGCTGGCGCTGAGTAGTAGTTAGTAGTAGTAGTAGTAGTAGTAGCAGTAGTAGTAGTAGTAGTAGTAGTAGTAGTAGTAGTAGTAGTAGTAGTAGTGGAAGTCCGAGTCCTCGAAACCCTCATCAGTGTCCATGTACTCGTACATGGTCCGAACCTGCCCGGAGTGTTAATGCACATGCCGAGATATGCAAAATCGGAGATGGAAGATGAGAAGATGCAATGCATCAATCACTAAAACCATCATCGCTCAGTCACGTGCGCTCCCGGCTCGACCTCTTCTCACTCCCTCTTCTCACTCCGTAGTGATGCCGAGTATCGTGAGTCGTGACGCACATGCATGGAAGAAATCGATCAATGACTTATTGGGCCGAGCTGATGACTGGGCTCGAGGCTGCAGAGGATGGACCAGAAACTCGGCTTTCTATGGAGCCGTGCTTGAGAGCCTGCAGCGGCAAAGCAGCCAAAGCGCCTCCACCCCGTCCGCCGTGCGGGGGCGCCATCGGATTGAAATCTTACAAGGAGCAGCCGCACTTGTCGCCGTGCCCCGATCCAACACTGGTTCCGTCCATCGCCAGATTCATCATAGATCCACCATGTGCAATATCGGGCATACATTGATCTCTCAATTACTACTTATGTAGTAGCCTCTCCGTACCCGTCCATTCATATCATGGCCGTAGCATCGGCATCATCCGTTGCGAAAAGGAGACGTGGTTCTATTGATGTATGCTGCCATCTAGATTTCAACCTGTATTAAGACATAGATCAATACTCATTACACGCCGATTAGAAAAAAAGCAACAACTCCCATCATACATACACGCTGAAAGCAGTCTAGACGACCTTTTCCCCCAATGGCTGTCTCAAAAGGCCTCCCCCCCTCCCCATTCATAGAGCCCAAACACACATCCGTCTGGTGCCTTCATATGCGTACATACATATGTACGAGCACACGCACTCCGTAGCACCCAATCAGCTCCCGTGCAGTCGATCCGCCCAACATGCCCGGTCCACTGCGGCTGCTCCGCGGACTGGCACGCCTGCTCCATAGCCTCAAAGGTCCTCTCCATCTGCTCGGGCTCACAGCACCAGCAAATCGCCGTTGCTCCCCGAGCCCTGCGCCGGCTGGAGCACCGCCTGTGGCGCGTGCGCGCTCACCACGTAGCCCGCAATCGCGCCGCCCCCTCCCCGGAAGTCGTCGTCTCCTCCGTCTATCCGCATCGCCCCCATCTGCTGCACGCCCACCCGCGAGAAGTACGCCTCTGCGTCGCTGGCGGCCTGGGCCAGGTTCGCTGCTCCTCCTGCTCCTGCTCCTGCTCCTGCTCCTGGTAGCGGTGCTGCCGCTGCGCCTGCCCCCGGGCCCGCCGCGCCGTTGGAGCCCGGATGCGCGGCGACCTCGCGGCTCCGCAGATCCACATTGTTCGGCTGCGCCCCGCGCCCGAACATGCTGATGCTCTTCTGCGCGTCCACGTTGCTCGCAAGGCGCTGCTTCTGCAGCGCCGGCGAGTCCTGCAGCCTCCGCTGGCGCGCCGACCGGAACACGACGTTGACCGGCTTAAGGTACACAGTCGCCAACGTGCCGACCACGAGACACATCTCCTCCAGCGTCGACGCCTCCAGTCGCTCAGACTCCGCCGTGATCGGCGGCTTCTCCCCCATCACAATCTGCTTGGCCGCGTCCATGTTGGTCGACAGCAGCCGCCAGTACATGTACGCCCGGTCTCGGAGATCCGGGTTGTCCGTCTCCTCCGTCGCCCACTTGAGCACCTTGGGCACCAGCTCCTGCCCCTTGGTCGGCCGCTGGATGAACAGCTTGACCGTCGCCGTCAGCAGCGCCAGCTGCACCTCCACCGGCTCCTCCGAGAACGTGTACAGGAAGTCCTCCAGCAGCACGTCGCTGTTCTCGATCCGGTCCGCGTACTGCCCGATGACCCACACCATCGCCGCCTTCGCCTCGGGCTCGTCCAGGGAATCCAGATGCTCGCACAGCGTCCCGATGATCGACTCGTACTGGTTCGGGTACTTTCGGAAGATGTTCCGGATCACCACCGTCGCCTCCTGGACAATGTACGTCACCTTGGTCGCGACCAGGTCCAGCAGGAGGTCGATGCACCTCTTCGCCGCCGGCTCGATCTTGATGGCCAGCTTCCCGATGGCGCGCACCGCCTTGCGCACAAAGTGCACATCGATCTCGGTCGCGTACTCCCTAAGCTCCGTCAGGACCTCCTCGATGTTCTTCTCGTTCGCGAGCATGAAGATGAGCTCCAGCTTCGTGACCTTGACGTAGATGGGGTCGTTGTATTTGCAGAAGAAGACCCGGATGTCGTTCCGGAGCACCTCCGGTCGCCTCTGCAGGATCAGCAGGGCGTTCCTCAGCGTGAGATACTGCACCTCGGGTCCCTTGGCGAGCAACGTGACCAAGGGCGGCGACAGCTTCTTGCACAGGGCCGAGATCTGCTTCTCGTCCGAAATGTAGTTCATGAGGTAGAGAATGACGCGGATGCATGTCAGCACCACCGACGAATTGGAGTGTGATAGACGGGGGGCGATGCGCTCCGCCAGCAACGAAGCCTCTCCGCACTCCTGCGGCACATAGGACATCAACGCCTCCAGGATGTATGTCTGGCCCCATCTGTGTAAAAGGGGACGAGAAGAGCCCCTGGTCAGCAAAGCGGTCTTCCCTACAAGCCAATATCAAGCCTGGGGGAGGGAAAACTTACTCAGAGCAGTCGGACAAGATCGCCACCATCTTGGAGGCATTCGCGTAGTCGATCGTCAGTCTTATGACGTCGCTCCGCTCCCAAATGTCCATCAAGCTCGCCAGGGCGCTGGCCACGACTGTCGGGTTGTCATCCCCAAGCAGCGCGTTAAGCTTATCAATCAGGCCAGAGGTTTCGACCTTTTGGCGGTCGTGGTCGTACAGCTTCGCGACGCAGAAGGCTGCCGTCTTGCGAACGTAGGGGTCGATGTCCCTGAGCAGCGACTTGACGATCGGGACGGTGGCTTGGACATACTCCCGCACGTGTATGTAGGACATGGTTCGCAAGGCCAGCGCTCGCACGAGGGGGTTCGGATCGTCCATGTCCTAATCGGATATCAGCGGCGTCTTCGTCATCGAGCGCATGCGCCATCTGCCCTCGGCTCCAAAGGAGAGGAGAGAGACCAGCTTCGCCTCCACCTACATGCTGTAGCACTGGAATCGCATTGACGGCGATTTCCGGTCGAACGCGGGCATAGTTGACCAAGTATAAGAAGCACCTGATATCGATTAGCCTCTCTCTCTCTCTCTCTCTCTCTCTCTCTCTCTCTCTCTCTCTCTCTCTCTCTCTCTCTCTCTCCCTCTCCCTCTGTCTCTATCTTTTCCCCAGCATGGAGGCCTCAGAATACACCCGACTCACATCTTCTTGATCTCGAGATTCGGTATGTTCATACATCCGATGATGTCCGGGAACAGCGCAACCATGTCGTTATTGCTCATCGTCATGTTGGCGACGATGCGCTTGAGCGCAATCTTCTTTGCGCCATAGTTCTTGTCCTTCTTCCCGCCGCTATTCAGCTCGAGGCGCAACTCGGCGACTTTGCCCTGTCGACTTTTTAGCGGGTTGTAGGCCTCGGGTGCGGGTCCCACGGTCAGAGATGCGACCTGGTATGCCGCCATGATCACCGGTCGAGAAGCTCTCGTCGCGCGCGGAACTCGAGACTTGGCAGTGCCGTGCGTAGCCTCGGTGCCTCTGCGTGCTCGGAGCCAGCAGGTAACACCGCAGCGGCGAACAGCAACCCCGTCTTTCGCCGACCGTCGTCGAGAAAAAGGACGGACGGGATGATCAACGCGAGCTACCGCACGAAGCCAGAGTTGCAAGCGGACGTCCGCCGCGCTGGGGCGTGGCTGGGACTCTCTCGGCGGATGATGATGATGACGATGATCCTCGGTGAACGCCTCCGGCAGGGGCACAGTGGTGATCTAAGGACGGGCACACTTACTCTGGAGAATAGCTTGGAGTCTCCTCCACCCCCGTTCGCGGACATCGTGCTGGCGATCACCGTCCAGTCGTCTCCTCTCTTCTCTCTCTCTCTCTTCCTCCCCCCGCAAAACGGATCGATATGGGGAATTATGTCTCGCCTACGGAGTACACCGTACTCAGGTAGTAGCCGACGAAGGAGCGCTCTGCCACGCGCCGCCGAGCCGACCGATCTGGATTCTGGACCAGGAGCGCGAGATTGCTTTGTTTTAGCCACCAAAAGCCCCTCACTTTCTTAACTGGAAACGGGAAACACTATCGACGGCTGTGGAAGACAATCCAATGAGGCTTCGGAGACGGCACACCCTCCAAGGTTGGCTGGGGAGCCGAGGCGTCCAACACCGGAGCCACGCGGGTATGATTCGGTATAGCGGCGTCACAAAGGGTCGCCCGGTCGCTCGCAGCAAATGTTTCCGAGCGAGTTGCGCCGTGCGATGTTCGGCCGAGGCGGGAGAATGGGCTGTTTTGCGACACGTCGCCGTCGCCGTCGCCGTCGTTTGCCAGTGTCGGTGTCGGTTTTGTCAGAGCGGTCCGTCGAGCCACGAGGTTCCCGCGGGTACGAGTACTCGTATGTCGTCGAATGGAACGCGAGGCTTCGTTCGTCGTCTGGCTCGATCGATGACCAGGATTGGGGCGGGATGCTCCGTTTGAAGATGAGAGAAGAAGAAGAGGAAAAAGAAAAAGGAGTGCGGAGGATTGGAACAGCCGCGTGCAGGGAATACGTGAATTGGATGGATTGATCAATTGATGGATTAATCAATCAATCAATTGACGGATTGATTGATGACTCCAAGCAGATCCATCTGAGCGCTCAAGCGGCAGGTGCGTCAAAGCCGGCTCGGAAAGGCCGCCCGCCCGGTTTCAATTGATGCTGCAAATGCGAGGTACTCGCTCGAACTAACCTAGAGTGCTTATCGATAACACGCACAGCGCCCAGCGGAATCTCGCTTAATCTTACAGCGCGCTTGCACCGCACTTGCAGCGCAGGGAATCATGTACAGCGGCTCGGTGGCGGCTGCGTCAGCGTCTGCGGCGCCCCAAACGCCGCTGGAGAGGCCTCAGGCTGCGTCTCTATGATTGGCCGGCGTGAGCTGAGCCTCAACTCGTTCCACCTTGTTTGAATTGATCCATCCACAGCCCGTCCATCTACGATCGATCAATCGATTGATCCATCGATCGAACATCCTGGATCGAGTCCACGACGACACTCCATTCACCCATTGATCGGCCGTCGGGACTTGCCTCGGTCGCTCCCAGGTCCTGGATGCAACGACACGTCACTGAGGTCGTGATTGATTCGGATCAACGAACCCTAGCAATGGCTTCATCATCACCTGCCGTGCCCTACTGGGTTGCCGAGCTCGAGTCCCCCCCGCCCTCCAAGGCCAAGGTCCCGGGCATCATAGACCCTCCCGGGTTCTCCGGCACCCCGGGCTCTAAGGTGCGAACATCTGAGACTCCATCGAAGATGTTCTCTACAAGGAACAAGATCGCTAACGAGGCCTCTGCAGAAAGGCAAGGATGCCAAGACCCAACCGAGAAAGCCCCCGTCGGCCGAGGAGAGGGACACCCTCAAGCTCAAGAAGGCGTGGGAAGTCGCCCTCGCCCCCGTCAAGGGGCTCCCCATGACCGCCTTCATGATGTACATGTCCGGCAACTCGCTCCAGATATTCAGCATCATGATGGTCTTCATGGCCTTCAAGAACCCCATCGTCGGCCTGATGACGACGAGCCAGGCCTTTGAGAGATTCCAGACCGACGGCAACTCGGGCAAGATCCTCCAGACGAAGCTCGTCTACATCGCGATGCAGATCCTGGCCCTGGCCGTCGGCGTCTGGAAGGTCAATTCAATGGGTCTCTTACCGTGAGTCTTGCTGGGACGAGCCAGAGGGTACGGAGTACACGATCCGCTGACACCATTGCAGGACCACTCGATCAGATTGGATGATGTGGGAGCCGTTGCGGGAGCCCACGGAGCACGCCATACCAGCGTTATAGACTACAAGTCGATGGGTTCGAGGCAACGCTTTCTTCTTGGCCGAAGACTTCCTTTCTTCCACTACTACGAAGTACTACTACTCCCTGTACATTTTTGGCGCTATCCATTGCGATGATTTTGGTCCTATCGTTTCCATTTCAACGTTTTTCACTGCAATCAGCAGCCATGAGTCCGTTCTGATTGTTCAGTCATCGACTGTGATTGCTTCAAAATGCCTCACGCCTTCCGCAGCGTATGAAGATACGGCATGTTGGCGCTTTTAGGGGTCAGGGGGTCGCAAATCTGAGAGAAATTCCAGGCCTGGCTGGGATGGAGCGTATTCAGGGGTTTATGTTGTGGTTTTTTTGAATTTGAAAGAATGGGCAATTACGGAATACTATCGCAGTCGCTACAATCGAGAAGAGGTTGATCCATTGATTCATACAAGATCAATGATGCCTTCGTCGGTCTGGCGACAGCTTCTCCTCGGCCATGGCCTGCTGACTAATCAGCAATGACACTCTCTTCCGCATACGTAGCTGCAACCTGTAATTGCATGCATTGATCCGTCCAGATCAAATCAACGCGCGACTTGCGACTCGAAATCGCGTCCCTCCCTCCTGGCCAAGGAAGATGACCGTCGCGGGGGCTCAGACTTGGTGCACCGTGGACATCACCGAGCAATTCAACGACCTGCTCCGAAAACACAATGCGCCGCCGACAACGCAACAGGTATCCCTGGACGCCATCGACGGGTTTCTGAAGGAAGCCTACCGCATTGTCTGTGCCCTCTCTCTGCCTTTCCTTTCGCCGAGCACCCTCCTGACTTGTTGACAATCACAGAACTCGCACATCGCAGGCCTCCACCAACAGCTCAAGGATGTGCGGCAGGCATACCTGTCCACGGCGCAGCCGCGTCGGGCGCAAGCGCGGTTCGCGCAGAACCAGCCCCAGGTGCTCGGCGACCGCGAGCGGGAAGAAGTCGACGCCAACGCGAAGCAGATGATCCGCGAGCTCAACGCCAGCATCAGGCACCTGGACGAGGCCGAGCAGCTGCGCCGGGAGACCGAGGCGACCATCATCCACAAGAAGTACGCGCGGGGGCTCGCGGGTCTCGGCGCCTGGGCCTCGGGGGGGCTGGCCGGCAGCAAGTCCGCGGAGCACGCGGCCGCCGAGGGCCAGGCGCAGCAGACGGGGCTCCACCGCGACGGCGTCATGTGGTTCCTGCGGCAGCGGCTGGAGCTGTGCTGCCGCACGCAGCAGGAGATGATGGAGACGAGGCTGGCCCGGGAGATTGAGAAGAGCCGCAGCCTGCTGGTGGCCCCGATGGGCGACTTTGCCGAGTTCACGCCGACGCACAAGGCCAAGACGCGGCATGCGGCAGAAGAAGCCCCGGCGGACCACGCGGCCGAGACGGACATCACGCGGGGCCTTACGAGCGAGCAGGTCCAGATGTTCGAGGAGGACAACCTGAACATGATGGAGCACTACGAGAGCACGCTGGACAAAGTCAGGTGGGTTGGATACGGAGGCCGGGACGGGGAACCCAGACCCCTTTAGCTCGCTGTAGCAGACAGCCGGATAAGCGTGCTGACGATGGATTTTTCAGGACCGCCGAGAAGTCGATCCTCGAGATATCGGAGCTGCAGACGATGCTGGTCAACAACCTGACGGCCCAGTCCGAGGCCATCGAGTCGCTGGTGGCGGACTCGATGGTGAATGCGGACAATGTCGGGGGCGGCAACAAGGAGCTGAAAAAGGCCACCGAGCGGCCGAGCACGGCACGATACACCTTCTTTGCTGCCAGCGGTCTCTGCGCATTTCTCATCATCTGGGACCTGATCATCTAGAGCGAGACGACATATATCACCAGCGGGCCTTGCACGAATTCGTATCCCTTTGCATCGCATTGGGTGAATGCAGGCCAGCAGAAGACTTTGATACCACTACCTGCATGTATGTACATGTATACATGATGCGACGACCTCGTGTACATACATCTGAAGCTCAATCAAGCAAGTCGCAGCTTGGTCGTCTTCCTTGAAGCAAGCACCATCGCGTTGTCACTTGGGGACGTGCCTTGCGTCGCTGTGTCATGTGGTGGACAATGATGCCAAAGGGGTCAATCACCTGTTGGAAGGGCCTCGGCTGCGTGGCGATACGTGCAGCTTCATCAGCTTGTCGGCGTCGTGTGAGCCTGCGAGAAGCCGAGGTCGCCTCGGCCGTGGTGGATGGATTACCTAAGGTCACGTCAAAGCTTCCACCGAGCTCAATGAACCGAATGCCTGCTCGTATAAACACCGGGACGCTTCTTGTGGAATACCTGGGACAGATTTTTTCCCCCTAGAACTTGAATCTATGATCATATTTGTGCTCGTGCATACTACCTCCTGGTACGAGTACCGGTATATCTTCATCATTGATCCCTTTGCAAAGACGCAATCAGTCGGCTCCGCGCAGCACGGGATCCATCCTGCACATTCCTGCCGAGTAGAGACCGCTTGCGCTAGGCCCGGCCCCCAAACCTCCCCAGCTCATTCCAGGCGCGAGAGCCCACCACATCTGCAGCTGCTCCGTCCATGCTAATCTGTACCTACTTACATACGAGTGAGGACTCATTGCCATCGTCGTCGACCTGGAAGCACCAACCACCAACCACCAACCACCAACCGAGCACACTCACCAGCCACAGCCAACACGCTGCCTCCCCGTCGCCGCGTGCATCGTCGTCGGCCGCCGCTGGGAAGGAGCAGTGAGAGTCGCGCCTGTCATCATCCGACGTCTCACTCTCAACTACCGGTGAGGCAGGCACGCCCGGCCGAGGAGAGAAGTCACTGCAGGTCGCTCCTGCCCCGCCATCGGACCACATCATCCCACCCTTGATCGCTCCCGTCGCTCGCGCGGCAACCACGAGTCCCAGTACCTACTCCGTACCCGGTGCCTCGTACCTGCCTCCCGCCTGACGCCTCCCATTACCTAGTACTATAGTAACCTTACAAGATCAGCCGGACCGCCATGGCTTCTCCCTCTTCCTCCTCCTCCCCCTCATCCCCCTCATCCTCCCCCTCATCACCCTCTCAATCGAGCTCTCCCTTGGCTTCGTCTCTTGCGCGCATCACCAGCATCGCAAACCACATCGCCCCAATGGCCTCCATCACATGTTTCCCCGCCGACCAGGTGCCTTCGGCTCCCGAGGATGCCCTCTTCGGCCTCATGCGCGCTTACAAGGCCGACCAGGACCCTCAGAAGGTCGATCTGGTGAGTCTCGCCTCCGCCCAGGGTCCAACACGCAGCGCCCCGCGGAGTAACCCAATTGCCCCATTCATTGTCGTCGACAATGGTTTCGGCCGATACTAACTCTTCTTCTCCGTGATTCAGGGAATTGGCGCCTACCGCGATGACAACGCCAAGCCTTGGGTCCTCCCCGTGGTGAAGAAGGTAAATGGATCACGCCTCTCGCTTATCAGCGACATACGAGTATCACCATTGGAGCTCTGATCCACCCCCGCAATCCCGACGTGCTCTGCTTGACAATTGCGCGTTTCCTTCCCACCACTCTCGTCTCCTTCTTCTCGCCGCCTCCGTTCCACATCCTTTCTTCTACCAAAGATCGATCTAGACGACCTCCTCTTGAGCTTTCCAACAGTCCACCACCTGAGCCCTTTAACTAACTTCCGAATGTCCGCAGGCCGATGAGATCCTCCGAAACAACCCCGAGCTCAACCACGAATATGCGCCGATCGCGGGAGTCGCCGAATTCACATCAAAGGCCGCCGAGCTAATGCTTGGTGCTGACTCCCCCGCCATCAGGGAAAAGCGCACCAGCTCGTTTCAGACCATCTCCGGAACCGGTGCTGTCCACCTCGGCGCCCTTTTTCTCGCCAAGTTCTACAGGGCCGGCCGAACGGTCTACGTCTCGAACCCGACCTGGGCCAACCACCACCAGATCGTCACCAATGTAGGCCTCAATGTCGGTCAGTACCCTTACTTCGACAAGTCGACCCGAGGCCTCGACTTCAGTGGCATGAGGGAGGCGATCCAGCAGGCCCCCGACGGCTCCGTCATCCTTCTTCACCCCTGCGCCCACAACCCCACCGGCGTCGACCCAACTCTTGACCAGTGGAAGGAGCTCGCCAACATCATTCGGCAGAAGAAGCATTTCCCCTTCTTCGATTGCGCTTACCAGGGCTTCGCGTCTGGCGACCTCGCCCGAGATGCCGCCGCCGTTCGATACTTTGTGGAACAGGGGTTCGAGCTGGTGATTGCGCAGAGCTTTGCCAAGAACTTTGGCCTCTACGGCGAGCGGGCCGGCTGCTTCCACTACGTGGCTGCCCCCCATGCCGATGCCGCTGCCACCGCCACGAGGGTCGGCTCCCAGCTGGCGATTCTCCAGCGGTCCGAGATCTCCAACCCGCCGTTGTACGGCGCCCGCATCGCCGGCACGGTCCTCAACGATGCCAAGCTCTTCTCGGAGTGGGAGGACAACCTCAGGACCATGTCCGGCCGCATCATCGAGATGCGCCACGCTCTTCGATCCAAGCTGGAGGCATTGGGGACCCCCGGCACCTGGAACCACATCACGGATCAGATTGGCATGTTCAGCTTCACCGGACTGACGGAGGCGCAAGTCCAGAAGCTGCGCGATGACTGGCACATCTACATGACCAAGAACGGGCGAATCAGCATGGCTGGCCTCAACACGAAAAATGTCGATCGCGTTGCCGAGGCCTTTTGCCATGTTGTCAAGGGCGGCGAGTGAGTGTTTCTGGCATGACGGGACTGGAAGCATCAAGACATCACTCGGCCGATGCTGGCGGTGGTTGAATGCAAACTCCTCTTTCCTCCCTTTTGGATTGGTATACATACTACAGGCGTTGGAAATACATTGTTAGATATTTTCGTCTCATGAATGTGCTGAATGTCGATGTGGTTTCTCGTCTCCAACCCATCTGGGACAGCCGTGAGCCTTGGTCTGGCCTGGTCTGGTCTGGATCTGAGTATATATACCGTCATGGGCCGTGTTAGACTAACTCTTCTGCTCTGGGTCGTCTAGTTGGTTATGGCGTTGGACTGTAATGGGTACATGAGCAATCCAAATGTCAGCGGTTCGAATCCGCTCCCGGAGAGTTTCTCTTCGGAGAAGAGTTACATTTTTGCTCTTTCAGCAACCCTCATTTTTTCCTCCTTTTCATGACCTTTTTCACTCTTCAAGTATTTCCTATGCCTCAATCGATTTTTTGAAAGCCCCCTACATCTTCCTGTTGTTGGATGTTGTTGCAAGCTTGATTTCAGCGTTGACAAGGCGTGGCGATCGCGGTCTCTGTTGGCGACCACTGCATCTATCTCTCACTTCATGGTCAACCGTCTGAGCTCATACCATCCATTTTCATTCGAAATCAACGATCGCTTCAATATGGTGAGGCATCTACCATGGAAACGGCAGGCTTCGTCTCAGAAACAAGATGGCTCTGAAGCCGGTCCCTCACTTCCCTTTACAAGGAAAGCTGCGCCGCCCGACGGTCGCTCGGTCTCGTCATCCGCGCGAGGACCAAGACAGCACATCCTCTCTGGTGGGCAACTTCATCGCCCCTTAAGAATTCAAGATCAATGCTACACAAGAAACCCGTTCAATCTAACCGTGGACGATGCCAGACCCGGCGCGGAGTCCCTCTACATCTCCTCCCCCGGAGAGGCCCGCAGAGCAGTAAGCCCCCTTCCTGCCCGTGAGCTTCATCTGCGACCACAGCAGTAGGCAGCCTGAGTGCTCGGCATTGATGTCTGACACCCCCGGGGCTTTGGCAGGTTCATGGTTCCCGGCGCCCTCGACGACGACAGGTACCGCATGGTCGAGGACGAGTTCCTCGCCGTCGCGCAGCGCTTCACCGCGCACCTGCACCGCGCTGAGTACGAGCGCCTCAAGGCCCTCGCGCGGCGCAGGCACGCCGACGCCCTGAGAGAGATCGAGCGGCCCGTCGTGGCGGGCCTGGCGCCGACGGTGGCGACGCGCCGGCAGCGCGAGAGCGCGCGGCGTGCTGGGCGGGACGGGGCGGAGGGTATGGGGATGGGGATGGGGATGGGGCTCAGGCGGTTGATGGATGCGCCGGGTGCGAGGGGGAGGGATATACAGGTGCTGCCGGCGTCGTCGAGGGGGACGAGGGCGGCGGCTGGGTTTGCGTCGTCGCAGGGTGGGGTGTCGCAAAGCCAGCGTGTTGAGGGGCCGCTTGCGACGGCGGCGAGGGGGCGAGAGGGTGTGGGGAGCGTGGTGATGGGGGGGGATGCGCTGGATAGGGGGAAGAGGCGGAGAGTGGGCTTCTTGCCTCGGGAAGATGAGGGCGCGGAGGGGCGGGAGGAGGAGCAGCAGGAGCACGTTGATGATGATGATGATGGTGATGATGATGATGGGGATTTGTTTGGTATACGTGCGAGGGGACTGCATCGCAGAATGTCGACAGAGCAGATGAAGAAGGCGGCGGGTGAGCAGGGGCGGAAGAGCCAGGCTGGGCTGGATATCATACCGGCATTTTTATAGGCACGGCGCGAGGGGGAGGGTCTCAGGGGTTGTTCGGTTCTAATCAATCGACGGCAATGCGCCGTCAAATGTCTTCATCTCATGCAGTACTACAGGCGCTGATTGCTTGAAAAGATCCTCAACTTGATGCGAAGAAAGGCCAAGGAAAAAGAAAGAAAGAAGTAAGAGTGAAAAAAGAGATGAGCAAGGAAATCAGACTTTTTGTTCGCCGCCCAGAAGAAATAAAAAGAATGCCTTTAGTTCTGTCATGAGTCCTGCATCGTGAGCTCCTCGAAATCGTCTAGCAGCTCGTCCATGTTGATCTGCGGTGCGCCGTCGTCCTCGTCCTCGCCCTCGTCCGTCTCCGCTATGCTCATCTCCTCGTCCTGCTTCTTGTTCTTGTAGAGCGCGAGGGCGGCGCGCAGCTCCTCGTCCTCCTCGACGTCCCGCAGGAACATCTCGTACTCGCGGTCCATGCGCTCCTGGTCGGCCTTCTTGGGCAGCAGCTCGCCCTCCTCCTTGTCCATGCGCTTGAGCTTCCAGTTGCGGCGACGGTTCCTCCTGCGGTTGGGGTAGTGCTTCTTGACGAGGACGACGTCCGGGACGAGCGAGGCGTACGTGTTGGACTGCTCGAGGGCGTCGAACTCGGGGTTGTTGAAGTTGGTGCCGCTGAGCATGTAGCCCATGGCGGAGTCGCCGGGCTGCAGGAGGTTGCCGAGGTGCGTCCTGGTAAAGTAGGTCTTGTTGTTGACGCCGAGGTCCGAGGCGCGGGCCACGGTGGCCTCGGAGAGCACCCACTTGCCCCTGCGCGTGGGCGTCGGCTCGACGTCCATGACTATGAACTCGACGAGCTCCGTGGCGTCGGCGAGGGCCGTGAAGGGCGCGCGCCAGTAGATGGAGGAGCTGATCTCGGCCGTCTGGAGGGTCTGGGGGTCCATGAGGTAGACGGCGGTGCCGATCTTGTTGCAGAGGACGAGGGGCGAGATGTTGCCGCACTGCTTGGCGAGCTTGATGGGCAGAGCGACCAGGTCGTCCCTGCAAACGGGGACGAGCTCGGCGGAGAAGGTAAACTTGTACGACTTCTTGGACGTGTGGGTGTCCTGGGAGATGAGCTCCTGGGAGGACTTGACCTTGACGGGGACGACCGAGTTGAGGAAGTCGAGGAACTTCTCGGCCTGGTTCCTGGCGGAGAAGAAGAAGTCGATGCCGTCCTTGGCCTCCTTGATGTTGAGCGTGTCCTTGTGGGCGCCGTGCTTGAGGATCAGCTGCTCGAGGAAGTGGAAGGTCCGCTTGTGCAGGACCTTTTGCCGGACCTGGACGCAGGCCCGCCAGTGGTTGGGCGTGAAGCTCTTCTGGCACTCCGGGCACTGCTGGAACGCCAGCACGTAGACGACCTCGAAGCTCTGCTGCAGGAGCACGCCGTCCTGCACCGCGTCCTGGATGGTCAGCTTGACCTTGACGCGGCGCGAGTGGGGCTCCGTCCAGATGAAGCTGGCGTCGACGATCCGGACTTTGTTGAGGCCCCGCAGCTTCTTGAGGCAGAGCGCGAGCAGCTCACGGGACTCGGGCGCCGCGGCGATCCAGCTCGTCGGCGGCAGGAGCCATCGCTCGCAGTCTCGGCACTGGTTGAGGGTGGCCTCTCGCTGGATGCCCTGGGAGATGTCGACGGTCAGTTTGATGCAGTCGTAGCAGGCGGCGCCTGTGGCCGTGGTTCCGTCGATCGGGGCACCGCAGTTGCAGCAGAGAATCCTGAAATGCGAAGAGAAGCCGTCAGCAGATGCAAGGAAGACGAGAAGGGGGGGGCAGGGATATCGCGGAACCGTGAGCGTCATGCGACAAGGTCGAACACGGCTCCTTTTTTTTTCTATTGCACTCACGTAGCCTGAATTTGCTGCTGCGGCACAGCGCCGATGGACACGGCATCATCCAGATCCATAGACATCGTGACTTATCGAAGTAGGAGGGTATGGCGCCGACTTGCCGTGACGTGATGACGATGATTGTCGATGAAGATTCCAGTCACGAGTCACAGGCATTAATCCAGAAAATTATTTTGCCCCGCCGCGCGATAAGATGATAGATAAGCGATGAGCAACGAAACGATAAATGAAACAGGGACACCCCTGTCCGGGATGACGCAACAGCAAATGGGTGATTACATAATCTTTGCTCCCTCTGCTCCCTCCTCGAATTGAAGACAGTCCATTTGATATCCAGCCTTCTCTTCCCAATCTAGTTCGGGTCGGGTGTCTCAACGCGGAATGCAATACGGATGGATGGCTGTCATTAAAAGATCTTGCTGAGAACTCTGGTGACATGCTCTGGCTGCTCGCTGGTATCCTGGTCCCTCTTGACCTGCGCGACCTGTCTGAACGTCCTCGCCTCCTTCTTGGCCCCCCCTGACCTGCCGTCGTCGCCGCCGTCGCCGTCGCCGTTGTCGTCGTCGTTGTTGTTGTCTTCTTTGAGAGCCTGGGAGGCCTTGCGCTTCTTTGTCTTGGCCTCCATGCCCTGCAGCATCTTGCCCCTCTCGACGTTGCGCACAAACAGCTTGTTCTCCCTCGTCGACTTGCTGATCTCGGCCCGCATGCGGCTCGACCTCTCGGCGTCCTCGGCCGCGATCTGCTCCGTCAGGTTGTGCCACTTGAAGCCCTTGAGGTAGAGCAGGTTCCAGATGTCGTCGCGGTAGTAGCTGCCCTTCTTTCCGCCGATGGGCCGCGCGTTGAGCAGCTCGCACACGGCCTTGGCCCGCTTCTTCTCCAGGAACTCGACCCAGCCCTCGGTGAAGGTCTTGCGCTTGTTGCCGCCGCCCTTGACGCGCCGGGCCCGGGCCACGGGGTCCTCGGGCGCGAGGAAGATGCGGTTGATCTCGCCGTAGGGGGCGAGCAGCGAGCGCAGCTTATTGGGCTTCATGAACGGCGGGACGCGCGACATGTACACGACGCCCGACTTCTTGATGGCCGCCTCGGTCGCGACCAGGTTCTTCTTCGTTATCGGCCGGTCGACTTTGGGGAGGGAATCTGCTTTGGATTTGACCTTGGCTTTCGAATCGGGCCCGGGCTTGTTTGATCTGTCCTCCTGAGACTCGGCATCGCTGGCACCATCGTCGTCGTCGGCATCGCGTCTGTCGTCCCTCTCGTCGTCAGACTCGAGCTCGTCGTCGCTGCTGATCTTGCGTCTCTTGGCGCCGCGGCCTCCCTTTCTCATGTCATCTTCCGAGTCGTAGCTGTTGGCCCGATCATCCTCGCTGTCGGACGCATTGAGGAGGTCGGCTGCTTTAGGGGTCGCCATCGATTTTGATTTCCCGCTTCTGATTCTTCTTGTGTCTGTTGAAAAAAAAAATGGAAAAAAAAAAGAAAAAGAAAAGAAAAGAAAAAGAAAAGACTTGGTCTCTAGAATGTATCGACTCGCGAAATGTATGTATCGACGCTCCAAGAATTGCTATGCCAAATCGCGGATGGAAAAAAAGTTGGTCGTCGAGCGCGATAAACGGAAGGAGCAGAAGAAATTCTTATCGATAGCGATGACGACCGTGGGCCATATAGGGTAGGTACCTGTAGGTATGCACTATAGGGTAGGGGTATATTGAAGTCGGGCCTCTGATGACCCTTCACTGTGCGATTAATGATCGAGACTGTATCAATTCACACGGCTGCCAACTTGCGATCTCATCAGTGATTCTCGTCCTGCCTCTCTCCAAGTACCAATGACAGTTTGACAGAAGGAAAAAAAGACAAAAAAGAGGGCGACATTGATCATGTATCAATTATTGGATCTTCAAAACTTTGCTCCTTAAATGTATAATATCTCCCGCCGACAAAGCTGTTGGACGCAGTGACATCGCGTGCCGCCGTGCAGGAGGTTCTCGTACTCGCAGCTTGAGAGGGGCAGGAGCGATTTAGCCCGTCATCCGACCTTCCTCAATCGCATCCCAAAAGCATCTCCAGAACTTCCCCTCCTCTTCTCTCTTCCTCCTCTTCATCTCTCCTCCTTTCTCTCCTCCTTTCTCTCCTCCTCATTGCACCTCGTCCCGAAACATTCAACTGTTTGATCCTTCGCGCCACACATCAATCGGGAGGAAATCCATCTGCAGCCAGGCGATCAAAATGTCGGTCGAACTCATCAACACCATCTCCCCCACCACCAACGAGGTCGTCATCACCAGGAATGGCGCCTCGGCCACGGACCTGGAACTGCTGCCCAAGATCGCCACCGAGGCTTTTCACCAATTTCGCAAGACGACTCTCAAGGAACGCCAGGAGATTGTCAAGAGATTCCTCAAGGGCCTGGCAGACAAGCAGGATGAGCTCGCCCTCGAGCTGACGACGCAGATGGGCCGGCCCATTGCCTACACGGCCAAGGAGGTTGCCACCGCCATCCGCCGAGCAGAGCATCTGCTCAAGATCAGCGACGAGGTTCTCAAGGACATCGAGGGCGAAACAGAGAAAGGTTTCACGCGTTTCATTCGCAGGGCACCCGTCGGCCCGGTCCTCATCATCTTTGCATGGAATGTGAGTGAACAAAAAAAAAAAGAAAGAAGAAGAGAAAGAGAAAGTGAAAGAGAGAGAGAGAGGAAGAGAAAGAAAGAGAGAGAGAGAGAGAGAGAGAGAGAGAGAGAGAGAGAGAGAGAGAGAGAGAAACCCTGAAAGAAGGGTGATGCTAGCCAACCAGCCAGCCAGGGGCGGACTGACAGTGTCTTTAGTATCCCTACCTGATCCTCATCAACTCCCTCATTCCGGCCATCTTGGCTGGAAACACCGTGATCCTCAAGCCGTCCCCTCAGACACCAACCATCGTCGAGCACGTCGCCGACCTCTTCAGAGTGGCTGGCCTCCCTGAAGGCGTCCTGCAGTACTTCCACTGCGGGTCCCCCAGCATCATGGAATCCATCGTTCGGGATCCCAAGGTCGCTTTGGTTTGCTTCACGGGTTCCGTCGCCGGCGGCCTCGCCGTTCAGAAGGCCGCTGCCGATCGGGTCGTCAACGTGAGCCTCGAGCTGGGCGGCAAGGACCCCGCCTACATCAGAGACGACGTGGACATTGACTGGGCCGCCGAGGAAATCGTGGACGGCGCCGTCTTCAACTCGGGCCAGAGCTGCTGCTCGCTCGAGCGCATCTACGTCCACGAAAACGTCCATGACGCCTTTGTCGCCGCCGTCCAAAAGGTCCTCAGGGGCTACAAGCTTGGTGACCCCTTTGACAAGGCTACCCATGTCGGACCCGTCATTTCGCTGCGTTCCCGGCAAACAATCGAGTCGCACATTCGGGATGCTCTGGACAAGGGCGCCAAAGATGCCACTCCGGACAACGAGAGCTTCCAAAACCCGCCGCCCAAGGGCAACTTTGTGAAACCGACCCTGCTCACTGGCGTGAACCACGGCATGGTCGTGATGAGTGAGGAGACGTTTGGGCCCGTAATCCCCGTCATGAAGGTCAAGAGCGACGAGGAAGCCGTCGGGCTCATGAATGACAGCGAGTTTGGTCTCACCGCAAGCATCTGGACCAAGGACGTAGAGAGGGGCTACGCTATCGCGGAAGAAGTCGAGGCGGGGACTGTATTTGTCAATCGATGTGATTACCCAAGCCCGGTGAGTTGATCATGGAACCCTTTCCCCCCTTCTTCCTCCTTGCTCTTCCGTTTGCCCTCCGTCGCATGACTCTCGCTCCTATTTTTCTCATCGCCAAGGGCGATCCGACACAGTCGCTAACGAGCATCTGAACTCACCACTAGGATCTTTCCTGGACTGGCTGGAAGAACTCGGGCAGGGGCCAGACCCTCGGCAAGCTCGGGTTCGAACAGTTTGTCAAGTCCAAGAGCTTCCATCTCAAGGATTATCCCAAGTGACAGAAGCCCACGACCTGTCTATGTGGGATCGTTGTCGCACAAGGTCATTAGAGGGCCGCCCTGTATTGGTTAATTGAAATTCAGTTCCCGGACGCGCTCGTCGCACTCCCGCCGACTTCAGAATTAGCGAGATCTTCCTTCGTCATGCCGATTGTGTGATTGGTTCGGCCGTTGAGTGATGATGGAGGTGGTTTTTGGGCCCGCGCCGGGGGGGGAAGCCGTGATGGCAGGATCGTTTCTTCTGACAAGCATTCCGACAAGCTCGGCGAAGCCAGGCAGCAGCAGCCTCTGAGGAGGGCAAAAGCCGGCCAATTACTCCCTGGGAGGGAAGTCTTGAACCACCTCATATCTCGTCACGCAGGCCCTCCCATTCCCTCCGTTACGCGATTGAGACGGCTGAGACCTCCAAAAACGAAAAGTCTGTCCCTGCTGCAAGGGGAAATCGCAACACCAAGAATGCTTTTGGACAGAGAAGGGAGCACAGAGTAGGGGATACCGAGCCTGCGAAACCCGCCCGTGGCACCGCGTTTGGGGGCACCTGCTCCAGGCTATCGAGTTGAGAGCGTGCTGGAAGCTGGAAGCTGAGATCTCTGTGAGATTGGAGAGCCGAAAGCTCCATTCCCTGCGCCTTTCTTTTTTTTTTCTGCGCTGGGGAATCCGGGACCCCTTCTCAAGGCGGCCCGGAATAGGTACGACAAGAACGACGACGACGACGACGACGACGACGAGAAAACGAAAACGACAATCAGCACCGGGATCCACTCATCAATTATGATATGCATCAAGATCCAAGGCAAGGCAAGGCAAGGCAAGGCAAGGCATGACGGGTACGGAGCACGCCGCCCGCCCGCTGGTCCGCCGCTCCGGTGCGGCCGGTGCACTCGCCTGGACAAGCTATGCGAGGCTGGCTTGTGCATGGATCAATGGATCAATGGATACGGGATACGGGATACGGGATACGGCAATATGGGGACTGCACGATCGACCGGCATATCTTTGATTGGAATCCAGTCCAAGCCTCACGCATTCCGAACCCGACCATGGCCTCGGTCCTCTGAAGCTCTTTTCGCTTCCTCGCCCTTGGTCCCCCTTCTCTTTTTCTCAGCCTGAGACAATCGACTCACGAGCGTGTCTGCATATGTTACACTGACGTGTCTGATCGCCCCAGGTCTTCGCCGTCGTTCCCAGGTCTCTTTCTCGTTCGCTCTCTCTCTCTTTGCTGCCGCTCCTCCTCCTCCCCCTTCAGGGCAACAGACCCCGGCTCACCGATTCACATTCTGCCTGGCATTCTATGCATGCACACGCCGGCCACACGTACCTGCATGCCTCCGTCCTCTCCACACACACCCG
>NIGB01000004.1:3196573-3216035 GCA_003055145.1 Escovopsis weberi
GGGGGGGGGGCAGATATTGATGTTCGTGTCAGGATAGATGGAGGACTGAAATCGGGGACCAAGGACTGCGGACTGAGGATTGGGAAGTGCGAGGTTGCGGTTGCGCAGAGACGTACGGGGAAAGAGGGAATGGAGATCAATTGCAGGTTCATCTGACGAGCTAGAAAGCCGTCAAACAAACGCGCTGTATAAGAAAAAAAAGATGGATGATATTCCTTGGACGAGCTGGACTGGTAATGCTGGCTGGAAGAGAATGGAGGGAGAAAAGATTCGAGGGCTGAAGTCGCGGACCAGAGGAATAAAAGAGAGAAAATAGCCGGTCGAAAAAAATCGGGATCGGAGGCGCAAGAGCAGGGTCTCTAGCTCTTTCCTCGAAGTTCGCTGCGCCGAGGGTGGGTCGGGGACGGATCTGTTGATGCATTTGATTGGACGCAGCAATCGGACCCTGGAATCTGGGGGGCTCCTGCCGGCTGCTGCAGGGCCAGACAGCAGGTGCGACGCCCTGTAGGCTATCGATAACGCGCTGTAGGCTATCCGCACTGTGTCGGAACATCATGTATGTACTCCTAGTAGGTCAGTAGCACCTGTACGGAGTAGGCGACTCGGCGAGGGCCTCCAGGACGATGCTCGGGTTCCATGACGAACCCGCCTGATTCGCCAAAGGCCGGGCGGGCGGGCGCTGAGCTGTGCTTCAACTATAGCACTCCGTACGGTCGCGCATACGACGCAGCGCTGGAAGCCTCGCCGGGCAGCGGGGAGTCATTCACAACTTGGTTGGGACGGTGCTCCGCCCGTTCTCCGCCCGTTCTCCGCATGTACTCCGTAGGTACGGAGTACAGGTCCAGGTCCGTACTGCGCCCCACCATGGGAAGATTCCGGAAGCGACCGGTGTTCGCTCCTGCCAACTTGACTGCCCTGAGATTGATCCACCTCGTATCCGTGGACCGTACCTCCTTCTTCAGGTTGATGGCTTCGGCCTTCGAGGCAGGAGCTGGAGGTGCTCCGAGGGGCAGCTCCTTCCCGCGTCGTGAAAGGACAGCATGGCAATTTGCATCGCCGGATTCACGGCAAGAGCGACTCGCAGTCCACCAGACTGAGATCCAATTACTAGTACTAAAGCAATCAATCAACTCTTTGATCTTGACACGTTTCATCAACTTGAAGCAATCAATTGATTCCTCCTGAGGATCCTTTTGTCTGACAAATGCCCAGGCGACATCTCTTTCACGCAATGTCCACGCGTCCACCCTTCAGGAACCCGCCCTGCACGCCCCGCCCCTTGTGTCGATCCTCGTGGGAGGCTGCCCAAAGGGTAAACCCGGGATCCTCTAACCCTCTGCGCGAGGACTCCCTGCGCGATTTGGCGCCCGGACTAGGAGCTGAACAGTAGCACGGGGCTCTGCAGACGTTTGGCCTTTTGAGACGGGGTGGAAGCTACGGGGTGGGAGCTCTGAGAGGTGGCCACTCTGAAAATCTCTGAAGGGTTAGTATACTCCGTACTCCTTACTCCTTACTAGCAGATCCCTTAGAAAACTCGGGGGCGGTGCTGATGTCATTCTCCTCAGGACTTTGAATCGGCTACGGAGTATATCGCCCGAGGCAAAGTCATGTCCAGAGGCACGGCACGAGCTTGGATGGCATTGATTGCTCTTGAGTTGAGTCTTTTGTCGGCAATGCAGGTCCCCGAGGGGAGCCTTGCTCGCTGTTCAGCGCCATTTAACAACAAGCGCCCATGTCGCAATCCTTCGGCTCCATCTGCTCTGGACTTCACATGTGCCCTAAGTCCGAGCCCATGGTCGGTCTCGGTCTCGGAAACTGCAACTGCCCGCCTTCAGGTACTCCGTACCATCCGCCCACAAAGCCTTTGCCGGTCGCGGTGAACCCTCTATTCTGTACGGCTCTTTTCGGGGGAAAGACGGGGATATCTTGTGCGCTGTTGATCAGTTCGGTGAATAACAGGATCAAACTGAATTAAAGCTTCACAATTCAGGGTGAGTCGTCCAAACAAAAGATCGAAACGACCATACGACCACGGAGTACGGAGTACCATTCAAGGCTTCCGGGATTTCCCGCGTGTTGCTGACCGTGCAGAACATGCTCGAACGATCACTTTCCAAGATGGGATGATCCGGGCTTCGGCCCTCAGAGCGCGCATGACTCACAAATTTTCCTACCGGCGTGAACCCTGTTTTTGCAACGCACGAGTCGTGCTTGCTTCGGAGAGCAAAGACCGAAAGCCGCAACTTGATGACTCCGAGCTGTGGACTGAAATCTTTCTTGCAACTACTTCGTAGTACCTAGGGAGTGGCCTCGACACGGCCAAACCTGGACTTTGCCTGGAATAGGCCATTGAGCGAGATCTCGACCATACACTATCTCGTGTCTGGCCACGACGACGACGACGACGACGACGACGACGATGATCTGCGTGTTCATATTCTTTGCAGTTCCCCGTCTGCATGTTTGATGAATGCCTCTCGTTTGAAGTCGCAAAGTATCGGCAGTCCGACCTTCGTCGTCATTGGCTCTCTTTGAAGCTTCGACTCTCAATGACCTGATTTTGAGCTCACCAACAATCACACTCTGAGCAGACGTTCAAATATTGTGTACTCGTACGAGTTTCTCTCCAGCTGGCCGAACCCTCGAATGGGAATGGCATCCCATCCTCGCCTTCCCCGCATCTTCATATCGCGGCTGCATGTCATTGCGCAATCTCCCGCAGCCACCGTTATATGCCGTGCCTCTTGAGTCTCAGCCTTGAGGTTGATCGGCCTTTCTTTAGTCACGCTTGCGTCCGCAGCTCAACCACTCTCCTTCAACCGGCCACTCTCCTTCAATCGGCCGCATCTACAGCTGCACGCGCCATGGAGCAGAAGCTCTCAACGGTTGATTGTGATGAGACTCTGGTGTCTCGCCTTTTACTCCAATATGCTGAAACCCCTCTTCCCCTCTCCGCGCGCATCTGCAGCGTGTGTTGTTCAACATACGTTGCTGTAGGATCGCCAAGGCTCAAGGCAATGCGACGGCAAGTTCGAGTCCACCCAAGCTCTCTGTGTATGAGTATGGGATGCGAGCTCTAGGAGACACCTCATTGATCACGAGGACTGTTTACGTCTCATACACTGCCTACTCAGAGGTCTTGTTTGTCACGCAACCTCTATCTGGAGCCTGCTCTCCCTTCTTCAAGCCTTGAGCTCGCAAGCTCTCGAAAGAGAGGTCCAGGGAAGGACTCTGAACCAGCCTGGGAGCTTTGGAACAAGAGAAACCGAGGGCATCCATCTGGCTCTGACCGAGTCAGCCCGCATACGCCCGCTGCGAGAGCTTTGAGCAGGTCGGCAGCCATGTCGTAATATTGAGCGGGGAGAGGAACAAGGGGCAGCTGCATATCTCCATCGGCCTTCTTGAAGATGCATTGAGCGATGTTGCCCTTGAGTGTCACGATGTTACTCAGCCCAAGCCTCACCCAATCGCTTGCAGTAGCCTCCAGGAAAGCTGAAAAACACATACAACGGCTTCATGGCCGTGCTTGCATGGCTGCAGATCTTGGCGGGAGGAAAAGAGGGGTAAGGTTGTCGAAGTCGTCACTACTATATGAGGAACTCATCGTCAGTCGAACTGTCTGTGCAGGATATTCGAAGCCATTGGATCGCGAGCAAGTCTTGAAGGATAAATAGCTGACCATGTCCATGAAGGAAAAGGAGGCACCTCGACAACGCCACACAGCCCAGTCTTGAGGAAAGGGGGCCCAACGAGATCACATTCAATCCAAAGAACCCTTGCTGCCATTCTAGACCCATCTCATCCCCAAGATGACTGAGAACTACGACTTTCAGTTCGCTCAGCAGGGCCTCCTGATCCCCCAGAAGGACCCAATCGTCAACTCGGAATCAGACCCCTCTGTCGTGGTTTGGAACTCGGACGCCTTTGCTTTCATGCAAGATGACTGTCCCAGCACAGCGAACAAGATGTTGTGGAGGCAGGGACAGCTCTGCAGTGTGACGGCCGGCCTGTATCAGGTCGTCGACGGCATCTACCAAGCCCGTGGTCTGGACATCTCCAACATGACCTTCATTCGGATCCCCACCAATCCCAACCAGATTGTCATCATCGACTGCTTGACATCGGCCGAGACGGCCAAGAGGGGTCTTGAGCTCTACCAGGAGTATCATGTCCAGCAACTCGGCCAGGAGGCTGAGATAGTGGCTCTCTTCTACACGCACTCCCACGGTGACCACTTCGGAGGCGCCCAGGCCGTCGTGGACAAGGCCGGCCCCAATCTCAGGATCATAGCTCCCGATGGATTTCTCCAGCATGCTGTCAGCGAGAACATCTACGCCGGGGTCGTCATGGGCAGACGCTCCATCTACATGTACGGGCAGTCTCTGGACCCTTCACCCGTCGGCTGCATTGGCTGCGGCCTGGGACAGTCCCTGTCCACAGGCACCAACACGCTCATCAAGCCGACTGAGAACGTCAAGGTCGACGGACCTCTTCTCCCCAAGATTGACGGACTGCAAGTCATCTGCCAGCTGACCCCCGGCACCGAGGCGCCCTCCGAGATGAACTTCTTCTTCCCCGACTACTCGGCGCTTTGCGCGGCAGAGAACGCCACGCACACCATGCACAACATTCAGACGCTGCGCGGCGCCCAGGTCCGAGACGCGAGGATGTGGTCGCGCTACCTGGACGAGACCATCGCCCTGTTCGGTGACAAGGTCAAGGTCGTCTTCGCCAGCCACCACTGGCCCACCTGGAACCAGGACGACCAGAACCTGGCGGTCACCTTCCTGTCCCAGCAGCGCGACATGTACGCATACCTGCACAACGAGACGGTGCGCCAGTTTAACAAGGGCCTGACGCCCGTCGAGATTGGGGAGACCATCAAGCTGCCTCCCAGCCTGGCGGACAAGACAAACCTCCAGGGCTTCTACGGCTCGGTCAACCACAACGTCAAGGCCGTCTACGACAAGTACCTGGGCTGGTTCGACGGCAACCCCGCCAATCTTCACCCGCACACGCCCACGGACGAGGCGACCCGGTTCGTCGATTGCCTGGGCGGAAGTGCCGCCGCGTACCAGAAGGCCAACGACTACTACTCCAAGGGAGACCTGCGCTTCGCCGCCACCCTGCTGAACAAGCTCGTCTTCGCGGACCCGAGCAACGGCGACGCGAGGAACCTCCTCTCGACCGTGTACACGCAGATGGGCCAGGCATCAGAGAACGGCACCTGGCGCAACATCTACCTGGTCGGCGCCCAGGAGCTGATCCAGGGGCCGCAGCCGGCGTACGACGTCATATCGCAGGAGTCGCTCGCCAGCCTCAGCCTCGACGAGCTGTTCGACACCCTGGCCATCCGCATCGACGGGCCCAAGGCAGGCCTCCAGGACGGCGTCACGATCGACTTCATGATCGACGACATGGTGCAGCAGGCGGCCAACCCGGGCGCTGGATGGCACTGCAGGATGAGCAACGGCGCCGTGACCGGACGCGCCACCCCGTACGTGGCGTACAGCAGCTCGTTCACGGGCACGGCGACCCTGACCGTCTGGCTGAAGCACGCTGATCTCACGAACCTCATTGGAGCCGCGGCCCTGGGCCAGGCGGCCAGCCTCGACGGCTTCAACACCTCTGGCGACGTCAAGGCCTGGACCACCATCTGCCAGCTCGTTACTTTGCCCGACACTGCGTTCAACATTGTGATCCCGTGAAAGAGGTCGAGTCCGCGTGAAGACTTGTGGAACTGGGCTCCTCAGGTGCGATGATGATGGGAAGTTGAAGTGATGATGAGTCCAGACTGTTGTGTACACTTAGTACCGAGAAACATGCTTGAAGGGGTGGTCAAAATGTAGCGAGCAACAGGTTGTCTGAGGGAGCGAGATGTCGTGTATGGTAGTCATCAATCTCATTGTCAACGCTTCGAAATATGCATGGATGAAAATTCGATACCGCGCTCATCACAACTGTCCAGAATGCTCTTCTTGATATTTCCGAGCTCAGTACGGAGTACGGAGTACAGGTAGATGTTGTAGATGCTTGGTCTGAAGCAGCGAGGAGATGAAGACCCATGTTGTGTTTGAAGGTGTGCATGATTGGGCCATTGGATATCTTCCTATCAGCTTATCGATAGCGATACCAGTCAAATTTCTTGGACGGCGATGCAACTCGAGCTCGGGAAGGTGCGCGAGAGAATTGAAGACGACGGGAATCCTCCATCCAACCTCGACCCGTCCTCCCGACCGACCGCCCAGAAAGGGGCAGTACTGATTCAGAATGGCTGACGATGGCATGCTCATGAACTTTGAGCTGGGCAGTGGGCCGCTCAAGCCCCAGACCAAGTTCACCGGCGGGAAATGGCGAGACCGAAAACGCGCCGAGAGAAATGCCAGGCTCTCATCGACCGGCAAACCAGCCCCAGCGGCCGGGAGGGACTCCACCGATCACGACGACGGCTCGAGGTCCTTCAAGCGGCCGAGGCTCGGGCACGAGGGTCCCGGCCGGAACTTCAGCCACACCCCCGACTCCAGGAAACGAGCGCCGCCCCGCGAGAACGGCCCCGCCTCGGGAGGGGCCCCCAAGGACCAGCGAGGCTCGGGCCCCGGCTTCGGAAACCGCCAGGTCGTGTCGAAGCTGTTTTCCTTCAACCCGGAGCAGAAGACCGTCTTCGAGGAGGAGCCCGAGTGGGAGGCCCCCAAGCCGTCGAACGCGCCGCTCCTCGACGTCGCGAGCTTCGGCTCGCTGACCATCTCGTCGCGGCTGGTCGACGAGCTCGGCAAGATGAGCCTCGAGCGGCCCACGGCGATCCAGCAGAAGGTCCTGCCCCACCTGCTGTCGACGAGCTCGGACGCCTTCGTCCAGGCCGAGACGGGCTCCGGAAAGACGTTCGCCTACCTCCTCCCGATCCTGCACCGCGTCCTGCTCCTCAGCGGCGGCGGCGGCGGCAAGCAGGTCCACCGCGACTCGGGGGTCTTTGCCATCATCGTCGCGCCGACTCGCGAACTCGCCAAGCAGACGCACACGGTGCTGGAGAAACTCATCAGGCCCTTCCCGTGGCTCGTGTCGACGGCCATCACCGGAGGAGAGTCGAAGAAGGCGGAGAAGGCCCGGATCCGAAAGGGCATCAACTTCCTCGTCGCGACGCCGGGAAGACTGGCGGACCACATCGACAACACCAAGGCCCTCAACCTGGGCACCGTGCGGTGGCTTGTCCTCGACGAGGGCGATCGGCTGATGGACCTGGGCTTCGAGGAGGATCTGAAGAAGGCCATCGATGCGCTCAAGAAGGTGGAGATAGCCAAGACCACGCCGTCGGGCGTCTCCCTCGACGCCCTCCCGGATCGGAGGGTCACGGTCCTGTGCTCCGCCACGATGAAGATGAACGTCCAGAAGCTGGGGGAGATGAGCTTGGCCGATGCAGTGTTCCTGGCGGCGGAGAAGGGCGAGGCGGGCAGCGACGAGAGCAACAGCAACAACAACAAGGTGGAGGAGCCGGGTGTCCACAAGGCGCCCTCGCAGCTGCACCAGTCGCACATCATCGTGCCGTCGAAACTGCGGCTGGTGACGCTCATGGCGTACCTGAAATCGGTCTTTTCTCGGAGAGGCCATACGATGAAGGCCATCATCTTCATGTCGTGCGCCGACACGGTCGATTTCCACTACGAGCTGTTGAGGACGCCGGGAGACGCGGAGCTCCCCCCGTCCGCCTCCAAGGATGCCGAGAACACATCCAAGACGGTGTGCAAGGCATCGTACATCACGTCCATGGCGAGCCCCGAGGTCATCCTGCACAGGATGCACGGCTCCCTCTCCCAACCCATCCGAACGGCCACCCTGCGCTCCTTCTCCGACTGCAAATCGCCCTCGCTCCTCATCACTACGGACGTATCCTCCCGTGGTCTGGACATCCCGTCCGTCGACCTCGTCATCGAGTACGACCCGGCGTTCAGCTTCGCCGACCACATCCACCGCATCGGCCGGACAGCCCGTGCGGGCCGATCAGGCGACGCGACCATCTTCCTCCTCCCCGGCTCCGAGGAGGGCTACATCGAGCTGCTCAAGGCGTCCGGGTCGCCGACGGCGGTATCGTACGACTCGGTGCTCAAGAAGGGCCTCATGGCGAAGATGGACTTCCCCGTGGAGACGACGTCGGCGCCGACAGACGGGCAGTCGTACCTCGGAAAGGCCGAGACCCTGCAGCTGCACCTGGAGCAGCGGCTGCTCAACGACGCGAAGCGCCTCGAGCTGGCGCGGAACGGCTTCAAGTCGCACATCAGGGCGTACGCGACCCACGTCCGCGAGGAGCGGGTGCACTTCGACATCACGGAACTGCATCTCGGGCACGTGGCCAAGAGCTACGGACTGCGCGACCCGCCGGGGGGCATCGGCGCGGGCATCGAGAGGAAGAGGAAGGGGGCCAAGGGCGCGGCGGTGGCGTCGGCCAGGGGCTCGAAGAAGGATGACGACGACGAGGCCAAGGACTTTACGGAGGACCAGGCACAGTCCAACCGCAAGATCCTGAGGATGAAGAGCAGGATGCTCACGAGCGGCGCCAGTGAGTTCAACCTCGGGTAGGCCTTTCCGACAACATGATACATACATGCCTTACATATGTTTGGGCTGCATGGACGATACTAGATGGCACGATTTCTATGTTTTTCTTTCCCTTTTCTTCATTTCATTTTGTTCCCGACATTTCGCGGCAAAAGACGTTTGAATGCATATACGAGTATGATTTAGCCGTTCGTCATCTTTAGAAAATCAACAGCTAGTAGATTCATGACACACGGAATCGATCAATATGATCATCCTCGTGGTCGTAGCCGTACTTCGTACTCGTATAAGCCAAAGGGGGCCTCTTACGAGTACTAGGAATCATTGACGCCAGGCACAGCAACATGCACGCCTCGGCGGCCCCGCCCCTGGCGGATCCTCATTGGCACCAGCCACACCCTGAGCGGCCAATCAGGTGCGTCAATGCCTGGCGGGGTGATAAGGAACGGAAAATTCCGATAAGGACTCGGTCAGACCCCGTCATCTGGCCTCCGATTCTGTCCCTGACGTGAGTCAAACTGAGACGAGGATCTGGACCGCTTCTGCCCCGCCTTGCCGGGACATCGTGGGCTTCTTCTCAATCAACTTTGTTTCTGCAGACTTCGGACGAGCATAAAAGGAGAAGACTGCGTTTTTTTTTTATTCTCCCTCGTGAGGACCCTCTCAAGCCATCCTCCCAAGCCAAAGTCCCCTGCTTACCAGGCTTTTTGCTGACAGGACAGGCACTCACCCATCACAGACTACTATTGTACAGCTCGCCGAGTAGACTGCCCGCTATGGTCGCCATCTACATCGACGAGGACGTCGGCCGGGACGAGGCCACCCAGGCGGGAACCGAGCAGTCGCCCTACAAGACCCTCCAGTTCGCCTACCTCCAACACCCCGCCCAGGAACAGTACCTCACGCGCAAGTCCCAGAGCGCGGACGACGAGGCCGCCCAGGAGTGGAAGCCCGCGGCCAAGTCGGCGCTCAAGAAGGCCGCCAACTACTTCGAGCAGCAGAAGAAGAAGGCCGCCAAGGACCACGAGCTCGCCCTCCGGCGCAAGAAGGAGGATGAGGAGCGCGCCAGGGCGCTCGACGCCGCCAGGGCCATCAAGGTCGAGGAGGACCCCAGCCTGCCCGCCGCGGTCAAGATCGGGCTCGACGAGGTCGGCGACCACATCAAGCTTCGCAAGGCCGACGACCCGGAGAGCAAGGGCACGCGCGTCCGCGTCGTCGGGCGCGTCCACCGCGAGCGCAAGCAGAAGGACGTCATGTTCATCACGCTGCGCGACGGCTACGGCACGATGCAGGTGGTCGTGTCGGGCCAGCTCGCCAAGACGTACGACGCCGTCACGCTGACGCGGGAGACGTCGATGGAGATCCTGGGCGAGATGCGCGAGGTGCCTGCGGGCGCGCGGGCGCCGCTCAACCGCGAGCTGCACGCCGACTTCTTCCGGGTGCCCGAGCACTGGAAGGCCGCCGGCGGGGACGACGCCATCACCAACAGGGTGCAGGCGGACGCCGAGGCCGCGATGCTGCTGGACCTGCGCCACCTGACGCTGCGCGGCGACACGGCCTCGGGCGTCATGATTGTGCGCGACGCCGTCGAGTACGCCTTCAACCGCGCGTACAGGGAGCTGCGCTTCCGCAAGGTCAGCCCGCCCGCGCTGGTGCAGACGCAGGTCGAGGGCGGCGCGACGCTCTTCAAGTTCGACTACTACGGCGAGGACGCCTACCTGACGCAGTCGTCGCAGCTCTACCTCGAGACGTGCCTGCCGTCCATGGGCCACGTGTACTGCATCGAGAAGTCGTTCCGCGCTGAGAAGTCGCTGACCCGGCGGCACCTGTCCGAGTTCACGCACATCGAGGCCGAGCTCGACTTCCTCTCCTTCGACGACCTGCTGGCCCACATCGAGCACATCATGTGCCGCGTGCTGGAGCTCGTCATGGAGGACCCGGTCGTCGCGGAAAAGGTGCGGGCGATGAACCCGGACTTCAAGATGCCCGAGCGGCCCTTTATGCGGATGAAGTACTCTGACGCCATCGACTGGCTGCGCGAGCACGAGATCCTCAACGAGGAGGGCAACCCGCACACCTTTGGCGACGACATCGCCGAGGCCGCCGAGCGCCGCATGACTGACATCATCAACCGGCCCATCTTCCTGACCCACTTCCCCGTCGAGATCAAGGCCTTCTACATGCAGAAGGACGAGGCCGACAAGCGCGTCACCGAGAGCGTCGACTGCCTCATGCCCGGCGTCGGCGAGATCGTCGGAGGATCGATGAGAATCAACGACTTTGCCGAGCTCATGGCCGCCTTCAAGCGCGAGGGCCTGAACCCGGAGCCGTACTACTGGTACACCGACCAGAGAAAGTAAGTCATCCAAAAGACGGGCATGATTTGGAATAAGACAAAAAGAATAAAAGGAACTGACATAAATATTTTTTTCCGCAGATACGGAAGCTCTCCCCACGGTGGCTACGGTCTCGGGTTGGA
Organism: Escovopsis weberi; assembly: GCA_003055145.1. Lineage (NCBI taxonomy): Eukaryota > Fungi > Ascomycota > Sordariomycetes > Hypocreales > Hypocreaceae > Escovopsis > Escovopsis weberi. The sequence continues at coordinate 3,207,600 of NIGB01000004.1, forward strand.
ACGCTTCCTCGCCTGGCTCTGCAAGCAGCACACCGTCAGAGACTGCTGCCTGTATCCCCGCTACATGCACCGCTGCAAGCCTTAGTAGAGGGTGGAGAACACAAGAGATTTGGGGGGGAAAAACATGTCAATATTCGTCGACGTGGGCCATTGGGAACGAACCCAATCAACCATAGCAAGCGATACCTGTGTAATGATAGAGAGAATCAATCATACTAGTGGGTGATTCACATTTCACATTCCTCCCGAAGCCAATGACATGCCAAGAGAACAACTCCAGCCTTGGGTCGACCTCCCTCCTCGGCCTGGGTTGAGGACAGACAAGCAGGGCGCTCCGTGGCGAGCTTACGAACGCGTCTCCCATCCCGCTTCCCGGTTTGCAGTTCTCGCCTTCCAAGGCCACATACCGGTAGGAACCACATCTCTCGCGCGACCGCCTCTCCTTAGCACTCGACTCGTCTGCCTCGAGAGGCCAATCACCAAGACCTCCCATCCCAACACCAGACGGAGCAAAGCGACCTCGTGGCCGTCATTGGACAGGCCGTTCCCTCCGAGCAAGGACTACCGGCATAGCCTCCCATCATCTCCCCCATCTTCCACAAAAGAGAGAGGGGGAAACCAAGATGCAATATCATCATGAAAGAAGAAGCACGCACGCCTCGCACCAACGTCATTCGTATGGCCTCCTTGCTCCCTCCAAGCTCCCCGGCTCCACGTTGTCTTGACGTCATACGCCACTCATCCCGCTCCCCCCGATCTCCATCTCCCACCCAGGAAGCCTCCCGAGCCTCCTTTCCAGCAAGTCGGGACGAGTCGCGTATAAGAATCCTGCTCCCCAATAGCACACAAGATTTGTCGTTTCTTCATCAACACGCCTTGGTACTCAGACACACGAGAAATCACCAGAAAAAAAGGACAACAGTCAACCGACACATATCACCAAAAACCAATCCCACCGCAACCATGTCCAACGTTCCCAGAGAGCAGAAGAAGACCACCCAGCAGGCTGCCCCCCAGCAGCAAGAGCAGCAGCAGCAGTCCGCCACGGACACCGTGCAGCAGAAGACTAAGAGCGCCGCCGACACCGCTAAGGAGGGCGCCGGCTTCGCGACCAGCACCGCGGGCAACACCGTCGGCGGCGTGGGCCGCACCACGGGCAACACGCTCGGCTCGGCTACGCAGGGGCTCGGGGACACCGTCTCGAGCGCGGGCGGCGATGCGGGGAAGCCCATCGGGGATGCGCTCGGGTCGATTGGAGGCGGGCTCGAGGGTGGGCTGAACCAGGTCGGCCAGGGCGCCGAGGATGCCGGCCAGCTGCCCAAGAAGACATCCGAGAAATAAGATGCTCTTTTTTTTTCTTTTTTTCGATGGACGTTTGAGAAAAGAATTAGGTTTTGGATTGTCATGAAGGAGGAAAGTTTTGGAAAATGTAAAGACTGGTCATCTACGTCAATAACATTATGTCGAGGACATCGTCGCATGTCACCTTGGGGTTTCATCTTATCTCACGAGCTTCAAGGAACCTTGTAATGGTATGCCACAATGACGTTCGTCATAGACACCGAATGCAATTGTGCCGTCGTCGACTCGTGCGCCTAATCATGAAACTCTTCCAGTGCTCGCCCCCACCCCTTTTCGTTTTTCCCCTTTTTTTTTCACCTAGGGACTGTAGGATTCAAAGACGTCCTCCGCGTTTCGCAGGCATTGATGCGCTGATGCGAAACGCTTCAAGACTCGGGGTCCACCTAGACCGTCTCGGCGCCCCAGCCGGCCGCGTCGGCCTCGCGCATGTTGGCGGGAGGTTCAATAGACGGGATAAACTCGAGGACGACGTAGCCGATGCCGACGAGGACGACAGAGCCACCGGATATGTAGCTCAGGGTCGACTTGTTGATGAGCATACTGCCGATGAAGATGTAGACTATGGTGGGCGGGAGAGCCCTCTTGTCAGATGTGTCCTGATCTCAAGGCAAGGGGCCGCCGGGGGGGAGTGGAGGATTTCAACGTACAGATACCGCGGCCGATGAGGGAGAAGAGGAAGTTGGCATATCGGGAGATCTGAGGCGGGATCTGGAACTCTGGATCGGGAAGCGGGCCATGGTTAGCAGTTGCGAGGGCTCGGCCATCGAAGGGTTGGGGCACAAACCGAGCAGCGCGATCGAGAGACCGAAGAAGACCATGTATGTTCCGATGATGATGTTTTGCCTGTAGCGCATGAGCGACATTCCAACAAGTCCGTCAGATTTATCGCGCGGGAAAGCATAGCTCCTGTGCAAGTCGACAAAAGGGCCGCGCCGCGACAGAGAGAGAGGGGGGGTTAGAAAGGAAGGGGGGGGGGGGGGGGGGACGCACAGGGAGAAGCCGAAGATCTGGACGATGCCTCCGAGGACGGTGATGGCACCGACGGCCAAGTTGACGAAGCGGCTGTCAGTGAAGCGAGAGGCAATTAGCAACTTTGGAGCCAGACGCAAATCCTAAAGACATTGGCTCGATCGGCGTACAAGATGTCGGAAAGCTCCATCTCGGATACTGTAGTAATGATGACCTCGAGAACGGCGGTTGTAGGACAGGCGAGGTGGAGGCTTTCTGGAGAACGGCGCACTCGTCAAGAGCGCTGGTTCTAGGAGATGGGGGGATTGACTGAGACGAGGAGAAACCGACAACCGTCCGCGCAAGCTGCTCGGCTGAATCTGAGGAAGAGGTTGCGTCGTCGCAAAAGACACTTGAATTATTACAAGAATCGAGGTTCAGATGGATCGATCGAGGTGGGCTGTGTTCGATGTTTGGAGCAGGTGTGGCTGATGCAGGGCGGATGTGCGTGGCTGGAGAAGTGGCTGGGGCAGATGGATCACGATCGACTCCGTACAGTTCGGAACAAACTGGATCACCTTGAATTGCTCCAGACCATCTTGTCCATACCTGTATCCAGCATGCATCATTGTATCCCATACAGTTGATGCTTCCGGCTGCTCCCCACAAATGATCGCGCTGAAGGTGAGCTGCCTGTGATATCGATGCTCGTATGTCGCGGGGACGAGCTGTCACGTGGCCGGCCGAGGGAGCGAGTCATCTGGAGCCAGCATGAAGCATTGACGCCGGGCAACGAGGATCTGCACAGATGCATCTCGTGCTCTTGCAGCTTCGCGATTGGCGGATGCCAAGTGTTTTAGAAGAGGAGAAGCATGATCATGACCATGTTGGCCTCTGTCGTGGAATACAGACAGACCTCAAGCTGGAGTCTTTCAAGCACCAGCGAATCCACAACATACATACATGTAGGTAGCTTCAACTGTCCTTCAATTGTAGGGTAGGCATTTCTGCCATCTCTGGACTCAATTCAACATATCAAGACGCGCCACCGCCTGCCTGAAGCAGCGATAAGACGACGGCGAGCTCGAGGGAAACGCCCTGCATTCACATCCACCTCATGTCCTCTAGGTAATCCCATCAATCGCATCTCGCCCAATCGACGACAGAGATTCGCGGTGGAGGGCATGGGCCTGGGGCTGTTTCTCGTCTTCTATCAATCATTGGCGCTCGACCCCGGATAATATCGAGCTCGGCTTCGCCCAGCATCGACCCCCCGCTCCATCTTGAGCTGTCCCCCAGACTCAGCTCAGCACCACCGGCCTCGATGATGCTTCACTCAAGCCTCGAGACACCATGATCGCCCTCACTCTCTGCCGGAGCTCTCTGCGGCGAGCCCGCCTCTCAAGCACTCAGAGCCACTGCTCCGTCCTGGCAGCGTCGCTTGGAAGGAGGTCGTTGCAGACCCAGTCGCTCGGCAATGCCCTGGAGAACATCCGCAACATTGGCATCATTGCCCACGTTGATGCTGTACGCACGCGACCACCTGGGCCATCCCGTATCCTGCGAGTTACAAGTCGCAAGAGATGGAAGCGTGGGCTTACATGAGGCATAGGGGAAAACCACGACCACGGAACGGATGCTCTTCTACAGCGGCGTTACACACAGAGTCGGAGGTACGTTTCGGTGATGCCGGGTGATCCCTCAGTGAAACAAGCTCGACTGACTTACAAAAAAAATCGTGGATAGACGTCGACTCCGGGAATACCGTCACAGACTTTCTCGAGCTGGAGAGGGCGCGAGGCATCACCATCCAGTCCGCGGCCATCACCTTTCACTGGCCGCGGGAGCAGGACTGCTTGCCCGGGACGCAGCCAAAGTCAATCAACCTGATCGACACCCCGGGACATCAGGATTTCAGATTCGAGGTTGACCGCTGCCTACCCATTCTGGACGGCGCCGTGTGCATCATCGACTCCGTCAAGGGGGTCGAGGCCCACACGGAACGAGTCTGGGCATCGGCTCAGGAGTTCGGAATCCCCCGCATCATGTACTGCAACAAGCTCGACCGCGAGGGCGCCTCTTTCAAGAAGTCGGTCCTGGAGATCGGCGCCAGACTCAAGGGCTGGCCCCTTGTCTGCCAGATTCCCTGGTGGGACAAGGACGACTTCGTCGGAGTCGTCGACGTCGTCGACGGCATCGGCTATCGCTGGAAGGGGGAGAGGAAGAAGACCCGCTACTCCAAGGAAGAGCTGGAGGAGCTGCTCTCGACATCGAACCCGGCATTGCTGGAGGAGACGCGGACTGCGAGGCAGCGGCTGGTCGAGGGGCTGGCCGATTTCGACGAGACCGTCATGGATGAGTACCTGGCGGAGAACGACAACATCCCCGGGTCCCTGCTGAAAGACGCCATCCGAAAGTCTATCCGGAGCGGCGATGGCCGCCTCATTCCCGTCTTTGCGGGCTCCAGTTTCCGCCACATCGGGGTCGAGCCCCTAATGGACGCCATCACGGACTACCTGCCCAGCCCCTCGGAGCGTCCGGACGTGGAGGTACGATTGGGCGGCTCGAGGCAACGCCTCCACGAGGCGCTAGAAGCCAAGGACGCAAAACCCGGCAAGCCGCACGTCGCCTCTGTCGCGTCCGTGTTCAAGGTCTTTGACCACCCCAAGGAAGGCGTCCTCAGCTTCGTCCGCGTGTACCACGGGACGCTGAAGCGCAACTCGGCCAGCTATAACACGAACGTGCTGGCGCATGAGCGGCCGATGGGCATCGTCCAGATATCCGCGGCGCTGACTCAGGAGGTGCCGGAGCTCTCCGTGGGCCAGATCGGCGCCCTCAGAGGGCTCAAGACGTCCCGGACCGGGGACACCTTGATCACGATGGAGAACAACAAGCCGGTCCCCGAGCACATGCGGCACGTCCAGATCAGGCCGCCCGAGATTCCGCCGCCCGTTGCGTTCCTGCAGGTCGAGCCCTACGGCAACGTCGCCGCGCAGCAGCTGGAGGCGGCACTGGACAGCGCATCGCGAGAAGATCCGAGTCTTAGGTGGAGCCGCGATCCCAAGACGGAGCAATTCACAATCCAGGGCATGGGCAAGCTGCACCTCGACGTGTCCCTATACAATATCAGAAAGAAGCACAAGATCGATGCCGAGTTTGGACCCATCGAAGTCGACTACAAGGAATGCGTCACCACGCAGACCCCGCCCCTCCGCATGGTCCATGACCGACCCGTGGTCGGCAAGTCGGGCAAGGCTACGTGCACAGTCGTGCTGGAGCCCATCGAGCCGGAGCAGCACGACGAGCTCCTCGCATCGGGCGTCGAGAAAGACGGCAACATCTACCGCGTCGAGGTCCCGGCGGGGGATGAAACCAACGGGGTGTTGTCGTTGTCGTTCGACGTCGACGAGGCGCGCCAGCAGCTCCTCAACGGGGCCATCGCCGGCATGGCCCGCGGCCCGAGGCGCGCGTCGCCGGTCCACGGATGCCTCATCACCGTCACCCTGGACACGTCGCCCAACGCGCTCGAGACGCCAACGGGGGGCCACTTCAGCATCGTGGCGAGGACGGCCGTGCAGGCCGCCCTCCGAGAGGCCTTTGACCGGAACCAGGTCGGGATCCTGGAGCCCATCATGCTGGCCCACATCACGTGTCCGGAGTCGGTCGCGGGGACCGTCCAGCACGACATCACGTCCGGCGCGGGCGGGCAGGTCCTCGAGGTCAGCGACCGGTCCGCGGAGTCGACGGGGGACGACCACATCGACGTTTCCAAGATTTACGCGCCGCCCGACCCGTACGAGTCGGTCACGTCGCTTAGGGGGAAGCGATCGACGGCGCGGGTGGTGGAGATTGTGGCCAAGGTGCCGTACAAGGCGATGCTGGACTATGATGAGCATCTGAGGAGCAAGACGGCGGGCCGGCACTCGATGACCATGGCGTTTGACTCGTTCGCGCGAGTCCTCGGCCATCGAGACAAGGAACTCTAGAGGGAAGACGAGACGAGAAAAGAAGACAAAAAGAAAAAGACAAGAAAAGAAAAGAACAAGACAAAGACAAAACAAGAAAGGAAAAGGAGAGTCCAAAATTGTCTACCGAATCACCATCTTGCATTGCACTTGCACCTCTATGTATGTACGGAGCACATGCGGAGTAGTACCCCGTACTGCAGAGATAAAAAGCTTGCAGGCTCATCCATCAGCTTGCCATGAGACAGCTCGTCCAGTGCTGAGTGCAGCCGAGCGCCGGGCCCCCTGTGCGCGTTTCTCAGCAAAACGTTGACGGACGGACACTTGACGGATGGACGGATTGATCAATGGACGGACGGACGGACGGACGGACGGACGGACATGGCGCAAAGGGAATGGGCGGTGACTGCGTGAAGCTCCCGTCTGGCCCCAGGCACAGGATCGATTCGAGGTCGAGGCTCCCCATGGCCGAAATCTCATCTCGCTGGAACGGTTTTAGAACTTCTCCATCGAGTTAGGGTCAGGGGTTGGCTCTAGGCTCGACGGAACCGTCCCATATTGACTGACCGGGATGGAGCGTGCCAGCAGCGCGCTCCAGGTCCAGGCACCGGTGTTTCCATCAATGTTGACAGGCACAGAGACAATTGACTGGGTCTCTTTCTGACCCTGTGGCTCGGGTAACCCGGTGGACGTGCTCTCTTTTTCTCGATCCCCTCGGCGACGAGACGCAGCGCCGTCCCTTGCATCCACGGCGCCGTCTTATTGGCACGCGGCGTCGGGCCCGCAGCAGACGACGCTGCTGTATCAGGCCTAGACCGGTGGATGCGGCGAGGATTCGGCGAGGATCAGCGCGACCGCAAGATTGCCGATGCATGGAAGCTCAAGCTCCTTTGATTGCGCCGGCCGCCGGCCTGTTTGTCCGGCCATACGTGTACATACATACTCTGTACGAGTACAACAAAATGACACTCATGGGAGGACATTCGCGAGGTGGCCACGGATTTTCGGACTGCCGGTCCCTGGGCCAGGTGGAAAAGAAGGCCGTGGATCCCACCATCGTCCCTCCACGGGGACCCCAACCTGCGCGGTGTTTCTTGACCTCGACGTATTGATTGACATGGAGGTAGATCCCGAATCCCTTGCTGGGCACATGCTCGCCTGCACCGGTGCCTTACCGGTATATCGAGCCAACAATCTCCGCCCTGGGACAGCCGGCCATTCACCAGCCTGGACTCGTCCTCGTACATACTCGTACATATAGTACCTGTGCGGACAGCAGATGATCTGTGATTGAGAGATCCATGCAATACGGAGTATGTACACTCGCCTTGGTACATGACACGCATGAAGCCAATGCTTGGCGAGCGGCGTTGATCGCGCTCGAGGGCCGTCGGGGCGAGTGTTTCTCTCTCCCAGTTGGAAGCGGGTGTCTCGGACGGGCAGGGATTGCCTCTTGGAGAGAATCGGAAGAGAACCCTCAGACAATGCCACTGACCACTATGAACTAGTAGTACAGGCAACTCTCCGAGTTCTATGTATCGTGATGGCAGCGGCTTGAGTTGAATCCATCAAAGTGAGGCTTTTGGGCATCCGGCCGCGAATACAGGGGCTAGTAGTGAGTACATCCCGGAGAGGCCTATAGGCCGCGCGCGTGCCGGTATCTTCTACTTGTTCCTCGTCAGGCACGGCTTCCGGCAGCGAGATCATGCAAGGCACAGGCGAGACCGAGGGACCTGAAGCAGACGACTCGGGTACAGACGTATCCACCGTCGAGCGCACTGCTGGAGACTCGGAGCGGAGGATCGAGCCTTGTGACAGCAAGTATCCTGGAGGTACTCTCTAGGTACTCCAGAGGTTCCCCTGGGCGTTCCCGGACGATCACCGCGGAGGATGGCCACATTTGGCAGTCGCGACCTCGCAGGGGATCCGATGCAATTTCCATGGCCTCCCACGTCGCGAGATGCGCGGCGCCTGATTGGCCAGCACCGGGCCTGACAAGCGGGGGGGGTCTGCGCAGCGCTGATTGGCGGCCTGAGATGGGACAAGCGGGACCCCTGGTGCTCCGTGGTGGGTCTGAGGCCGTGGGGCGGAAGGTGCGTCTACGAGTACCTGTATCGCGCCTGCCCCACTCCCTCTCGACACCGGCCCCCCCCCCCCCCCC